>OU342940.1:9991632-10591632 GCA_910592295.1 Andrena haemorrhoa | reverse complement strand
TGATACAAGTCGAATTTGCAGTATAAAGGACATCGGCAGACCGGTCGAACACGATAACGCGGCACGTGTTTCGGAGACGCTCGGCGGAAGAGAAATTACACACGAGTTTCCGCATAATTTCGTGTAACGAGCAGCGGGGTGCGGCCTTTGATGTGAGCCGGAATAGCGCGAGCTAAGTGGTAGCCAGGCCACAAAAGGAATGAAAAGACTGAAGGGCAGACGGGGGGTACCCGCAAGACTTAACCCTTATGTTAAGTTTATGAGGGGGCAGGCTCCAGGCGCAGGAATAGTTGCGAGGTCGAGGGAAAAACGCATAGACATGGGGACCAGAGCGGAGAGTTAAGCTCGTGTAAGCTGCCCGCGAAATTATGAGGGGGATAATGCCCTGAGATCCCTCCTCGAGAGATAGCCGCGACTGGAATGTGGCACGTGCCACATACTTTTCCCGCTTTGGATAATAACCGCCGGTAGGAATTTATTTTCCAACATTACTTTAACCGACTACCTTCGCGCCTAGCGTAGCTGAATTACAGGAACCAAGGATTTTTCGGTCTGCGCTGATGAATTCGAGGGTTCGGCTTCAGCCAATTTGTGGGTGGCGAACAATGGAGACGTATCGAGAGTGTCAAATTATACTTGCGCATTTAGGAAAGCGTGGAAATGTCTTCTTTTACTACACCTGTGTGTACTTTTATCAGAAAAGCGGTGAAAGATCGTAGACAGCCAAGGAGAAATTTTTGCTTTTTACATCTTTACTTTTAATAAAGATTTTGGTTTTATGAACCGAATGAACTGTTACACCCACATAATATTGTCATCTATTTTCTTTTTTTGTATTGTGGGATTAATAGGCTGATGTTTTTGAATTTGATAAAACTAAATAGTGTTGAATATTGTTTTATGAGTGACGTGTTTAATAACAATGTTCTGGTTTGGGGTCTGAGTACCTATTTCATTGCGTCTAAGGTGTGAGAAGTATATTTTTTACTTTTGGGGGTTTGTACAGCATGAGGGGCGAGAGTAGCCAACTCAAAAGTAGGGTGGAGCTTCAAAAGTTAAAAGAGAATTATATATTTTTTAATTAGGTCTTATCACCCTGATTTGTTACTTTAGTTATACAAACACTATATAAACACTTGGGTAGTACATTCTTATGTTTAGGGGTAGCTCGAGTGAATCAAAGATTATAGAAAAATTATGAATTTATATTTACATTTACGTTTGCATTATATTACATTGCATTTACATTTATATTTGATTATTTGGTTCACTGACGCTCAGACATCAGACAGGGTCTGTTTTCTGCTGCCAGGGTACACTCTACTAATTGTTTTACTTAATTATCCGTCAGATGAGGCATGACGATGCCTTTTCTCAGTTACTATTTTTCTTAATGAACAAATGAATGCATTTGAAAACACTGTTAGCGTTCCATGCCCTTTCATACAATTTTCGTGTACATTGGAAATTTCACCATCATTGAGCTACCCCTAAATATAGCTACCCCTAAACGCTCATATTCTGCTGAATTTTATTTCTTATAAAAAGGTACAAATTGCGATGGTAAGAAGCTCATGTTTTCATAGTTTGAAAATAAGCTCCACCCTACTCAAAAGTTGTGCCAGCTAATTAAAAGGGCATTAAATTCTGACCTGTTATTAGCTCTCAAGATGGAATATTATATATAAATACATATTCTAATAATCTTCCAACAACAAGTTGCAAGATAAAAACGATGTTTCGTATTTTATACAGTAATATTTTTACTAAATATAGAGTGCAGCGGGATGTTGTAATATTTTTGTATTCGATTGGTACTATTTCATTGTTCACTGACGTATTTAATTGAAAAGATACTAGAGAAGACAGTAATTATTTAGATTCGATAATTAAAATAAATGCTATTTGCCACTCTTCTTTTTATACACTTTTGCAACGTTCAAAAATATAACAAAATTTATATCTCAACGATCTTTTTCACATTTATCATATCATTAAAAATACTTTTGAATACTTTTAAATACTCAGCCCAGATTAAAAAAACACAATGTTTCGCATTTACACCTAATCCCTTTATAAACCATTAAAATTTCAAACTGAATTACACACACTTCCAAGTTATTGCAAAATTCCTCGGTGAAAATGTTGAAAGATGTGGTCGCCGTACTTTATCTTTCACTGCAATTGGTATTCACCGTGGCTCCATTTGGCCCGGCAATTCCTCGAAAGTTAGGAGTGCATAAAAACGACCGATCATTGAAAATGGGTTACATCTATCCAGTTAGTACCGTCACAGCAGAGCCCCGAAGTAGCTCGTATTTTTCACTCGCCATATCGATGCTACCATCGGAAAGGCCACAGCATCTTGCGACAATAGTGCCGTAAATTGCGTTCATCGTTTCGCGGTAACACGTTGCTGGGATCGCACCAGCGTTTATCTGAGGATGGGAGGTACTGGGGGGTAGCTAACGTCTGCAGAAAATTATATTCCAGTGGTTTCTGCATTGCAAAATCCCGTTCTGTGAACGTGAACAGACTTCAGGTGGCCCACCTTAACGAGGGATTATGTGGCTAATTGTATGAGCGTAATGGCTGATCAATAGCTTATGCGTGGCGGTATTTCATTAAATACTCTTCGTATTTCGAATTGCCAGGCGAGATTTGAAAAATATTTTGTAAAATGTAAATGGGTCGAAGAGGCCCAGTTATGGTAATTAATTGGTCTGTATGCTCTTCAGACTTGACTCTTCGTTGGTGAGTCAGCATGGATATATTTGAAAAGTTAGGTGTTTATCGTAGGATACGAATAGCATTGGGAATTATTAACCCACTTCTCAGAATATTAAGGGCAGAAATTGGATTTAGTCGTATACAAACACAGGTCAGCTACAGATATATTAAAATAGTGCTTACCGATATGGTAAACATTGGTTTTAGGGTGTATATTTGTTGTGAGGTTTTTGTTGCAAGAATTATCAAAATTCTTATTAGATTTGTAGAATATAGTGATTAGTTATATTCAAGAGTGCGTGCTCAGAAGAATAAGAATTTGGAATAATAACTCGTGAAGTATGATATTTAATAGATACCCACATTAGAATAACAATTTGAGCTGAATTACAAAAGAATCCTGTATACCTATAAAGTGAAACATATGAACATTTTAATTACCGTAAACTGGGGTGACTTTGCCCACTTTTTTTACTCTGACTGAACAAAAATAAAAAAATTTTAAAAATTAAAACCGACTTCAAAAAAATAAAGGCACTAAAAAGTAAAAAATAATTTATTCCCTTATTTAATCTGCGACTATCATACTTTTTAAGTCGGCGCCAGATTTATACAGTAGAAATGATGAGGCGCCGACTTAAAAAGTATGATAGTCGCGGATTCAATAAGGGAAAAAATTATTTTTTACTTTTTAGTGCCTTTATTTTTTTTGAAGTTTTAATTTTTAAAAATTTTTTTATTTTTGACTTTTCAGTTTTATATATATTGATATAAGATGCTGATGAGATATGCGCGTACGTTCGTAAACTAATAAAAATTAGGTGACAATAGTCTTCTTATTAATCATAACTGGCAAAGTATTGAGCCAATACTGATACAGTGTAGGATGAGACTACCGGGGCGTCGCCCTCTTTCGAATAAAAGAAAGATCATCGAAATCGGTCCATGTGTTGAGGAGTTATGTGGGGACAAACATATAAACTATTATTATTAATCATAACTGGCAAAATACTGGGCCAATATTGATTTAGTCTAGGATGGGACCACCGGGGCGTCGCCCTCTTTCGAATAAAAGAAAGATCACCAAAATCGGTCTATATGCTGAGGAGTTATGAGGGAACAAACATAAAAAAAATTATACATACGGGTCGAATCTATAACCTCCTCCTTTTTGAAGTCGGTTAAAAATTACCATATGATTGAATTTGCTATTATTTTTTTCGTTTGACCTTGGAGAAATTATTGCTATCGATTACAAAACACCATATGTTCTAATTACTTCACAATAAAATAAAATTGAAGTTATTCCGAAAAGTGGGCAAACTCACCCCAGTTTACGGTATCAATTTCAGAACAATTTAACTTAACCAATAAGCAGCTTTATGGAGGCAATTATAACACATAATAGAGTAGGAATCCTTTAAAATCATCTGAAAATATTATCACTTCAATACACCGTAAATAAATAAAAAATTAATACATTTTCAATGTGCACAATTTAACAGAAAATGATATCATTTGTGCAGAACCAATAAAACGAACGAAGTCGTTCCTACAGAATGTAGGTACTCAGTGCGCTCAATATTAATTTGTGTCAGATATTCCCCGCCCATAATCTTCGCTCCATTAATTTATATAAAATTCATATCACGGAAGTGAACCTTTCACCCGTCCACGTGCCGAACGCGATGCCCTTCGATTGTATCGGGCAGACGTGGACATTTTCAATATTATCGGCCGATAGGCCCGTCAATTTTAGGTGGAGGCAGAAGGGATTAAGTGACAGAAGCAATTGGCAATCAATTACAAGCGGCAATCATCGCGCGATTACCTGCGCCGCCAGACGCGAAATCGTTCTCATATAAATCACACGACAACCTCAGCCGAAATGGGGGCTAGGAATTCAGTGGCAGTACTGCCTCGTACCTTCGTGCCCGCCCCTCTGTCGCGTTACCCTCCACCACCCTCACCTTCGCTCCGTTGTCACCTGACTCCTTCTCGCTTTCCCCAGTGCGACGGAGAAGCCGTGGAACGCGTGGTTCCCGACGCCCATTGACGAGTTGTCAAGCCCAGATGCCACCCCACCTTGTACCACTCCCACCTCCTAATTTCAGACGCCCCAGCCTAAAGGTCAATCGCTGTCAGATCATCATTCTTACGTTGGAAATATTTCGGTCCCCCTTTCGTTATACACGACTTCTGGTGACGTTTCTTGTAACTTGGGTAAAGGAAAGAATTATCGACATTTAATATCTTGGGTTTACTGGTAAAACACAGTAAGTCGATGTGCATGGTTTCTCAGAAAATGAATTTAAAGTTTTTGTCCGAGTATAGGAAGAACAATTAATGACTTATTTTTGTAGAAGAATTCTTTATTTCTTATGCTGTGACTTGGTGTGTATTACCTGCATTTATATGGGTATTTTTTATGTTTTTTTTACCATAAAGTAAAAGCTGGGTGAGGTCTGGGTTACGTCTGGGTTAGGTTTGGCGTTTTTGATTCACAATTATTGTGGTTTACCAGTATACCCACGATATAGACTTTGGTAATTTGGTAAATGGGACACCTTTTCGCTGGTTTTGTTAGGCAGGGCTCGATAAAGGTGTTGGGCGTGTTTTATGTAGATTAGAACGCTAGCAGTGAACAATGCATAAGAGCAAGCAAAATTTTGATGGTTGGGATTATTGCATTAACTGAAATTGAGTTTGGCAGTGCTAAGATTGAATTTAGCAGTGAATGCGTTAAGGCAGGATACCACCTTTGACTGCGATTTTTGGAGGCGTTTTTCATGATTTTTTTGCATGCAAAGAATGCGCAGAAACAAAATCGGTTTTAGTCATTTATTAATGTAACTTTAATCTGTAATTACACATTTTTTGAAACTGAAAAAGTAAAAAATAATCTCTTGTAGGTGGTGCCAAAATAAATTCCTTTGGAGAAACACCGTTAGACTGCGTGTCAAATTCTGCTCTGTACGAGGCTCTTAGAAAAAAAACCAAAGAATATTCCTATTAACAATAATATTTTTTAATGCTGTATGTAGGGATTTTACGAAATTTCGATTTTTAAGAAAATGGCAGTCATTTTAACAAAAAGGTCAATTTTTTAAGGTAAAAAAGTTTATAAAATTGTGCACCAAAAAAAAAATAACAACGTTACAGCAAAAGTCCTACGTACATCATTAGATTATACCACGGGGAAGAATTGTGCAAAGTTTCAACTCAATCCGATGAAAATTGTAAGAGTAATTTGACACGCAGTCTAACGGTGTTCCTCCGAAGGAATTTATTTTGGCGCCACCTACAAGAGAGACTTTTTCAGTTTCAAAAAATGTGTAATTACAGATTAAAGTTACATTAATAAATGACTAAAACCGATTTTGTTTCTGCGCATTCTTTGTATGCAAAAAAAATTCATGAAAAACGCCTCCAAAAATCGCAGTCAAAGGTGGTATCCTGCCTTAATATAGCTTTATCTATCGAGGGTGTTGTGTGTTGATGGTTTTGTAACTCGCATGCATTACAGTATATGTACTGTGCCCGGATGGAAAGAAGTTGGTTGAGAAACTCTAGGGTCCGAATATCAGGTCCGAATAGTATATCCCTATTGGCCAGCGCGACAACGTCGAGGAATACAGAGTAAGTAAACAGGACACGGGCGGCGGGAGCCAATGCGAGCGAACAACTCCTCTTGCCCCTGTGACATTTTAACCGACTTCTTTCCATCCAGGCACAGTACGTAGGCATGTACAGAAAAATCTTAGATTCACTAACAAGGGTGTGATAGACATCGATTTTGGTGAGCCTTGGCAGGATAGATCTGTCTCGAACATAAGTAAATAGGTGTTCGAGCGTTTAAGCCAATAGGCCTTAATAATAGAGATATATACATGTAAATTATTAAATATTTCATGGTGGCCGTGGGGTTTTAAACCCCACGCAAAGAGGGATTCCCTTCTGGAGGCGTCGGGGTGTCTTTTGAAGATTTCCCCACGTAAAAGAAATAATAATTTATAAATATAATTAACATTTTTTTAATGTGGGGAAATCTTCAAAAAATAATAATTTATAAATATAATTAACATTTTTTTAACGTGGGGAAATCTTCAAAAGACACCCCAACGCCTCCAGAAGGGAATCCCTCTTTGCGCGGGGTTTAAAACCCCACGGCCACCATGAAATGTTTAATAATTTACATGTAAATATCTCTATTATTAAAGCCTATTAAGTAAAAAACTCGGACACCTAGTATTTACTTATTTTCAACATAGATCCATCGTGCCAAGGCTCACCAAAATCGATGTCTACCACACCCTGTCCTCCCCTTGCCAGAGTCAAAGAAATGATTAGTTTGAGTTGGGATTCCTCAGCTTTATTATGACGTTTAAAAAATGTAGTTAATAGAAATATTTCATTCTGGCTCGATTAAAATTTAAAAATTACAATTTGAAGAAACATAATGTGAAATGAGCAAATTAGTGTGAGAAATGTTTCCCCGTTAGTATTAAACATACTTGTCATATATTAATTTAGTTTATAGTAGGTACACGCTTAGGCTTCCCTGGCTTCCCAACTCTTATTATCTACGCCATCTGTAAATATTCAGGTTTCTTCTTGTTTGAGTAATACAGCTGATTAGTAATACTAATAATAATAAAATAACATTCGATGGGTACATTTCCTTATTACTGTTTCCTTTTACATTGCATCCACAATAAACTTGGCAAAGTTAAACCGCACGATTACATAACGTTACAACATTCTCATTCAAAATGAAATCTATACAATTTATTTACACAGAAAAATAATTGGGAAGTACTAACGCGAACGCTACACAAAAATGGTAACTTAATTTTCTAAATCTAAACCTGCTGGATGATAAATTTCATTTACTCCTTGTGGCGAGCGAAACGCATTGTGTAGCGTTCGTGGAAAGAGCGTAGACAATAACAAACGGTCGCGAAGCGCGACCTCTCCTCGTCCTTGGGAGAGCCGTTGGAATTGCGGCGTGGAGGGGCCTGGCGTGGCCCGGGCAGTTCGACGCGAGCTAGCAACAGCGAGTGACAGCAAGAGACTAGCGAATTCGGATAAACGTTCGTGTTATTTTTCCCAGTAGCAAAGTGTTTATAATTCCCTACAGCATCCCTAAACTCATTGCTTTACATTCAGCTGAAGCTGTTAGAAAAATAGACTTCATCGATTTCGCCCACAGGTTATCACGTGTTTTCGGTAACTAACTGTTCCCCGCGCCCTTTCATTATCTTAACGCACAGACTCCGCGGACGTAATTAGAAATGCTCCTCCGCGGGGCAGAAATCTCGTCCCTTTCGAATGTTAGATCACGGGAGATTGTAATTGCACCGTTATTAGGCCTCGCCCGGCGCGGCACGGCAGTCGGGGCGAATTTTTTCGAGCGTTAGCAATTAAGCTTCGCAATCAATGGGACAAGTGTACCGCGCGAAACGTGCAAAACGATCTAATTATCATTATACTGAAAATCTGCTATCTCTGTTTCCATAGTTCTATTCAGCGGCACTAATTACTGGCGATTCAGGCACGTTATGCCATCGCTAGGAACTAAAACGCGCCAGGGAAACCTTTTCCCTCGTAATTCGGTGGCGGCAACGCTCCGAGCGGCTGGAAACTAGGCACGGCCACGTTTCGACAATGAGGAAAACGGGAATAATGGCCGTACGATGGCTCTTTTTTTATCCGCGCAATCACGACGATCGATTAACACGGACGCGTGCCGGTGTCTCGGTGTCCCCCTGCGGAACAGGGACGCGTACCATAAATTTTGTCTGTTCCGCGCTTCGACGGGGAATTCAATTTTCTTCGTGACGAACAACTACATTTCCCTTGCTGGACCTCGTTATTCTTGTTTCCCTATCTTCCCGCGCTTCCTTGCCGCGCTGCTCGCCCCGCGCAACTTAATGAAACAACCCTTTTATCCAGCATTTTCTGAAAGTTCGAATACATGGGAAACGAGCAGCGTCTCCGGGGCAAGTGTCGCATTAAGCAGTTAGTTGACAATAAATGGAACGTAATAAATTTCTTCTTCGTTACTGGTTCTTTAGTGCTGAATATCAGTGGGAAATGATTCTTTTTGTTGGCTTTCGATTATTTCGAAGCTTTGTGCAATTTCGGAAAATGACAGGCTTCGTGAGTTTAAATGAGTATTGTGCTTCAGTGACCTTAGATTTTCGGGAAATCGATATATGATATCGTCAAATATTTTTAAAATAAGAATTATTGTATATTGATATTCATTGGAATAATAATTATTTAATAGTTAATCGAACGAGCGATATCAATATACCATGCAAACACTATTTAGGTAATATTTTAAAATAAGATTTATTTTATAGGTACTGATATTGATTGGAATAAGAATTATTTAATAGTTAGTCAAACGAGTGAAATCAATATACCATGCAAGCACTATGTAGGTAATATTAAGTAGCCACTAAATTAGTATTAACATAGACCCTAGATTTTAAATTGAATATAACTTTTTAACAACGCGTGGCAGTGTTATTTAGTTTGTTCATTATATTAGCTTATTTCTGAATTATATTTTTGTTCAAAATTAAAGATGTTTAATTACTTAAGTATTTTTGGGTAATAAAAATTTAATTAAGGATATGGATTTCTATAATACACTAAATTAATTGCGGGGTCTGTGGGACCCCACCTTACTACTCATGTTACATTTCCCCACGTTACCAAGGGTTAAGTGTAAACGATATATTTGATCACATAGGTACCACAGTAATGTGTATACAAATGCGGAAATTCTAGTTTAATTTTATACAAATAATATTTCATCGTTATTTAAAAACATTACAAAGAAGTGAGATTAAATTGTTCTTTAATTGGATTATTTTAAAGTTAACAATGTGTTCTTGAAGTACAATTAAACATCTTTGTATTTTACTGCTTCTAATTATTCCCTGAACCAGGATAAAATTACAGTTTCTCTATGAATATTGATAAATTCATACTTACCTCCTCAACTCGTAATTTAGAATTCATGTTGTTATATTATTAGTTAATCAACGTATCTAGAATTGCTGTGGTTAAAAACGTTGCTTCATCACATTACCATTTCGTTTTTAGTGAACCAGCGAGTTGTTCTGCTATCCACGGGTCGCCATTTCGAAAATATTGCTTTGTTTACTCGTAACTCTTCGAGCACCAGTGAATTTCACCGAAGTGCTTTCATGCAGCAACGAAGATATTGGTTTTCTGAGTTAATTGTGTTAGTATTGATCCACCGAATACTTCTAATTCAGTTTTAATCAGCAGTGAAGCAGAGTTTTCCTGAAATACACGCGAGTAAAAATGATTCGCAGTCGTAAAAATAAACATCCAACGAGTTAAGTAACACAGTTTTTGAAAACCGATGAAGTGGAAATTTGTAAAGGCTTTCCTCGAAGCTCGCTGCACAGTTTTCAGTATTCCCGTTATTTCGTTCAAACGCATTTCGTGGCTTCGCAATTTCGTTAGAAACGAAATAAAATAAAATATTGAATTTTTTTAGTTTCCACGTACCTATGTATTCCAAAAAACTGTGTAAAATAGAAATCAGTTGAAATCACAAAAAGGTCTATACAAAATTGGAAAAACGATTCCACAAACAGCACAAATTGTCTGTAATTTTTTATTCCTTTAAATTCCACTTGTACAACAAACCGCAGACAAACCGCGCGAAATTGAATGCACCCCTGATTTTTCCACCCCGATTTTCAACAGAATTCCACAGAATTTAAATTTACCATACAGTATCAAAAATATTCCTCTTATAATTAACCGGTTAACTGGCACGGCTTTTTTTACTATTCGTGTCCAAACTGGCAACATCGAAAAATTAAGTGTATCACAGAAAATTTGGTATACAGGGTTTCTTTGAGTCGCTGAATCGATTCCGGGGGTTATTTTTTTCATCTGACACCCCAACCCCCGAAAATAGGATTTTGGGGTGTTTTTTCAATTCTTTACTAAACCTTTTTTTATTTAAAAATTGTTTATTTGTGAAGTTTTCTTGTCTATAATTCGATTGCAGCAGTTGCTTTTCCAATGCCACCCCAACCCCGGAAAAATAAGGGTTCAGTGGGTTAATTTTATAGTTTTTTATTTTGGGGTCGTGAAATTTTCACCAGCTAACTACGGGAGTAAGAGCTTACTTATGAAATTTAATACAGCACGAATAATTTATACAAATCCCAAGAATTCGCTAGTCATTTTGGTTCGGCCATATTGAAATCTAAAATTCCAATGCCAAATTCAGATTCAGCGACCCCGAAAACCCCTAAATACAATTTTTCTAAATCCCGATAATATTTTAATATTTGGCAGCCATTTTGGGTCGGCCATTTTGAGTCTGCCATATTGAATTTTACAATTCCAATGCCAAATTCAGATTCAGCGTCCCCCAAAACCATTGCATACCAAGTTTCATTCAAATCGTTTGAAAATCAAAAAGTTATTCATATATGATACATAAGCAGAATTGGCCAGATTTTTTTTTACCTAATTTCATCCCCTACTTTCATATTATTCCCCAATTCTCACCTTCCCTGGAATTCCATCTTTCTACACAACACACCAAATCCCTAACGTCAAGCAAAATGGTATTTAAAATTTCACTTCCAATCCCTTCGACCCCCGCCAGTGGCGGATTTAACAGGGCGGCCGATGAGCAGTGGCCACCTGGGCCCCTACACAGAAGGCCCCCAAGGGCCCCATCCTTACAAAAAGATTATGATTATATCCAAAGCATATTTTTTCTGTATTATTACACTGAGCCCGTTTTTAGTAAACTACAGCTTTATTTTCCCGAAAAATGGGCCTCTGCTCAGAAGGCCCCCTAGGGCCCCATCCTTAAAAACAGATTATGATTATATCCAAAACATATTTTTTCTGTATTATTACACTGAGCCCGTTTTTAGTAAACTACAGCTTTATTTTCCCGAAAAATGGGCCTCTGCTCAGAAGGCCCCCGTAGGGCCCTGTCTTTAAAAAAAAAACATGATTTTATCCAAGCATTATATTTTTTTCTATACTTTTCTGTACAGTTACCCCCTTTTAATAAACTACCTCTTCATGTCCCCGAAAAAATGGGCCCCTCAGAACGTTTGCCACCTGGACCTTTTTTCTTAAATCCGCCACTGACCCCCGCCACAATCTTAACCTCCGACTCAGCGCGGAATGATGCCCCGCCCTATTGTTCAAAGGCAACTGCACGCGCAATTAATCCCTCGCTGGTATCGCCGTCACGCCGTGAAGGTTTGCGCAAAAACACTGGCACCAGGCGATACACTTTAACGCACTGGGGACTGTATTTCCGGAATTACGGAAGGACAATTACTATCGTCTCGCGGCAAAGGGCTAGATCTCGTGGTGCACCTTTGTCCCCCGTCTCGCGCAGGGAGGTCCTTTCAAAAAGGTCACAAGCAATTTCCTCCTGGTCCTTCGCGGAAGGGATGGCTGTGCAAAAAAGCGATTTACATCGCATAAAGGGGGCGGCTGATGGAAGGCGCGAATTGGATAAGATAAGGGGAGCCATTAGCGACCGTGGAAACAAGTTTGTCCGTCTAAACTGGGGGACGAAAGGTAGCCGAAAGAGTAGAATTTTCTGGGACAATTACGGTACTCCGTATAAATGGCCCTGCCTTGCCCGCTCGCATTAAGTGGCTGCCTTTCCGACTGCAATTTTTTATCGAATCCTCCGTGAACTTCCATTGTAAATGATACACTCTTATCGCGCGATAACCTCCCGCGAAGGGTGAGTGATCGATACGTATGCGGGTCACGCGTCGAGGGAATTGTGATTTCGATTCTGACGCGACTCTATTTTTTTTTCCAAAGCTCTCCTCGTTCCTATTTAACTTAGCGTGGGTGTCGTTTCGTCACCAGCTTTCGCTCTGTTCAACCTGCAAAAACGATTTTTGAGGAAGTTCTCGCGTTTTCTTAAACAATTACCATATATTTTAGTGTGCTTTGTGTGGTGGGAGGCTTGGTGTTGTTTTCACACTGAAATCAAAGGGGGTTGTTGCAGTGGCGGATTTAAGAAAAAAGGCCCAGGTGGCAAACGTTCTGAGGGGCCCATTTTTCGGGAAATTGAAGAGGTAATTTACTAAAAGGGGGTATGTGTATAGAAAAGTATAAACACAAAAGTGCTTGGATAAAGTCATAATTTATTTTTGAAGACAAGGGCCTTGGAGGGGCCTCTGAGCTGGGCCCATTTTTCGGGGAAATGAAGAGGTAGTTTACTAAAAAGGGGGTAAATGTACAGAAAAATATAGAAACGAAAGTGCTTGGATAAAGTCATAATTTATTTTTGAAGACAGTGGCTTTGGAGGGGCCTCTGAGTTGGGCCCATTTTTCGGGAAACGAAAGCGGTAGTTTACTGAAAACGGGCTCAGTGTAATAATACAGGAAAATAATATAGTTTGGATAGAATCATAATATCTTTTTAAGGATGGGGCCCTGGTGGGCCCTTCCGAGCAGGGGCCCAGGTGGGAACTGCTCATCGGCCGCCCTGTTAAATCCGCCACTGGGTTGTTGTTTAGGATATTTATTGTTGCTTGATGGTAGTATCGAGGTCAAGCTTGAATGAAGCATACTGTAATGAAATTCGTTTTCACTGTACTGTACAGGTATTAATTATATACGTTATTCGTGGAGTTTATAGTTAATTTTAAAGGAACGAAGTATTAGGAACTATGCGCATTATATAGGGGAGGGTTGCCTATATTGTACTACTTAAGATATTTTAGGTTATATTTCATATTTGGTACTAATTTGAACGCAAGTGACTACTAGATATTGTGGCTTGATCTTTTAGGCACCTACTATTGTATGCTTAACCTTTATTTCAGAACAAATTAATTTGTTATTAATCTTTTTGCGATATACTGTAAAAGGTACGATTTAAAAGACCGGTTGACTAAATCGTACCCCTCGGTTTCGAAAATCGTACCTCTTGTAAAAATAGCGCCAATAACAAATAAATAAGAAAATATTCAACATAAAGTAATGATTATTATAGATTATGTAAATGATATTTGTACATAACCTATGTGACATAACCTATTCTCAAATCGTTAGTACGATGGTAGTGGTACGATTTAGGAAACAGGAGCAATTTATTTCTAAATATCGATTTAAACTTTATAATGAATGTAATATGTACATAAAATGAATGTAAAATATTCTACATTAAACCCGCTTTTAGAGAAATACAAAAATACAGGATAAAGCTGCATTGTTTGATTATTATCAGCTAAGATAAACTGGTAAAAAGTTACATCAATCGTACCTGATTTTTTTAAATGTTTATAGCATGCACAAAATAGGGTAAACTCCAAGGGTTTTGTTTCTATTTCTCATTTCGCATTTACTTGATTTTTTTATCATCAGATGTCGTTTATATTCATTAATTACTGAGAAATTGATGAGGTACGATTTAGGTGACCAGTACGATATTGGCAACTCACCCCTATGAAGCATTGAGAACCAAAATGAACTATCCCACATTTTTTTGCGAAATTGAGTTAGTAGTAATAATGTATTCCACTAGCCTATACTATTCGTATAAATAAAATGGGAATATTTATTTTTTTTCAACGTGGGTTAGTCCGTTTCTTCTCGCAATGCTTCATATTATTTTTGAGAATACGAGAAACAACATCTTCTTCTATACATATACAATTATTACACAAGTAGGCTTTGACCCAAGCCTACTCTGTGCTTATAATTCCCATACTTCGTGCTCGTAATAATACACATTTTAAAGGAAATAAATAAAAATGAAATCATATTATGATCGAAAAATCTGTCACAGAAAGCTCAGAAACACATACAAAACTCATCATCGTATAAATTATGAGCTCGATCTCACAAATACAAATTTTGAAAAGAGTCGCATAAAGGTGAGTCAAATTTTTAAAACTCATTACGTTCGCCGGATATAGTAATTTCTATCCTACTTCAAAAAGTCCTTCGCGCTTAAGTAATTAATTTCTCTGGGGGAAAAACTTATTGGGCCGCCGTTATTTTTCTTCATTAAGAAATTGAGCGAAACAAGCTGAAAGTAAAGCTCGAGAGGGTGACCCAGTGCATCTCAATTGATCTCACGTTGCACGTCCCCTCGAATTAAGTTTAAAAAACTTTGCAACGAAATCCTTAAATCATCCAAAATAAAAGATTCAAAACAATTTACTTATTATATTATATTATCTAGTATTTATTATATTATATTATCTAGAAAAAATGGCTGATGTTTCAAGTAAAAGTTTCAATTTTTATCGTAAATCGTGCCTGATTTTCGCCAATTAAAAGAAAACTAAGCATCGGATTAAAAAATCCTTCGTTCAAAGACTAGTTTCTTGTTGCTATAGTAAGCTTGTAAAATTTGAAATAAATCGGTTGAATGGTTTTTTAAATATTTTGGTCACCGATTTTGAAAGAACCTTCGAGTGATGGGCAATAACTTAGTTATTGATAAATATTTTTAAATAAAAAAATTACGATGCACGGTACTAGATGCAATCCTTCAAAGGAAAAAAGATTTTTTGAGAAATGTGTTATAGCTTTTGAGTAAAAAATTTCCAAAGACCACCCTTTTTTCGGCCTCCTAACTGACCCCTTAATATTATTGTGAAGCGATTAACACCGCCATAAATTCGAAGGCATGAAGATAATACATGAATTCATACGTAAAATTTTACAGTCAATATTGTTAACTTCTAAATTTCAATTTAAGCGAAGAAATTGATATGAGTCTCCATGTGAGATCATGTATTCATCGAGGAATTATATTTGCTAACGGTTTATTGGAAACTCTTTTGCTCCAAGTATCGACTGAGTGGAATTGTTTATGTAACAGTCGATTGAAAATTCTTCCTTTCATCGAAATTCTGCGAGATCGAACTTTATCGAGCGGTCAGTGGCAGCCAGTAGCGTGGAAAAATATTTCTAGCCATAAAGATAGCTGGTATGCTACTACACAAGGAGAGTTTCGTATGCGGTTCATCCTATATACGCTTTTACTACTTGAAAGTCTGGCCAACGCAGTCCGCGACTCCTTAACCATGAAAAACGGCTGGAACTTGCGTGCCGTGTTTTAAGTTCTGCCAAAGCAATTCAGAATTCTCGGCGAAACCCCCGCGACGTGTGCAAATATGTAATTTACGAATTTGAAGACTGAAAGTATCTTTTTATAGTTTATCTGAGTGCGGGGGATATTAAAATCAAAATCTTTGGCAGGGTATTAAACTATACAGGATTTATGTTGAGTAAATAAATTAAATACTTGGGATATTTCTTCATAGGTTTCATAATCTTCGTCAGTGTTTTTTTTGTTTAGAGTTTTTCATTATTTGTTATTATGTACACCTTGATTTTTAGATGATTATTAGGTTATTTGTTTATATTTCTATGTTCTCTATAGGATAATATTTAAGAATTTATCTAGCATGGAAATGAAAGAAATTATACAGTTTTTTATATAATAGTGATTATATAGGACGTTTGCAAAATAATTGGGACAGTATTTAATATTGACTAACATGGAATGAAATGTGCTTACTGAATACATGTGGGAAAACTGTCAAATCAGTGATTTGTTTGTTCCTCAATCCAACATGTAAATTTATAAAATAGAATTATACAATATAATATTGCATAACGAATCACTGATCCTAATATATAAAGCAGAAAGTTTCTATATGTTTGTGTGTTTGTCTGTCACCTAACAACTTTCGGACAATAAACTCTGGGATCACAAAATGTGCCTCAGCTGATTATGCCTGACTAATCCAGATGAATGTGATTATTTTTACAAAACAAATAAACTTTTTTATAAAATCAGAATCTTAATTTCGGGCGAAGCCGATTAGTAAAGCTAGTAAGCCATAGTAGATATTATATAATAGTAGGTACCTACTCTAAATCAAGTAAACATACCATAATTAATAATTATTAATAACTTATAACTAACAAGTTACTAATGCCAAGAATCGCTTCGAACTCTAAGGTTTTTTTTCGTACCATACGCACCTAAATATTTCCTAAATACTCTAAATTAACGAGTACTCCTTAAATTCCAAAATTCCAACAAGTAATCCCAACCACGAAACTAAGAAATTATTAAGCTGCATCTTCTGAACAGAAATTCCAACCAGCTCCATTCAAATGGAATCTCAAAAATCATAGTAAATCGCTTCTCTGGATCTACTTTCTAACCCTTCACTCACCTACGTATCGCAATCGATTCATTAAACCCGATAAAAATTCGTCTACCTGCCATTGACACAATCTTCCTGTGTCAAACATCGATTCTTCCGCTGCAACACGACGCTCCCTGCTCCTCTGATAATAAAACGGCCTCTTCAACTTTTTTCCCGCTCGACCGGGCAATCCGTCCACCCGGTTTTTCGTCGTGCTGAATAAGCTGTAGACGAAGTTGAATAATGTTCCCCGGTAACAGGACACTCTCGCTCAGCCGCGCCGCCGAATAATACAACGCATCTGCCATTGAACGATGACCCAATAATTTCGGGTCGCTGTTCCGTGCAAGATGACTGTCGCCTCCGAAAAGAGGGTCCTCCAATGAACCGTGACGGTCGTCCCTTTAAAAATCTGTCCCCGCAAATTCGGGATCCCTTCTTCTTCGACGGCTTTCCTCGCCTGTGTTCGCTCACCCATTTCCAGCCAACGAGATTCGCCTACCCTTGTCTCGCCGTGCCTTGAAAAGGCTCAAACACGGCGGAGGACGTCTACCAACGGAAACAATGTTGTCGCTAATCTTCACCTGTTGAAATTGATTACCTGCTCTGTTACGATAAATCACGGCTTAAGGGTGGATCCTCGTGTAACAGCCCCCGAAATTTGTGAATTTTTTTTGAAAAAGATATTGTTAATATTTTATTAAACTCTTTTGGGATGTAAGAAGCCATCTTTAAACTTGTAGAAAATATTTTTTTTATGTCGATCCTTCTTGTTATTTATTAATTATTGTGGAATCTCTTCGACGATGTTGGCGTCAGGTGTAGCACCTGCTACAGTCATCTGCACAGATTGCAAAAAGAAGACAATTTTTGTTAAAGTTAAATAATTTACGCTGCTAATGGACCTAAAATTTTAATTATAATTTTTATTTATAATACTTTTTTCGGCGGTATGAAGAATGATCTGAAAATTTTACTTCTTCTTTCAAGCGCTATAGTATTTGACTTCCAGGCCGCGGACATCTAGGCAAATGTCTAGATGTTACATTTTATCTTCACATTATTAAAATGTCCGCGATATGCGTAATGGAGTGTATGAACACAGCATTTTAGCTGTGTATATGTATGTAGTTGCGCCATCTTAAGCGCAGTAGGAAAGCACTTTTATATGCTTGCAGCTCATTTTGATTTCACATATTTTTTTATTTTGTACTTATTATTATCTTCTATTTTTTGTGATTTATTTGATTTCATGTACTTGGTGTATTTTTTTACTTATTTGACGTTTTTATGCGGATATTTATTGCTCAGAGGTTATTGAAATGCTATTAAACACGCATGTGATGCTATATAGCCTCCCATGTTTTCCCAGTAGTTGTCATCTACCCTTCGTGAAACACAGAAAGTTGAAACAAATGGCTTCGATAGAGATTATGAGATAAGGGGGCGTTCTTTCAAATGTGTAATACTTTTCCATAACGTTAATATTAATCATTCAAAAATAATCTGACGGTTTTATGATGGTTATGTCTCAACCCACGTGCAGACTTGCAAAACTAATATATTATTAGAGGAAGAGCAGCATATTTGGAATACTGAAATATCTAAAAAACTAATTTGTCCTTATTGCAAAAATTTCAATCAATTTATACCAAAGTAGTAATATTTCATTGCCATTCAGCGACTTATAATCCTTAATATATTTTAACAAAATGAGGTCGAGAATCGCGGAAATTCCCGAAATCAGCGATTCTCGACCTTATTCTGCGATCTTTAAGCGTTTATAGCTCAGAGCAACGTTAGCCGATTTTTATGAAATTTTCAGCATGTATACAACATACTTCAATGTACAAACGGGTTTTTTGGATTTTCATTACAGGCTCAGAAAAAAATTTGAAAAAAAAACGACCTTCACTATTATCATCGCTATTCCGACCAGTTGCAATTTTTTTCAAAACGACGAATCACGTCACCTAGAAAACTAATAGGCTAGTTGACTGAATTTGAGACATTGGTTAAAACATTATTTTTATGTCTATTCTACACAAAACTGTATTTATTTTCGAAAAATCGTACATTTACATGATTTTTTTTGCGTTTTCAAAAACCTATTTAAACTTGATTCGGAAACGCGCCAGACTGTCATGGCGTCCTGTATGACGTCACGCCGTGTAAAACAAAACTAAACGATCGTGTCTGTATATTGCTATTGTTAGTTTTCGGTGTTGTTTTTAATTAAAAATGAATTCCTCTTACTACAAGTATTGTATAGTGCCCCAGTGTAAAAGCACAACTATAAAGACGCCAAACAAATTAGTTATTTATGTTCCAAACAATGAAAATCTAACCTCAAAACCAGTACCTATGTCATAACAAAAGGTTATGGTCTATGAAACTGATATAATACTATTTAAGCTTATAATATATATTTTACACTTGTGTACACTTACATCGAAGTTTTAACATTGCGGAATTCCGATGAGCAAAAGTCACTGTTTGCCGCGAAAAATCTGCCAAGCATAACAGCGTCAATTTTGGGCAAATTACTACTGTTTGCTTTGCTAAATCCTGATTCCATAGCTTAATACACTTGTGCTTCAAGATATACTTAATCGCGAACAACTGAATCACCTTCACATAAACTGGCAAATACGAAATAACCTGTTGTATGAACCTGTCAACAACAACATACAATGGCGTTGGTGTTTTGCACGGCGTGACGTCATGCTTTCTGATTGGTGTTCACTGTCACGTGACTGAATGCCTAATTTTGCAGAATTTAATTTCCAAAAATATTACCAAACTTTATTTTTTATAATAAATAGTTTAATTTTTGTTTCCTCTGTATCATGATTAATCGTTAGAAACTCTAATCCATGCAAATTATTCTTAGTAGATACAAGCCTATTCCGCTAGCTTCTAAAATAAAACTCAATTCGTTTGGACCAATTTTAAAAAAGTTATGCGATTTCAAAGAGCGTCAACTTACTTCCCGACGCGACTGTATGTGCTATTCAAATCTAACTATTCTTTCCCTTTTTGCTCTTTCTCTTTCTCGCTTTTTTTTAAGTCTTCTATTGTAAAATCTACTGTGCAATAAAGAATTATTATTATTATTATAGCACCTCTCCCCTATAAGGACCACCACTGCGAAGCCTCCTAAAAAATACGCCATTGTGACCAAGCAAACGCAGTTAGTCTTACCACGTGTACGTCCCTGAAACCCCCTGTTCACGCAAGATTGATTAATAAATGCCTACGCCTGAACGCGTATCATCGCAACTAGTAAAAACTCTTGCCCAGTAAGACTGCGTGCATCAGTATTTCCCTCCCAGACATATTCTTTCCACCTCTGCACAGTATCTGTCCCACAGTAATCCCTTGGTTCTTCCTCAGCGCGAAGATGAATTCGTCCGCAAGCAATAGGGGGAGAGGTCGGCGGCGGTGCGGTGGACAAAGTGCGAAAATCGATTCTCCGCGCTCTCCCATGGATGAAAACTTCCGGCCTTTAAAGAGTCTCATTATTTTGCTGCCAGGAACGATCGCTCCTAGTCGAATTCGACCGTGCCCCGTCCGCGTCCCTCGCCCTCTCCTCTTCTCATCGACGAGGGGTGATCGAGGGACCGAGGACCGAGGGTGGACGAGATTGATAAATTATCGGCTTGAAAAATGCAAAACCGATACTCCTACAGCCAGCCGCTCCACGGGCTTATATACGCACACACGTGGATGCGCGCCAGCGCCACCACTGTGCACGCACGTGCAACGTGGCGTGCCGGGTAAGCTGCCTATGCGATGAATTCGGGCGGACGCGTGTTCTCCACATAAATTCCCGACACGCCGCTGCGTCGGCTGTCATACGGAGGCGCGCTGAAAAAACTACAGGCTGTATCACGAGTGCATCCTTCATTTTTACGCAGTAACCCGCCATGCTGGGCGTAGTTAAATGTCGGCGACTGCGAGCGCACTGACAGCTGCGTCTCTGTCCATCGCGAATTAAAATGTTATTGTCAAATTTTCGGCGCGACGGCCGCCCCGCCGACCCCCGTGGGGAATCGGAACGCCATTTCGCCCGCACCACCCGGTTTGAATTCGACGGTTAAACCCCCGCCTTTGGTGCTGGCGACCTAAAAATTTAACGCTTCAGCCTCGATTTTGTTAAAAAAAAGCTCGCGCGAGCTTGTGTTTCACCGGAGGAATCGGGTCGGGCGGAATCTCTTTGCTCCGCAAATTATCAAACACAGAGTTCTCTTCTGTTATTATATTTAGCGCGGTACCTACTCGTGTCAATTATTTGCAATGTAGATTTTGTATGATTTCGTTTGATCAGGGTATAAATATCCACAATGTCTACCTGGGCCTGAACTGTACAGGGGCCTCAGAGAAAGGAGAAATGAGGAAAACAGTGAATGCGAAGGAAAAATTTTAATATTCAAATTAATTTAATTTTATAAACCGAGTTAAATTTCACGGTCTAAACACAGTATGTAGAACTGGCAATACTAAAGCCTAGCTTACATTTGTCAAGTAACTCGGCCTAGTGAACTGGGCCCAGTGCTCGGCCCCTCTACCAATCGACTCGGCTAATACTCGCCTGTTTACTCGACTTTTTTACTCGACCAACTGTTTACACTAATCGAGTTGGATATGCTTTCTCACACTCGCCACTTTGCTGTACCGTTTACTTCACTAATGTAAACTAGGCTTAAGGACACGCCACAATTGTGATTGTGTGTGGTAACCATACCATAGTAGGACTATAAAAAAGAAATTAGAATATATAATTTGTAATATAATAATATAATATTATAAAATTATAATTTCTAATATAATAATATTATAATATAATTTCTAATATAATAATATAATTATCTAATATTAGTCATATATCTAAATATGGTAATGTTCATCTGTTTATTCATTTTATTATTTTCTTTTAATTTCTTTATTATTGTTATTATTACACTTTCCCCCCCGAAGAGATGTTACCCTTTTTTATCTTTGAGAAATTTGTTGACGCCCTAAAGTATTTCTTCCACCCTTTATAGAGAAGGCCAGCCCTGCTTGCACATCTAGAATTTAGATAGTTCCATCAGATCTCTTTTACACAAACTATTATTTGCCAGGCATATCTCCCGTCAGAGAACTTAAACTAGACTTGAATAAAAAGCCTCAAGGGACCCTCTGGGTCAATAGCGCACCCAGAGGGAGGCCAAGAGGCCCTCGCACCCCCTAAAGAAAGGGCTTTGTAAGAAGAAAGAAAACTAGATTTTATCGAAATCTAATGAATTTTATTGAATTTGCATTAAAAATATTTTTATCCGTCCAACTCAGCTCTCCTCAAGATTAAATCTTGATCGCTTCGCTTCACTTCTACTATATCCACTTCTTAACTGTTATAATAAATCGTTGGATGCTAACACAGAAAAGAACAACTTGGACGGTTGAAAATAAAAGGAAGATATACATGTACAAAGCGCCGGAGTTGCTGAACTTTTTCACTGTACCTACCTCGTCTGTTAATTCACTGCTCGCGCCCGGTTATTGTTATGAACCGGATCCTGAGCGTTCACGGGGAAATTCAGCAGGAATGGCAGAAGTTCGGTAACGCGCGCGCGAGGCGAAACGAAAAAAAAAGTGAATTGAACGCGGAAACGTGGCCGGCCGAGGATGGTGTACGCGCGCAATACAGCGGGGATTGAAAGCTCAAAGGTACACGCTGATTTATAAAATGCTGCAGTGCAATAGACGCCGCCTCTGCCTCGCTGTACTGTTAATGGTTCCCCGTAATTTGTATAAATTGCCTGGGAATTTATGTTTTTCCGTCGCTACCCGACTAGCGGACGCTTTATTTAACCGAACGAAAACTCATTTTCTCCCGGCCACGTTTTGTTGCTCATTCCGGCGCGCTTGCATCGCGGCTTATCGTTTATCACAGTTTTTGCCATCGCCCCTTATTAACCAGATGGAGAGGACGAATGAGAGAGGAGCAAAAGTTATCTCCGGCCGCTTTTTCTTTCCATAAAAATTGTTTCGCTGGCGGTGGGGAAGTAAGCGCAGGCGTTGGTGGGATATCAGTGAAACGGCCTGTCACATTATCCATGGTTCGCTGTCTTTTCGGTGTGCGATGGGGTTTAAGTGATTTTAAGCGGTGATCGGTTGCTGGCAGACCTGGGCACATTTGAAATGACATTATTTCTAATATTATTTATATTATTTTTATTATGAAATATTAATTCAAATTTTATTTATATTATTTCTTATGAAATATTATTTCAAATATTATTTGTATTATTTATTACGAAATATTATTTCAAATTTTATTTATATTATTTCTTATGGAATATTATTTCAAATATTATTTGTATTATTTATTATGAAATATAATTTCAAATTTTATTTATATTATTTCTTATGAAATATTATTTCAAATATTATTTGTATTATTTATTACGAAATATTATTTCAAATTTTATTTATATTATTTCTTATGAAATATTATTTCAAATATTATTTGTATTATTTATTATGAAATATAATTTCAAATTTTATTTATATTATTTCTTATCAAATATTATGTATATTATTATTTGTATTATTTATTATGAAATATTATTTCAAATTTTATTTATATTATTTATTATTATGATGTTTATAAAACTGTATGAATTAATAGGAAGCAAGAAAAAAGGGGAACTGAAGTTACAATAGTATAAAAAAACAATAGTATAAAATATCGCATTGCACATATTTTGCATATTGTATATTGCATATAGTGGAAATGTTTCGTTCATTTATTTGTTTGCCACTAAATTCTTCTATGACAATGATAAATATCGATAATGACAACAGTACCGTCAGTAATAATTATAAACAATAATAATGCGTTTAACTACAAATACTTTGAGTAAAATATTTTCGAATTCGTAAGAACTTTATGCGAGTAATTCTTGCAATTTTATTGGAAGAATACAAGAACCTTTTACACGATTATGTTTAAAAAATGATTGACATCGATATCTAAATACACATAAATCCTTGGAAAATGATCTTAAACGAAGTTAGTGAAACACCCTGTGTGTAATATGCGAGTGGCTGCTTATGAACTTCATGAACCGAAGCAAGGTCGTTTACGGTACATTAGACGATTTTCTTTAAAGCGGAATACTCGTTGATTCACTTATTAGGGGAAAAATCAAGTTGTCGAAAGAAATTGAGGTGATTAATCACTGGAGAATATCAGTAAATTCTTCGGGCTATAAGCTAAATACGCATTTGTTAAATTAAAGTATTTTAGAATTTGTTAGAGTATTTTAGAATTTCCAGTTTTAAACATTCACTTATTATTCCTTATTTTATTTTACGTACAATCAACAGACTACTTGTTTTAATACAATAGAGAATGATAAAAGAAATAGACAGGTACCACATGCATTTGAGAACTTCTCGAGTACCTTATTACAATACATACTTATCTAATTAAATAATGTCTAAAAGATGTCGTGTGTCTGTGGAGCACATCGAGTGTTTGACACCTAATCTCAATCTAATCATCATTCGCATTTGAAAATTCAAGCCTCGAGTATATACATTTATAAATATTTATAATAAAAATTTGCTAAGCACGAGCCAACTAGAGACGTAATTAATTTAAAAAAAAAAGCAGACACGAGGGGACCCAAATGAAATTCCTTTCCCACTTTAAAACACGCAGCGATCGAACAAGTTTTTATCAATCGTGAAGAACAGATTGCGAGTATTACAACTTCGAGGACATATAATAATTCTTTTGGAGGATAACGTATCGGTTGGGATCACTTCGCAGTGATTGATGGGAACGTAAATCTTCGAACTTTTTGCGCCGTTTAAAAATCTGCTGCCGGAAATATGTCAGCCTTCAGCTCTAAGGATTTATCGTATAAACTATTGCGTCGTATTTACAGGTTGTAAGAAAAAGTGACTTGCAGATGAAGTGGAAGAGCACGCGGGGCGAATTTCCCTGAACGTCCGCTGTTTCTTTGTCACGTTCGCCGACCGAGGAAAGAAGCGGGGCAGGAAGCATAAATAGAGGAAACCGCGTGTGCATCTCTGCGCGGGCGAATATGAAAGACGAGTTGGAACGCCTCGTCGATAACGGTCTTCCATATCTCTGCCATATTATCAACGTATCACTGTCACGTCAAGTCTCGCGACTTTCAATTCTTCTATGCGACTCAGCACAGTAAAAAAAGGTGCAATATTCGTTTAAGGGCTCAGCTCAGTCAGGAGGCCGAAAAAGGGTGGTCTTTGGAAATTTTTTACTCAAAAGCTATAACACATTTCACAAAAAATTTTTTTTGCTTTTAAGGATTGCATCTAGTACCGTGCATCGTAATTTTTTTATTTAAAAATATTTAGCAATAACTAAGTTATCACCCCTTAAGGTAGTTCCTGAATATTCTACTAAATTCAAGAATTCTTTTAAATTTCGTTCGAAACTAATTTCGAATAAAAGGAACCCTTGTACAATGTTTAAAATCGATTTAGCACATAGTTATTTAATTGTTAATTAAAGTTGATGCATTTTAACACATTGGCATATGGCAAAGTCGAAAAAAGAGGGTTATAGTTTCAATCTTTCTTCTGAAACAGGAAAACTATATTGAAGAAGTGTACCAATATTGGCACAAAAGTGCATCAAAATGTCACTAAATGAATTCATTAATTTCTGCGAAACTGACCACATGGTTTCTTCGTAAATGCCCATAAAAAATAGGTTTACGTGCAAATTTTTTAGAAATTACGTAGAGCAGTCAACGTGGCAACGTCGCACAATCGATATTCAGACATTTACAGTGAGTAAAAAAAGTATTGGCACACTTTTTAAAATCGCATAACTTTTTTAGAATTGGTCCAAACGACGTGAGTTCTTTTTAGAAGGTAGAAGGATTAGTTTGCTAAGTGACGTATTTCGTAGTTTTGAAAAAAAATTCAATTTGTCGGAATAGCAAAAAAAATAGTAAAGGCCGTTTTTTTGAACTTTTTTTTCTGAACCTGTAACGAAAATTCAAAAAACCCGTTTGTAGATTTAAGTAAGCTGTATACATGCTGAAAATTTCATCAAAATCGGTTAACGGTGCTCTGAGTTACAAACATTTAATGATCGCACAATAAGGTCGAAAATCGCTTGATTTCGGGAATTTCGCGATTTTCGACCTTATTGTGCGATCATTAAATGTTTGTAACTCAGAGCACCGTTAACCGATTTTGATGAAATTTTCAGCATGTATACAGCTTACTTAAATCTACAAACGGGTTTTTTGAATTTTCGTTACAGGCTCAGAAAAAAAAGTTGAAAAAAACGGCCTTTATTATTTTTTTTGCTATTCCGATAAATTGAATTTTTTTTCAAAACTACGAAATACGTCACTTAGCAAACTAATCCTTCTACCTTCTAAAAAAAAACTCATGTCGTTTGGACCAATTCTAAAAAAGTTATGCGATTTTAAAAAGTGTGCCAATACTTTTTTTACTCACTGTAAATATCAAACGACGATTCAAATTCATATGAACATTTTTTGACATTTTGGTTATAAAAGACGCTCCGAATGTATGCGACGTTGTCAGATCTGCTTCTCCAATTCACTACGCTGACCAATTTAATATTCTATTTTCGTATTACAATTATTTATATTAACATTGAACTTTTTAAAATATATATATACATGATGTTAAAAATTATTAGTAGTATTTCTATAGTATCAGACTACTTTATATTTATCGTTTATTATCAAACTCTAATTTGACTAATACAGTCGGTTAGGAACTACCTTAATATAAAAACCTTGTGTATTTATATTTTCTTTACAGTATAGTATGAATCGCAAGCTTGACGTTAATTGTAATTGTTATAACTGTTGGTGTTTTAATAATTGTTTTCGTGCTTTTCAGTGTCACATAGAGACTAAAATATTTAGCCAGATATGCTCTCGTTACGAGAAACAGATTCCACCCTCAGAGTCACGTGAACACACCCTTAAGACTGCCCCCAAAGCTCGTAATCCCGATACTTCTTGACAAAGGGAACGGTGGAAAACTCGTATCTAAGTGGAAGGACTTTGATGAGACACTTCAGGCTTTCTAGTGGTGCGTAAACGATACCCTTGAAGGTCGATCGCTCAAATGTGTTTTACGTACCATTCGATTACTCTTGACGAGAGCTCCCCGAAGGTGTATAACGTCACGCACCGTTCGATCTTCTTCTACAGATAAGTGTAATCTGAATGGGTATTATCTCCGAGCGAGAATCAAACTGAATCCTTGAGATTTACTCGTTGAAATAGTTTATTATGAGGGGGTGATACACGGTGTATTGGAGTACAGTAACTAACTCAAGCTAAAGATGAATAATTATTCTTCTGCGAGATGTTAGATTTATTAGAAACCCAAGGTATCTTTCCTACAAAATAAAGATTGCACAAATCAGAGTTCATATTGTGTAGGAGTTATGGATTCCCTTTAAATCCCTTTTCAAATTATTGTTTCCCTGTTATCAATGGAAATAGAAACCATTTTATGGATTATCATTACAATGACAATTACGCTCTATTTATTATTCAAGTTCAAAGAAAATTAGAGAAAGTTCGTGTCAATTACAGAGATGTCGAGTGACGAAGAAGACGTGGTAATTCTTTCCAATTATATTCGACATTGAAGGAAAACAAGAAAATTCTAGTTGCACCCTTATATTCGCAGAAATATTAATTGTTAAATGTTTGTTGCTGCAAAGGAATTAGCAGAAGATGATGCTGTAACGTCCCAGCCACTACGGGATCGCGACTGTTAGTGCTCGCCAGCGCCACCAGAGGTCTAATCCTAACTCTTTCTCGCAAGTCCTTAGTTCCAGTCTCGTTCGTATATATACAAGTTCCAAGTTTATTCATCTCGGTCCCCATGCGGCCGTCTGTTAGTCAAATAAGTTCGTATAACCTAAACTTAAATAATTAAACCTAAATTAATAAAACATAGAGTATAGCAACGTAATAAATTATCCTTGAACTTATTTATTAACACCAACCCAAAGAGGAAGTGCCCTTTTCTTCCTAACCTTAAGCCACCTTAAATTTCTCGGCCACATACATTATAAACAAAGCGTAAATATTGTAAGAATGTATGTAAAAATTGCAATCAAGCAAAGAAAATTGCAAAGACCACCCTTTAGGGGGGGACCTCCAAAAGCGATTATTTATATCTATAAAGTTCATTAAATGTATAAAACTGTAAAACGCATAGGCAGATTTTCTTATATCAATAAAATATTTCTTATATCAATTATATCAATGATATTTGAGGGATATATTATGAGAGAACTGCGTGGAAATATTAAAATGGAAGACCATCTATATTTTAGGAGCCGGTTGGAGTAATTTGATAAACCTAGGGAGGCGGTGCGTGGCCTGAAAAAGTTTGAGAAACACTGGCCTAGAACAACAGTGGCGGCTAATTGAAATCGCGTAGTCATTTCTGCCGAAACCCTGTATAATCAAAAGGCAGACGTCGTGAAATGTCCGTACGTTCGTTGGCCCGGTTTTTACCCCACTGTTCAAGCGGCCGCTTCACGATATTTATATCGCACGCGGAGCACACGGTAGCGGACAAGAGACACGCGTCGATCTGGCGCGCGACCATTCGCGCTCGACTGTATGTACAGTCAGGAGCTGAATTCGGGGGCGATAAACGAATCGGACTGAACGATTTTGCCGGGCGTAATTCGATTTTCCTCGTGCTCGATGAAACGGTTTTCTCGTCTTTCCATTGGACACTGTTCTCCTGCACGTCGATCTGTATACACACCGATACCGCCGTCCTCGTAACTCATCGTTACGACCTACGGGAGGAGATAATAACTCTAAAACACTCGTTTATGCCTCTGCGATCGATTTGCCTCGGTGAATCATGGGTAATTTTGATAAACACCGGGGAGTGCGTTTCCGTGATAACAGGCTTGATTGGTGTCCTTTTATTACACTGACTGATCGCGTTTATTGAGCGAGACCGAGGGGGATACCCGTTTGTGGAAAATTTAGTGTTTCATTCACTTTAAACTGTGCGACTAGGAATTTTAATGGTAGGAACGTTCTGCGTTGATTCTTTGTGAGATGATTATTGCGTGAAATAAAATGGAACTCCCGGAAGTTGCGAGCGAAATCGGTGTGTAATTAGGGTAAAGGGGTTGTAACGTAAGAATAAGTCAAAGATACAAAATACGGATTCAGAGTGTACTTATTATGAGGGTTTTATATCGCTGCTTGGCATTGATAGTGGCATAACTAAACAAATGAAAATTTTGCAGGATAAGCAGTTTAAAATGTGCATTAGGGTGACCCTTATTTATACGTGTACAATTTTTTTTGTATTTCTGTGTTCTCACCCCCAAGAACGGTGCTATTTCTTTAAAAAATAGTCCCTGAAAAAGGTTATTGCAATCGGACAACAGGAAAGTTTAGAATTCATCAATGGTTTGAATTTGAAGAATTTCTCAAAAATGGTAAGCCCTATCAAAATTTTGTTCAAATAATATTGAAAGAGCATTCAATTTTCTACAATTATTGTATATATAAGTTTTTCGTGTTTCCAACCATTTTTTAGATAATAGCGTTCGAATATTGAGTGGTTCGCACTTTGCTTGTTGACTATTGGGAAATACTATGAGAGCGCCATCTACTAAAGTAAGCTCTGTTATCCGGTCAATCGCGTTACAGGAGTGGTGTCACACAAGTATCGAAATAGTGCAATAATGTTTCTGTCATTAAATAGTCTGTTAAATTTTACAAAATCGATCATCAAACAGTCGAAATTCCCAATACTGCCAATTGGGAAGTTGACAAAATTTTTAAGTGTTTAAAACCGTTCATTATGATAAAATATACTTGTAAAAAAATATTAATTTTTTGCTACATCTCTAACATGAAAAAAAATGTAATTTTTATTTGAAATAAAAAATTGCCGCGAAAACGCACTGCATGGTCACGTGACCATTTGTGACGTCAACGTGCAGTAAACAAAGAAAGTTGTGGTTAGGGAAAGTAAGGAGTGAATGGAACATGTTGCAATGAGTGAGTGCCTAATACTATATTTATATCAATATTAATATTTTCAGTTGCCTTACCAATGAAATCGACTAGAAAGTACTCGTAAACGATATTTTTTAATATAACCTTGTATGAGCAAATGCACGAAGTGTCATTCGTCGCTACATATAAATCGCTGTTTACTGCACAATGACGTCACGCGCTGTGATTGGCGTTTGAGATCACATGACTCACAACTTAAAAACGTCAATTTTATTTATTAAATTTTGGTAAAACTAATAAGTGTTTTATTAATATTTCTATCATTTTAGGCTTTTCATTAATAAATCTGTAGATTTAACTACTTTTCCCTTTTTTTCAAATACTGGCAACTCCCCAATTACATGTGACAGCTAACCCGATTAGACTGTTTTCATTTTCGCCACCAGGTGGCGTAGCGGAAATAAGAAAATGCCAATAGACCGGCGCTGTCCAGCGTAGGGGCCCCTCACGCGCCTGCTTCCCCTTCCAATCTTTCTCTCGCACAGCGTGCCTCCCGTTGTCAAGGAGACCGCGCGACGCTAAGAAAGCTGCCATGACGGGCTAGCGTCTTCGCGATTAGCGTCGCGCGGTATCCCTGACAACGCGGGCGAGAGTGGGAGAACCCCAAGCTCCCGCGGGAGCAACCTTGGACAGCGCTGCTGTAGACAATAACTCTCTATATTCAAGCTCTATTATCTAAAAAACGGTTGGAAGAAAGAAAAAACGATATATACAGTAATTATAGAAAATTGAATGCTCTTTTAATATTATTTGAACAAAATTTCGATAGGGCTTACCATTTTTGAGAAATTCTTCAAATTCCAACCATTGATGAATTCTAACCTTAAATACCTGATCGGCACCCATTCCTGTTGTCCGATTGCAATAATCTTTTGCAGGGACTATTTTTTTATGAAATGGAGCCATATTAGGTGGTGAGAACGAAAGAAATCGCAGGTTGAAATAAGGACCACCCTAGTGCATTTAGTAACAGTTGAATACTGATCATATAATTTGTTCAAATTGACATTTTTGAAGTTATGCCACTATCAATACCAAGTAGCGATATACCTACTGGTAAATGAAGCTAGTAGAGGAACTCAACGATGATGTCCAGCCGTAGTCACACTTACAGCAGTTGTAGGAAGAATTTGCAAATTCATTTATGATTTTTCATTAATAATATACCAAGGAACATCCTGTCTATGTTTACAGCACTGCAACGTCAAATATTACCCGCAGTTTGCCTGTTTAATTTGATGTGCCACCTGCACGGTTGCGCAGTTCTATGTAGCTAAATTGAGTTTTCCCGTGAGAAGGGAGGAGTCAGGAGATGTGTGATGTCTAAAACGTCCAAAATGTGAGTATTTCCCTGCTGCAACTATTTCTGGCATGGTTGCTCATTAAAATAGTTAAGCTGTATTACGAGGCGACCAGGCTCGCGGGGCTCTAAAGTAACAGACTCTATTGTGCATTAACTCTACCTCCAAGGTGGCTGATAGTAATGCTGGATATCAGCCTGGAAGGTTAGCGCGAGTACAGCTGTGAAATATATTGCGTCGGGTCCGTTAATGGATCCTTACTCCAGATTGCACGTCTCCCTCATTAACGTCGGAAAACTTTGGGTACTTAAGTTTCTATAAGCAGTTCCCTCACAATATTATTCCCGTATATACGGCGGCAAGTCAATAAGTGAAGTTCCCTGCTGTTCGTTTCTTAATATCATCAAGTTACATTGAATTTTATTGCTTATGCAACTGATTTAAACACATATCCACTTAGTCCATCTCTCAACAAAATCATTTCTTCTGTTAAAACATATTAAATACATAGTATTCAATATGCTAGCCCCTTTTTCGGATCAGTCTGTTATAATTGTAAGTAATTAAATGGAGCAACTGGTAACTCAGAACTTTTCCAACATTGCAACTACATAATAATGCACTGTCGTCAAAGGGTTCGTGATTTGTGACATTTTTGTGGCAATACCTACTCTGGGGAACTGTAAGATTAAAGCTAAAAGTAAGGACAAAAAGACGTAATAAGGTTCTACTAGCAGATTTAAAAATAAAATAACAGAGGAGGATATGAATGTGTCCATGAAACTGAACAGTTTGTATATAATTTTAAAAATGTGTTTATGCGAACTACTGACTGGGTTATGACATTTCTCTCGACGTAAAGACTCATTATAAACTTCTTATGTTACTTGTTACTTACCAGTGCAACTGTCTCAAGAAAAAGAATTTCAGATTACAAGATTAGAATGCAGGGTGGAAGCTTATTTTGAGAATTGTATTAACATAGTTACAATAGATGTTATCAAGCTATCAATAGTCCAAGGATTAAAATAGGAATAGGGAGTAGATAATCAGGAACTTAAATCGTTTTTCTGACGCAAATTAAAGTATTGAGGTACCCTATTTCTCTGCTAACTGAGTAAATAACAATATAACTAAACACAAGTCAGCGAACACAAAAGTTGACGAGCACAGATTAAATATTTAATACGTTGCCACATTAAACAGCTTTAACAAAGAAAACAACGCAACTGTGTCAGGTGTATGGCGCGACTATTATAAGCCAGTGTGAAAGGCAGTTTAAGAAACGAGATCAACCGAGGATTTATTCAATCGAAACCAAAGGGATTTTGCAAAACGGGAATGGAAAATTTGGTAATAAAATGAAGGTATTGTAGAAGGAAAAAGAAAATATGTACGATTCTTTCTTGTTTATTATCACCTAACACACGCACCGAAGAAAATTACATTACTTAGGGGATGCACTTAATTCGAAACGCTGCCGAACACGGGGCTCGGGCAAAATGAACCGCAACAGTTGACACGGTTTTTGCAGGGGGAGTCGATGTAACAGTTCAGTGAGTAGAAATCAGTTTGCGACAAAAAGGCGCGCAGTGGGGTGTTGGTGCTCGCAGTCTGTCAGGCCACAACAAAACCGATGCCACGGAAACGTTTTCACGTAAAGTGAACGATGAAACGAATACACCCCCTACCCCCGTTGATAACGGCCCCCTCTAAAACAAAATACTCGGGACCGCGGGAATACCACCGACCACTTTCAGCTGTCTCTGGCACCCGAGTCTCGAAAGGACTTCTCTCCAGCGAGACGCTCTCTCGCTTCACCAGCAATCTCTGGATACTGCTTCCATTATAGAGAATTCGAATCCGTGTCTATGCTTTCCAATCAAATAGTTGGGCGCGATAAGATTGTTGCTCTTCGCGCTTTGAGGGTACAGAGGAGATAATCGTGGGCTGAATCGTTCGAGGGTAAAGGGTTGTTGAACTTTGCTGGAGTTTGAGGTAAAGGAGAAAAGTGAATGTGGTAAAGCAGTTTCTTAACTAAATTAAGTTAATAAATTTGAACTTTAAGCTTTCAGAATATGTGGAGGGTATATAGGTATGTATGCAATTTTGTTTCCTGCCCAAATTTACTCTAAGGGGGTGAAATTGACCCCTGGAAATCCGGCTACTTTGCGATTTTCTGTTATGACTCGCAAACTGTAAGAACTGTAAATTACCATGTGATAGTCCCAATTAAAAGAAGTAACTTTTTCCTCAAAACTTTTTTTCTATCTCTTACAGTTCGCAAGGGATAACACAAAAAAAAAGAATATTTTCAGAGGTCTACTTCAGCTTCGTAGAGTGAATTTGGGCAGGAAATAAAATTGCGTTGTACTCGGAAGGAAATTTCCTACATATTCAGAAAGTTTCCCTTGTCAATGGTATAAGGGTTGAAGTTTTGTAAGCCGTCATACAGGGAAATGGTTAATCCTATGGAGAAATTCATATAATCTTTTTTATAGAGAATTTACTAAGCTACAAATTTCATAATAACAATTGTTCTCGTGAAACAAGTAGATCTCGAGATATTTGCGCACCTATTGCGAAATATTTGTATTAGAATGCTCCTTTGTTAAAGAATATTATAACGTTGTATTGAATAAAACTTGATATAAATTTAATTTGCGACATAAATAATTGCTTTATGGATAATGTTGTTGCCGTCAGCCACTTTTGTAACTCTTCTTATTTGAGGGGTGGTTTCACCCCCTAAATTTGCAAACGGGCCGAAATAAATAACACGTATTTCTACTAACCTCTCCTTGTAAGTACAATTTCAAAAATACACATCCCGCATCCAAAATAGTATGTTTTTAATTTGGTGTACAATTTTCTTATTAAAAGCAACATATATGCATACAGGAAAAATTATCAACTTTTAACGTAGCACGTAAAATTTCGTAAATGTTTACTATTCAGCCTGTTTCCGTTCCATTTGTAAATCATTACTTTAGAAAGGCCTTAAATCATATAATGAGTGTTTATATCAGTGTTTATTTTAAAATATTTTAATATTCTTCTACTATTGTACTGCAAGTAGGTTCCATTATAAAAATTGCAAAGAAGCCAAAGTTCATTGCGTTGTTATATTCTACCGCTATAATATCAATTCCAACACACTTTTGGCAAAATATGTTATTTCATTTGAATTGTTATCGACCTACAATTAAAGTCGAGCAATGAATTCCGAAAACATTTGTATTTCTCGCGAAGCACGCAGTACCTATATAAACGAGGGATGAAATATAAACACTTTCCCGTGCGTTCCGCCAGAAATATGCAAATCTCTCTGGTATGAAATATTGTTTTAAGACCGCGGGTTCACTGAAGATTTGTTAACTTGTTTGTCGTTCGTAGAATTCTTTTTAAAATATTTTCGTGCTTCTCCGCTTCGCCATTCCCCCGGCCCCTTGAGCAGGTCACATTTCAGATCTTCCTCGGCCTCCACGATTTAAGGCAGTCCAAGCTTGTCGAGTGTGTCTTTGCGATTGTTATTTCGTGACCATCCAAAGTAATCGTATTCGTGTTATTTCAGGACGTTGGGTTCCTACCTTCATCCTTCCAGAAAATCTCGCGATATTCCAACTAGCAAAATCCTTCGTTCCTAGCACGAATACATTCGTTAAAACTAGTAAAAAAGGAGACAAAGAAATCCTTTCAGTAGAAACACTTATTTTCATAATGCAAAGCACTGAATCTTTTGCTGCAAAACTGAATGTTGTCTCTGTTCCTTTCATATTTGTTAGATTATTTTTAGGGTTTTCGTCACTGTAGTTTCGTAATATATATGTATTTGAATAAATACCAAGTTGTTTTGCAGAGACTTCAAGTCCATGTAATTAGAACACTGTGTAAAATTTTTCATTAGCTCTACACATTGCAAATCTTGGCTACCTGAAATGCAGCGCGTCGTGGTCTTCTTTTGATTTTGATGTGACTATCAGTCAGTAAAAAAATCTGTCCAAACAATTTTTAAACGCATCACCTCTGAGTGAAATCTGTAGGACAATAGATTGTTTACAACTTTTATGCTGCAAGCCCGAATTTCTGGTCTCAACGAAAATTTACCGAGGAAGATTATACAGTTCACATTGATTACAATAAAAAAAAGGATGAATTTCGTATGATTACTAGTTTTGGAGATAAAAATTATTACTACTTTTCTCGCGAAAAGTAGCAAGGATTGCAAACTCCTATGGCCTACAATACTTTTAAAACAAATTCGAACTCAAAGTCCCCCTAAGTTCGCATGGACTACTCACTGCATCATATTTGCATATTTGAATTTCATCCAAATTCCTCGACACCGAGTGCGAAAAGTGACTATATAATGTAGCACCTACTAGTCTCATAAATAATACACACAGTCTTACATTTGCACTCCTCCGTCGCATTAGACTTCATTCGCCTGTATAGCATTTGCATTTAACAGCAATTACGCACAACTTTGCGTCAATGTTAACTTGCACAATACATTATGAAGCACACCATCAAACAAGCCTCAAGGAAGCTCTAAAATGCACTCTCGTTCAGCCCTGTTCTTCTCCCTGGCTGTGCATCGTAGACGTATTCTTGGATCACGTTCTACGCATTTGGTTAATTACTGAAATCCGATTACTACGTGCGTACCGCATGCACGGCCGGACGTGACGCGCCTTAATCCGTCGTAGCACAGCTTCAAGTACATCGGATCATTTAACCGTGTGTATTCGCACGTGCCCGCATCGATCTTACACGGTCACGTACGCCCAGCGTGAATTTGATCAACCTTTCGAGATCCCTTTGTATCAGGTGTCGAACCGTGATCCGTTTCGAGAGACCGCTAAGACGCCTGGAAACTTGCGATTACTATCGGAGGGAACTCAACGATACCAAGTATCCCGTGTTTGACTTGGTCTTCACGCGAGGATCGTTGACAGTTGTAGCTTAGTAGAGGTTATAGTGGATGGTTTGTCTGCTATTAGGTGGTAGAAATTGGGGATTGAGGAAATGTAAAGAATTTTGCTGGTACAGTGAGATCAGCAGTGGTAGATTTATTTAGAAAGTCTCCCAGCTAGGTTTGCCACCTTTTTTACAGAAAAATAACGTACACTTGCTTTCGTGGGGTATACAAAAAAAGTACGCTCAACAAATTAAAAGTACATTTTATGTTATTAGTTTTTATTTCTTCCAAACATATTTTGTGTTGCTTTTAGCATTACAGAGTAACTTGTTATTGTTTTGAAATATCCTAATGGCCAGTGGCGGATTTAAGAAAAAAGGCCCAGGTGGCAAATGTTCTGAGGGGCCCATTTTTCGGGAAAATGAAGAGGTAGTTTACTAAAAATGGTCTTAGTGTAGTAGTACAGAAAAAATATAGTTTGGATAAAATCCTACTTTTTGTAAGGTTGGGGCCCAGGCGGCAACTGCTCATCGGCCGCCCTGTTAAATCCGCCACTGTTAATGGCATCATTGCACTCTATATTCATACTGAAATGACAGACAATTGTCCCGCGCGTAAGTTGATAAGGTAAATGTCCCAATACCTGGACACTAGTGCAAATAATGCTGATTATTACGCTTAATATTCGCTTTATCCATAAAAAAATAATTTTATTCAATTACCCAAACATTTAATAAAATATATTCACATACATATTTTTCTTGGTGAACTTGTGACACTCGTAATAAAAAGACATTTTCTTGAACCCTCTGGTTTACACCATTTTAGTATTGCCGTTAGCTGAATTGCTAATGAGTCTTTACTTTTTCTTAAGCGAATATTATTAATAATGTTTAGTATATTGGTACAACTAATACATTTTTAGGAAAATGGTACCTTGTAGTATTATTTTTTGATTGGAACATTAAAATTAAAGTTCTTATTAGTTTTTTATTCGCGTGTCTATCTACTGGTACAGTGAAATCCTGGAACGGCCCTAAACCTGACTATGTGTGCAGACTATAAAATCAGTACGTGTTATTGTTGACACAATATTAAAATCATTATTTAACACCTTAGCAATTATTACTTTGTATTCTTCTTATCTTGTTTTAATGATAATATTCAATTCAATATTCATGTGTAAAATTCGCGTGTCACACACGAATACACATAACCTTAAAATTAGTCATTCAATAATAGATTGTTTTTACTCAAGTTTCTTTACTGATTTGAATAAATTACTTATACGGAAAAAATATGCCAATAGGAAAAACTATTGTGTTGCTTTTTTTATTTAATTTCCCTAGAAAACATTCAAATTGCTGATGTTTCATCATGTGTCCAGGTAATGGGACAGTAAAATCGGGACACCGGGACATACTAGTTAAGCTGTCCAGGTATTGGGCCATTGTAAGGACTATGAATTTTCAATATTTTACAAGATTATTCAATCCAATAACGTGTTGGTTTTTTTCATGATAAAGTACACGCAGTGCCCCATGTAATTGCAAAATCGTTTTTATATAAATCGACCTGTATAACTGCAAAATTCTGAATCGCGTTTCCGCCGTACCTTAAATGTCCAGGTATTGGGACATTTACCTTAGTTCACTACGTAGGGTGGTGCGGCGTACGGTGAAATTTGGAACTAATGAAAAAGGTTATGTACAATAATATTTCGTTACGTTTCACGTAATATCATTAAGTTTGAAATAAAGTATTTTCGCGTACTTTATTGTTATTCAAAAGTATAGAGTACATTTACCTATAATAACGTAAGATACTTTATTTTAAAGTACGGGTGGCAACCCTACTCCCAACCCCCAGGGACCCAATCTTCCAAAAAAAGAATATGATTTTATCCAAACACTATATATTTTTGTTTCCCATAATTTTCATACCATGGGCGCTGTAAATTTATTTGTAATTCTGTTATGTATGCAGGGTTTCCCAGAACATTTGCCACCTAGGCTTTTTTCGTTAAATCCACCAGTAGAGATCAGCTATGTATTTACTGTATGCATTGCATCTAATATGCTCGAGTATGCAGCTGATATTACAACGCCAGTGATTACTGTTAGTATCGTTAATTATGGGAATCGTTAATCAGAATAGTGAACTATAATAAAGGGGTTTCTGGCGTGGTCGAGTTGTCGATTATTAAAGATAATAATTATAATTGATGATGTGGTTATTTGTGACGTAAGTACTGATTGGGAAGAAATGATAATAATTCAACTGGGAGTGCTGTAACATTGTTTATATCAATATATTATTACGATTATTAAATCGTATTTATATTAACGATTCTTCGTGTTATTGTATTGTATCTTGATGTTATTAAATATTAAGTATTACCTAGAGGGAAATTATCACCACATCCAAATTACACGAGAGAATAAATTACAACCGTCATAGAAACCATTAAAAATTGATAAATTTAACACAGTAAAGTTAAAGACACATCTAACTTTTCCCACGAATTTAAATTATTCCTGTAATTAAATAGCCTTCTTAAATTTCACGATGACGAAACGTATGATGACAGATTCGTGCAAACTTTAGGTACTTACAGTCGCTCACCTAATTCTTCAAACCTTCTCTGTCTCTTCTTGACAAACTGAACAGACCTTCCCAGGGAAGTTTCGTGCAAAGTAGCCATTAACATTAGTCTTCCCTTTGGCAAGGACTCCCCAAATGAAAAACATTCATTACTCACCTATATCATGCAGGTGTCCTGTTATGGCAAGCCAAAAGATCGCGCAGATTCAATCTCTGTCCATTATATTCTAATACATATTAAAGTACACTCATTTCCCTGCACTTACATATTAAATACTCTGTTGAGCGTGCCGAGACTATGGTCGGTCCTTCTCGATCGATTTTGTAAATAACCGAGCCGCGATTAAATTGAGCCGCAATTGATGGCAGTAAAAACGATATCTCATATAATATTGAATCTTATTGTAACGTTCCGTCTCGTTCGAGTCGCAAGGACAATCTGTTCAGCTGGCGTGTCGAGCCGATCGCGCAGCGCTGTCGATTCGTGCAGCGTCGTCTTTCGTCGGTCGCTAGCGCGCACCGTTGCCACGAAAAAGCTAAATTCCTTTCAGGCGTTTCTGGGAAGCGTACAGTGTTGTCGGGACGCAACATTCTCAATTGTTAACAAATTTTCTTTTATATACAATGACCCACAAATACTAACTCTCCATTGTACACAGAGAATACAGTGGATATTTTACTGTACAATTTGATTTTGATTTCGCCATAGACAGATTAAAGTTAGTGGCTTCATTGATTTCTAACAACTAACACGTAGAAGTTTGCCCGAAATGAACTATTCAAGGACTAATTGCTCCTCTCTGGATCTACTAGTTTCAGGTTTCGATGATTACCGATCCATAACTGATTGGTAACTAATTGACTTTTGTTCGAAGATATGTCGATCTCCCTCGACATGGCTCTACTAAAGAGTGAGCGAAATCGCAGCTGTTCCATACTCGCTCGTGGACAGAACTTTGGCAACGGCACAGTTTCCACCAAACTCCGATTCCTTTGTTTTAGGCGCATCTATCTTCAGGAACTGTTAAACTAATTTCCAGCTTGCACGTCAGAAAGTCCACGGTGTATGACAGTCCTGTCTTCTATTGAGGCCGAGAGAAACGTTAAATTCTAAATTCTAAGTGGGGAACCCTATAGCTTTGCAAATGAGTATTAATGGAATGGTTGTCGTGTTACGTGTGTGAATAGTTGGGCTTTGCTAGTAGTAACACCTACGTTCAACGTGAAATACAGCTGATTATTTAGTACAGTAAACACTCGTATTAAACCTGACGAACGGGGCTGGCGACGGGCGTGCGACGCGTTGCGGACACTACTTCGCGGGGCCGATGCCGCGAGTGAGAGAACCCAAGAGCGAGCGAGAGGGAACGAAACAGTTGACACGAAGGTGCCGTCGACTCTTTCGTTCCCTCGCGCTCGTTCTCGGGTTCTCTCACTCTCGACCGAAGGATTCCAAGAAATGGTGAGTCACCGAGCGTACTACGCATGGTAAAAACGGGACTATAACGAGAATTTACTGTATTACGCAGGCTTAAAATTGTATTAAATAAAATTTTATTAAATTTAATTAAATAAATAATTTTATTAAATAAAATTTTATTAAATTTAATTAAATAAATAATTTTATTAAATAAATTTTTTTTAAATTTTAAGCCTGCGTAATACAGTAAATTCTCGTTATAGTCATATAGTCCCGTTTTTACCATGCGTAATACAGTAAATTTTATTAAATAAAATTTTATTAAATAAAATTTTAAGCCTGCGCAATACAGTAAATTCTCGTTATAGTCCCGTTTATAATAAACTTATAATAAAATCTATAAATAAAATTTTAAGCCTGCAAAACTCTATGATGCGTCAAAATTCATTCACCTCATACTACTTACTGACTAATCTCTGTCGACGAATACTTCAATATAACGAAAACCAATTGCCAAACGTCTGTGGAATTGAACGATTAAACGAACTTACATGTAAGTGAAGTTCAATCGCAATTATATGAAGTGGAATTTATTTTACTTCTCCGCAGAAATAAGTATCCATACAGTTTTGTATAGGTCTCCCTAACAGCCCATGAATAAATCCGCGTGCCAAATTTCAATTTCCTCCCCAAAACGTTCCCCATTCTCATCCCCAGAAAACGATTACGCGAGAATCTGAAATTACGATGCAGAACCGCCGCGGCCAAAATGGAAAAGAGTGGCGGGCCACTCGTCACTCGCGTATAAATAAGGCGTAATGGCGAAGGTGGGGCGGCGCAGTGAGTCCAGGGGATTAGCATATACCGTTTCGCGCTTTCTCCCGTGTCCGCGGGTGAAATGCAAAGTACATTCGCGCATAAATCATGCGATAGAAATGGACAATAATTCATTGGCCGCGGAGGCGGCGCAACGTAAATCGAGAAGGTTGTGACAATGATTCAGCGCAGGTTTATGGTCCCTCCGTGTAATTAAGTCGTACCCCATCGCCCATTACGCATGCAAACGCGGACGGAATCCCCCATTTCGCAACTGGCCGGCGGGGCGCGCAGCTCGCTGCTCGCCGGCTGGTAATCGGATCGCCCCGCCTCGGATCCTTCGAGAGTCTTTCAACCCGTTGTCCACTTTCAACGGTCGCCCGTCTCTATCGGCCCGCCTCCCCTTGTCCCCTCGTCGTTCCCGCGTGTCGCTCGTGCTCTCCGCAACAGCGCTCGCGTCGCGGGGAAACGTAATTGTTGCGTGGGGAAGAAATGGATAAACATCGTCGCGGTATAAACTTGTTAACTCGAACGCGAACGTGATGGAAAGCGAATTGCATTTTATGGCATGGAAAAAAGCGCGGCGGACGGGCGGGGGGAGAAATTGGGGCGCAGCGCGCGATTTTGCTGAATTGGTTTTTCTGCCCCCAACCTTTTGATCGTTAGATTGTTTTACTGCTGCAGGTTTTCTGCTCGGCAGCGAGCGCTGCTTCAATGCGGCGGCAGTATCGGCCCGCGGGGGGTATTCTTTCAATTTTGGAGGCATATACAATTCGGTAGGAAATGCCTGGTTCAGACATAGAATTTAAAGTTCGTTCCTGGAGGGGCCATTTTGGTAATTTGCGAAGGACTGCCCTCGAGGTCTCCATTCGTCTAAAAATTTGCTTCTATTTGTTTTTTCGCCGTGGTTAGGTAAACAATTTCAAATGGCTCGCCACGTCACTGTTTACGATAAATTCATTTTGTCCGGGTGGTGTTCCTTGTTTAGAAAACACTTGGCTCGAAAGCTCTGAGCTTAGAAGTCCGTATAAATTGCGCAATTTTAGCTGATACTTTGCCGAACATGTTGGTGGTATATATGCATAAATTTTAAGTAAATGAAATTTACAATTTCAATGAAAAATCCCGGCCCTCCAAAGGTTAAGGGGTTATACCACTTTGGTGCCTAAAAAAGGAGCTATCTTTAAGATTTTTTGTAGAGCTCGAAAAGGCAGCCTGATTTTCAGAATTTAATATATATACGTGATTGAACAAAACACGGAACTGCCATAACCTCGAAATTGTTGAAACGTTACGCACCATTCTTACAAAAATCTGTATTTCTTAATTTCCTCGAGTACTTCCCGAAATAATCTTATATAGAACTCAACAATTTTCGGTTGTTTGTTCTAGATAAAAAATTGAAGGAGAATTCATTCCGGCCGCGCAACACTGTTTTTCAGAACAAGCTTCTTTTGTTGACCTATGGTGCCGCCATAAAGGTGTTTAAACAAAATTTGTATTCCATTCAATATACTCGCATAAAAAAATCTCAAAATCAGGCTGCCTTTCTGGGTTCTACAGTGTCTTTTCCCTTTAATAATGACTGAACATTTTAAGGGATGTTCCAGTTCAAGGTTCTGTGTTTTCTAGAATTTTGTGTACACCTATGCGTGAATATAAAAGCGTTTGTAACGTGCAATTATAGTGTGCATAAATTTTTCCCTCCATGTTATTTATTTACATGATGAGATAATTCAGTTAATTTTGTTTTCATGTACTAATACAGGGAATCTGCAGAACACGAAACTTTGATCTCGATTTTGTTGCAAGGTTTTAACTATATGCAGATTTTAATCGAGTTAGACAACTGAGCCTTGCGCAGTCTTCGAATTATTCTAAACATTTCAGTCATCCCTAATAGACCACGGATCCTTAATTGTAAGAGCACCCCTTAGAGGAGCACATTTTTTTTACGAACAAGCCTAATCTGTTTTGTCATGGCGCTCTAAAGCTAAGGAGAAAATACGTATGATCTTCTGAAAAGTATTTTGATTTCTTCTTCTTCCTGTTACTAGCTTTCAGCGTGAACATGGAACGTTGTTTGTAAGACCGGGTTTCCATGAAGAGACCAAATGACAGAAATTAAATAAACAATGGTTTATACGTGGTATTGAACAGTTTTGTTTTAATTGTATAGCTATGTAGAATATTCATGCTCGTGATTTTATATTCGTTTATCCGCGGAGAAGCGAAATTCTGGAGCAAGCAGCAAGAAAAATGTTTACGTTACATATGCCGGTGAAATCAATGAACGTATTATTTTGAAAGTCTTATAGCAAACTCTTCTGGAAACAAAGCAGTTTCCTTTACTCTGTCTCTGTTATCATACTGTACGAATGCTAGAAAAGGTGCACTGTACATACATGTGGGATGTTTCTAAAAAGTTCTGTCAATGCAGTCTGCTACTCATACCGATGATAAAATATCAAGAAAATATAAGTGTGTGTATTACGTAGTTTTCTTCTGGGTTACAGGCACCGTCAGTTATATACAATTACAAAATTTGTGTTTATTGTAGATTAACGTAAATAGCATAGTGTAGTAACTGTAGCTAAGAGGAAAGCTTAAAACTAAAACGTGACAAAGTGTAGTAACTAATAAAAATTATCCCACACATAGAATTAAAAAAGAATGACTAATTTTCTGGTTTATGTAGGTACTCTTCGTTTGGAAATAAGAGTTATCATCAATTATAAATGAGTGATAGACTGTAGGAGGCTATAAATCTCAGAATACATTACAGATTTTCCAATGTTTCCGAATCTATGTTTGTGTGAAATGTTTCCATCAGAATCTATATTTGTGTAGGAGTGTCGGGGTTTCACAAATGAACAATTAATTGCGAATGTACTAAGAAGAATAAAATAAAAAGTAAATAAGTAATAAAAGAATAAAGAAAATACAAAGATTGACAGAACGTAGCTATGCTCTTAGCACGCTTTCGACGACTAAGAAATGACCGGCACGATCGCCGAGCACCGCCTCGATTCGGCCGTTTTCGCCCAACTTCGTGCTCCGCCGACCTCCGTCTTCCCGGCGAGAATGCTTCGCCTGCCGACCGCTCTTACCATTCCTACACTTGTATCATTAAAATAGTACGCGTGTACAATTTGACCAATAATTTCAGGAACACCTTGTACGTGTGTATTCATTGAAATTACAATAAGGATATTCAGGGGCAAAAGGGAAAGTGGGTCAAGGCTAACGACAATGAAATATTCCCAATAATTGCTCTACATATCTGCTTTGCATCCCCTTTGAAATGAAGCTCCATGCATGCGAATGGCATCTGGAATGTTCATGGTGCTCGAGCCGAGACATTTCCACTGACACTAGATGCCGAAAATTTTAGTAATTGAGAATATGCAAAATCGGTCACTGATAAATACCAACGCGGTCTATCAGCGAACAGTCAAGTCCCGTGCTAATTAGCACATTGCGGTAGAGCAACGCTATATCGATTTCATAACACTTTATATTATTGTGAAATTATTCCCATCGCGAATCTAGGTATGCCCCATTGTTGATTTATTCCCAGTGAATAATCGCGAAGTAATTGCGATACACTGCAATATCATTTTTTAAATTATTATTATACTAGTTATCTGAGGTGTTAATCATAGGCTGTACTGACATAAATAATATTAACCAGTATCAGCGTTTGATTCTTGATGAGAAACGGATTATTATCGACAATAAAAATACGATTTTCTGTTCTGCATTATAGCTTTGTATACAAATATCTAATGATTAATACATGATTCGAAGATGATAGTAGAAGAAGAATAGTCTCATTAACAAAGACACCAATTGTTTTCCATTGTAACATCAAATTATACACGCTGTTTACCATACAAATTATTACAATTCAGCTAAATGAGGCTTTTCTTTAATCTCGATTTTGTAAAATTCACCTAGCGACAAAACATTGCAGATTACAAATGACGTCAATCAGAAGTTCTACAAATTCAATTGACATAAACGAAAACATTCACATTAAATACTGAATTAACCCTTGTTTATGCAAATCCAATGCATATTATCACTTCTGATTATTCCACAAATTACTAACCACCTATTTTCCTTGAATCTTTTTGATAATATAAATAATCAATTAATTAAACCTTTCGACAGGCACAGCATTCGTTTTCTCCGGCTTTAAACAAACTTAGGCTCCCTCTGTATTAAACAGAATTGATTTAATGCCACTAGAATTTAAGACCTGTTCCCTCTATTTTTTTTACCACTCTCTAATCGATCCTTTTTCTTTCACGTTACAGTCAATTGGCGACGAACGTACTTTCCAGGAGGACCTATATTATCAGGCCCATGGAATGGTAAGTTCCCACGGTTTTTAATTTCGCGAAGTAACGAGGCTTTAATAAAGGGTTGCCTCCAAATGGCTGGGACTTTAACGAGCACGTTAAAGTGGTTTCGAGCCACGCCGGAACTGGTACATACGTATTACGTACTTCAGGGAGGCTGTCGGCCGTTAAACATTGCAGGAAGGAATTTTTTTACGTGACGAACGACCTTCTTTAATTTAGTGTAATGAAACATGCGGACTGTCATTCGAAATTACAACCGCGTCCGTACTAATTTATGCAGTGTTAGCGGTTCCCGTCACTTTTTCATTCTGCGATTCACTTCTCCATATGCGCTGGCGATTAGGGAAAAATTCGCCCGACTTTATTAAAAATTTCCCTCGCTTACGACCGGCTCTCTACACGAAATCCAAAAATTTCAAGTAATTTTACATTTTAGGATTTATTGCGCTTGCAGATTTTATATTTATTTGAATGTTACTAATTTTAAGTCTTGTCGAAGCTGTAGTAAAGTCAGTAATTTATTCTGGATTAATAATTTTCGGCTTTCTTTCCCTTGGATTGTACTGTGCTTAATTTATTATTGAAAAATGATAATTATTTCATCGAGGAACGTATTAAAAGTGTGCTAATTTTTTTCGACCATACTGCTGATGAAATGTCTTCAGAAAATGCTGATTTAAGTCATTGCTTCTCATTAATTTCTTTTAATTAATAATTAATTTTTGGTGTTATATAACGAAAAGGTTTGTGCAGATAAATTACTAACACTGAAATATCTAGAAGCAAACATTATAATTTACCAAATTTGAATAATGCAGGTTTGTCAAAGAAACCTAATTTTTCGAAAATGACTCATACTCCATGTACTGTAGTTTACTATATAATTTTCAAAATTTGTTTTTTTTACGTCTCCCCTTCCTTGCTTTGATTTAAAATGAAGGCCTGATTTCTACGCCAAACTTCAGTAGCTCTAGCTAAAACATCTCCGATGAAATTAAATTCCCGTCCCCAATTTTTACTCAGCGATAGTTGCAAAATGATTAGAGGCTCGTGACAAGAAGTTTTATGAAAGCAATCTGTAACTTACAGCAATTTGGAGGCAACCTGGGATCCGAAACCGTCCAGAAATTAACCCACTTAAAATTATTAACGATGGATCGTAATTCTTGCTTTCTCAAAATAACGCCACCTTCAGTGAATATGAATTTCTTCATTAATGTGCATCATTCTACTACGTGCATTAATTAATGCAGCCCTACCAAATTACCACCATCAAAGGAAAAATATTCATTCCTTCAGGATATGCTAATTAAAATTCATGTAAAAGAATTGTGCGATGAGAATCTACATATATATATTTCAATATACTAAAATATGTATACCATCTTATGATATTAATGAATTTAAAACATAGCGTGATATGTAAAACGTGACGCGAAGAAAGTTAAATTTAATAGCAATAAGTACTATAAATACTTATCAATACTAATAAGTACTATAAATACTTATCAATACTAAGAAGTACTATAAATACTTATCAATACTAATAAATACTATAAATACTTATTAATACTAATAAAGACTAGAAATACTTATCAATACTAATAAGTACTATAAATACTTATCAATACTAATACGTACTATAAATACTTATTAATACTAAAAGTACTATAAATACTTACTAATACTAATAAGTAATAGTTTTAATACTGTTTTTATATTGGCCATGCTGTACAAATATAATAATAAATTAAAGCCTGCATGTACTTACTTATATTCCACGCTTTTACACGGTGTGAATATTCCGCCAATTTATTTTGCATATGAATTTCGCAGGGAATTGAAAGTTAATCGTTATACTTCAATTTGCTTTGCGCACGAAACGAAAATCGTTGGCTGCAATATTCTTACACGCGCGATAGTAAGTTTCCGCTTTGAAGGCACTAGTGCTTTTAACTCAAGTGGAACGTCGCGAACAGTATTTCCTTGCTAGTATCTTGTAAGCGTAACAAGACACGATGCTCCCGCAGAGAGCGTTATGTTTATGGTACATTATCGATGCTGCGTGGATGTAGCTTTTGATCTTTCCGCACTGAGAGTGAATTTTTTATGAATTTTCAGAAGTTCGAGTAGACGCTTGAAACAGAATATCATTTCGCATATTCCAGCTTCAGTAGTATATTATTTATTTCGCGCTATTAAAATCAATTCAGCAATAGAACAGTGAACATTAGAATATTAGAAAATATTATCAGTAAAAATAAATCGAGAATAGTACGATGCAAACACAATTATTATTCAAAACTATTTTTTTTACAATATTCCAGGCTGCAATTTACAAGGGACTTCTTTAAATTTTTCATCATATACTTCACATTCAAGCGGTTTTTTCTTAAATATACATTTGGAGAGTATAGCAAATCAAATTTACTTACTTTGTGTAGATTGTATATACAATTTATTAATTTATTAAACCTTCGGCTTCAAATTAGAGAATATAGAATTAATTAATACATTTGACATTTACATCTCCCACACCTTTAAGCTTCAGGACGAGAACGTCTATTCAACAGCTGTAGTCGAATTCATTATCCAAGAAGGCGGATTTGGGGGATGTTTTTCTGGTTGCATTTATTTCGCCAATTTAATTTTAATTTGAGAGAAAATACATGCCCCTTCTGGCGCACTAAAGCAGTGGTCAATATTTCACTGTTTTCTTGCATCTCTCAGTGCAATCTATAACAGTGAATTCGCAATAGACATCACGGTTTCCTCCCCATTAATTGCTGTTCCATTATGAAACATCAACTTCACTAATTAATTGTGCAGTGTTCTAACCGCATCGCCCTGAATATTGATAAACTGTGCTTGAAATAGCAATAATTAGTAGAAGCCCAAATGTTAAATGTATTTATTACGAATGCGCAAAGTAAACTATTAATATTTTCATGATAATAATGCACATGTATACTGACAGATTTATATAAAATATTACGTATCAAATCATTACACTTAAGGGGACTAGGCAGTCGAAAAATCTATTTTTTATTGCATTTTCTGAAAGTACTATCTTTGCTGAATAAAATGCCGCTTGCAGAAATTTTAAACGGGTTTTCTCGAATCTCTTCTTTTTTCTTTATTTTCGGCGAATGAACGGAGGTTCAGATCGACTTGAAAAAATTACAAGATACGTAGAACATGAGCCATTTCGCCCTAAAACTCTGATATGGTCCGTAAGAATTCGAGATTTTCATAATAAAAATTAAAAAATAGCGGATTATTAAGTCGTGTTTGTGCGCTACTAAAAATCCACGACTTTTTAATTTTTTTTTATAGAAATCTCGAATTTTTACGTTTTTCACGAATTTTTTAGTTTCTTTTCACAACGAATAAAAGTTTTCATTAACTTTAGTTTAGGTCTGGTCCGAAACTACACATTTTGCGAAGATGCTCGAATTTGTGTTGAAGCCATTGGAACCTCCGTTTCTGAGTTTTCACTGCAAAACGGAAGAAACTTTTTTTAAAAAGCCTCTTTAACCCTCATCAGACGGCATATGTTCAATTGTAACTTTTGCGTTTTTAAATTGCGATAACTTTTTTCGAGAAGCCGGGGAGGGCTGAAGTTTCGTGACATCTCTAAATTTTTGGTCTAGATTATATAGATCAAATATCAGAAAAATATCTCAACCCCCTTCCGAGATAGGGGGTTGCATCGATAACAGCGGCATAGGCACAATGGCGCCCTCATATATTTTGTATGAAGATAATGCAAGAAAAAAAGAATGCAATTTTTTTAATGATAATGTTATTTTATTAGAAAAAAAGTAAAAAAATAGATATCTTAGATTATAAAAGAAAATTTGGGAAATTTTTTTATTGATTTTCTTTGAGACTAAATGTTATCAATTTATCGTACAAATTATACCGACGGTGAGAATATTTATATAAAATATGTGAGGGTGCAATTGTGCCTCTGCCGTCAACGTTGTAAAATCGTGCCGTCTGACGAGGGTTAATCATCCATCTACATATATAGCGTCATATACAATGCATATTTTTTATTAAAAAGGAAGTTTTCTGAAGCTTATGATGTTAATGAATTTCACGGCAGAGAACAAGTCTCAGTTTCAATATACTTCTATGTAATTAATTGTAACAGAAATGCTTTATTTTAGACAGGAACGACTGCCTAGCACCCTTAATGTATTCACATCCGCTGCTTCGACACATCGGAGCTTGAGTTCGACGTTCAAGTAGAATCTGTGAGATAATTCTTGTTGCATGTCGTACGCTAAAATACGCGCGCAGATACGTCTAGGGCTTGCTAATGCGAATCGATGTTTATCAACGATTGTCGTTAACTGTGCCGTAACTTCGTACTCCCAAATGGTAACGTTCCCATAAATTACCAATTGTTACGCATTAGTAGCACGAAGTTCTCCCAAGAGTGGAGCGAGGGGCTGCTTCAATGAGCAACAGCGAAGATCAATGAATGCGACAGAATGTTCTTGTCGATCCTCTCCTGCTGCTATTCGCATTTTCCTTGAATATACGACGAATGGAACAAAAGAATATAGATTATTTCCGCATGAAGAAGCAGAAGATTGCGTACAGCTTGCATTGTTACAGAGATTCAAGAAGCGACAAATGTGAGACAGGTTAAGAAACAAATTTGATTATTAAACTACTAATGCATCACCAGTACTTTCATGCCTGATTGGTATCTTTAGTTCCCCCAAACAAGTAGCTTCACGCAGTACACCATTTTCCATACAGCACACTCTCGTTGTAGCAAAGTTGCAGGATCGTTGCAAGATTGAAATGTTGCACTGCAACGTTGTCGCAACAACGGAAATATTTTAAGTTTAAATATCTTAGGTTAAGCAACGTTGCGCAACATTGCAGGATCATTGCAGAAACATTACAGGAAAGTTGCGGCAACACTGCGGGAACGTTGCCACAATACTGGCGCAACGTTGCATCAACATTGTGGAAACGTTGCCAAATGTTGCTGTAATGTTGCAGAAATATTGCAAGAACGTTGCCGTGCAATATTGCAAGAACGTTGCCGTGCAATATTGCAAGAACGTTGCCGTGTAATATTGCAAGAACGTTGCCGTGCAATATTGCAAGAACGTTGCCGTGCAATATTGCAAGAACGTTGCCGTGCAATATTGCAAGAACGTTGCCTTGCAATATTACAAGAACGTTGCCGTGCAATATTTCAAGAACGTTGCCGTGCAATATTGCAAGAACGTTGCCGTGCAATATTGCAAGAACGTTGCCGTGCAATATTGCAAGAACGTTGCCGTGCAATATTGCAAGAACGTTGCCGTGCAATATTGCAAGAACGTTGTCGTGCAATATTGCAAGAACGTTGCCTTGCAATAATACAAGAACGTTGCCGTGCAATATTGCAAGAACGTTGCCGTGCAATATTGCAAGAACGTTGCCTTGCAATAATGCAAGAACGTTGCCGTGCAATATTGCAAGAACGTTGCCGTGCAATATTGCAAGAACGTTGCCGTGCAATATTGCAAGAACGTTGCCGTGCAATATTGCAAGAACGTTGCCGTGCAATATTGCAAGAACGTTGCCTTGCAATAATGCAAGAACGTTGCCGTGCAATATTGCAAGAACGTTGCCTTGCAATAATACAAGAACGTTGCCGTGCAATATTGCAAGAACGTTGCCGTGCAATATTGCAAGAACGTTGCCTTGCAATATTGCAAGAACGTTGCCGTGCAATATTGCAAGAACGTTGCCTTGCAATAATGCAAGAACGTTGCCGTGCAATATTGCAAGAACGTTGCCGTGCAATATTGCAAGAACGTTGCCTTGCAATAATGCAAGAACGTTGCCGTGCAATATTGCAAGAACGTTGCCGTGCAATATTGCAAGAACGTTGCCGTGCAATATTGCAAGAACGTTGCCGTGCAATATTGATGCAACTATCCAGCAATAATTCTATGTCCGCCCCGTGCAATGTTGCACGGCAACGTCGCAGCAACGTTACATCGACATTGCGCTGGAACCATGCAACACTTCAAGGTTGCTGCAACGATCCTGCAACGTTGCCGCCACGAACTGTGCTGTATGGGTTACGCAATGTGGGAAGATCAGTGCTTAAGAATACAGAAATACAAAAACTGTGAGACGGAAGGTGTGCAATCGTCGCAATATTCGTTGAACGCGTCGCTTCCAATGCATTTCAATCAACGCTTAGGTATATCACGCCCTAAGTAGTTTACTGTGAAGCATCGCCTGGCCGCATAGTCTCCCGCCTCAGGCACGGCAATTCAAATTGCACGCAGCCCCGCAATTACAGGGATTAAGACGTTTCCTTTAAGGGCGTTCCTTCGTCCAGTGGTTCGGTAGGAAGCAACCCTTAAAGGTGATGAACAACGACTTTCTGCCCTTTCGACGTTGACTAGACGGAAACTACTGACTCGGACTTTCTTCCATTCATCCCCGACTGTCTGCATTTCTTTCCACTTTCCTCCCCGCCTCCTTCTTACTTTCCCCCTTTTTCTACGCCCCCCGACTGCCCCCCGCCTAGCCCGCTCTTTCTTCTCGCAGCTTCAGTCGCCCTTTACTTCGGTATGCCTCCGCCGGAAGTACGTCTGGGTTGACCCACATTCACCAACAATGGCCACACTCAACTGGCTGCGCTCAGGTCGACGCCATAGCTGCAGCAAAAGTTGCCTCGTTTCGGCCTCGATTTTCCAAACGACTCTCCTTTCCATCCCCTGCCCCCGCCCTCGCCGCCTCCTTTTTTCGCTCCCTTCGCCTGGCGCTCGTTTTTTCAATAATTCGAAGCGTGCCCCGCCTAATTCCTACCCTCGCCATTAAGACCAAACTTCACCCGCTTGTTCGGAAATTGATTTTCATCGTGAATCCTAGGACCGACTGAGCTGGCCGCGTTAAGAAACTTCTACATTTAAACTTATTCACCTCTCTGGTGGGAAGTTTCCCTGGCGCGGCGGTTTTATGGCGGAATGGTGCATATAGCTACTCGGAATTAAAAGAACAGGATCCATTGTCGAATTTGATAGATGACCGCCTCTGAGGGACTATTTAGGAAATTTATTCTGTGTTAACGGGTGCCGCCAGTTGGACAGCAAGCTATGGGTACGGTTTTTGTTAAGACTTTCTGTTATGAGTAAGAGGTCATGAGTAGGCCAGTTTTTCAGTGTTTGATTTTTAAAAGTTATGTGGGCGAAGTATTATTATAACAGTTATTATATTTGGTAAGGCATATATTTGGCTATCTGACTGAATTATTAAAGTTGGCTTAACTCCTCAGCGTGGTATGACGAGCAGGACTCGTCATAGGAAAACTGTCCACAACGGCGGTATGACGAGCACCGCTCGTCAAGGGACGTGATGCGAAGGCGTAGTCGGGTTGGGACCAAGGTCTATTGGACACCCGAATTAGAGGCGTGCTGTGCTCTTCTCATATACATTCTGTAGGCCTTGGGAAGGAGATATTGCCGTGAAGAAGGCCTCTTCAAGAGAGTGGCCGTTTGGGAGGGATGCAAGTCCGTTTGGTTAGATTAGGAGGTGTGACAATACTTCTTCAGGTCTGCTATGCAGTAACGCCTGAATAGCAGGGGTTAAGGTTTCGACCAATGCAATTCATCCCACAGCTAGGTACTGTTCTGGGCAGAAAGCCTCCACGCTGAAGGGTTAATGTATTGGCGCAATAGCGTTATTTAATTAGAGCTGTGGTTAAACAGGTCATTGTACACGTAAAACACTTTATTACAATATAAAAGCTTTATTAGCTGGTACATACAGAACGCACACATCGGCGAAGCCGCGAGTAAGCAAGTAGGGGGAATCACCCAGTGGGGCAAAGGACCCAATCACTGACACCTAACCAATTACTGTCACCTTAAGCTATTTTACTTAAAGTAACGAATAAATAAACTATAGTATATAATCTGTAGTTATAGGTTGAATTACATAATTCTTTGTGTGTATGACTTTACAACGTGTATTTATTCGTTATTTTAAGTAAAGTAGCTTAAGGGGGTATTCTGGTCTGACGAGGCGTTTTCGTCGCGTTATTTCGGAATTTTTTTTACAAAGAACCCATCAATTTTATTATTATTTAGTTTATTGCTACATGTTTATTGATGTTTGAACTATCTTTACAAATTTTGTCAATGGAAAAGAATTAAAATCAAACGCAGTTGACTGTTTTAAAGTAATGGTGAAAAAAAAACATGGTGTCATGGTGTCCATGATTGGGCTCGTTCTAGTGATCTATAACAAAAAATGAAAAGAGATTCTATATCTGTATGCCTGTGGGTTTCGTCCCTACCAGAATGATAAAAAAATATTGAAAATTAAGCAAATGGCGGCGGTTTGAAAATTAAGTTTCGATTTTCGCACAATTTTTCAACTTTAAAGGTCTGTGAAAGTTTAAAAACAAAATATTTTATCATAATTCTGGTAGGGACGATAGCCACAGGCATACAGATATAGAATCTCTTTTAATTTTTTGTTATAGATCACTAGAACGAGCCCAATCATGGACACCGTGACACCATGTTTTTTTTCACCATTACTTTAAAACAGTCAACTGCGTTTGATTTTAATTCTTTTCCATTGACAAAATTTGTAAAGATAGTTCAAACATCAATAAACATGTAGCAATAAACTAAATAATAATAAAATTGATGGGTTCTTTGTAAAAAAATTCCGAAATAACGCGACGAAAACGCCTCGTCAGACCAGAATACCCCCTTAAGGGGACAGTTATTGGTTAGTTGTCAGTTATTGGGTCCCAGAGTTAGGTGCGATGGGACCGCAGTGATGAAGGGGGAAACACCTACAGGAGCGGTGGTAATGTGTGCGTGAACTGAGGCCAGCGCCAAGCCAGCCGAGTGGCCCCAACGCGAAGCTAACCGCGGCCAACCAGCGTCGCCGGGAAATAGATTGCCGACGCTGGTTGGCCGTAGTTAGCTTCGCGTTGGCGCCACTCGGCTGGCTTGGCGCTGGCGTCAGTTCACGCACCACTACCGCCACTTCTGTAGGTGTTTCCCCCTTCATCACTGCGGCCCCATCGCTCCTAACTATGTTGGGTCCTTTACCCTATATGCAACCTATAAACAAACCACAAGGTTGGCAGTACATTTAGCGCAGGATTGAAAAAGAAAAGAATTACAATTCTTACATAATGTGATAACAATAATAATTGAGGTTTTTTAATATTTTTTAACACCTTCCATCCTGGTAATCAGCCCCATGAGCGGGGTTTGTAAACTTACAGTATGGGTAACTTATCTCACAATCAGTGGTAACAAAATAGCCCAATGTCACGAGAGTAGTTTCATTATAAAATATTAATTATCTTTCTCTCATATTTAAATACTAAACTGAAGATTTTTTCAACTTAAGCATAAATAATAACGTGTTTATAACACAATCAAATTTAAATAAAAAATAAAAATCGCTTTCCTAATAACAAAATAACAACTTAAACCCTATTAACGTATCAGTCAATCAGCCCCGAACGATCAATTTGACTTCAATACTCTATATCATCTTCAATTATTTATGTATAAACAAAAATACTGTTTCAATAGGCCGTCTAATAAACAAACTTTAAAACAGCGCAAAGGAATTAGTCAACCTACCCTTTGAGACAATCAGACCCAGTCTGTTACTTATCAATTGCTTTAATTCTCAAGAAGTGTGCTAATAATTTTAATCCACAGTCCTACCTGTACGCCTTCAACGATAGGTCCAAAAACGGGGAGACCGAATATACTGCCAGCTAATCTAACCGTTCCATTCTCTAAGAACCGCGCGAAATCACGAGCACCTCGCAAATTTCTGTAACAACCCCACGCGTATAAGGGACTGTAAAATATTTTATCACTCATCGTTGAACTCGTATTTCCCAGGAACTCCGCCACGGCTCTTAATGCTCCCCTTGAAACTCTATAAGAATCATTCCGCGCGGCGTAAAATTTTTCGCGCTTATCACGGTGCTAACTTTTACATCTAGTTTAATTTAACACGCCTGGGGATGGTTGTAGCCGTTTAATAAAACAAGGAAATTGGCGATACAGCTTCATACCGCCATTAAACATCCTCAGGGTCTAAACGAAGGAAATCGTAGGAATTTCAAGGTTGTACATCAGCACGCCAGGCACTTAAAATCTTCGCTCTCTCAATCACTCCCCCTTTCTCTCCCTCTCTGTTTCCTCCTTTCAACCCCATTCCTCCTCGTTTTCCCTTCTTCTCATTTTGCTTGGTGCTTCTTCTTTAAACCATCTTCTTTCCTCATTATTTCGTCCGGTTCCCCCCGTTTCATCCTCCCACGCGTTTCTTCTTTATTATCCCCGGTTATTTCTTTCCCTTATTTCCTCCACCCCCCCATGAACTCCTTTTACGACTCTGCAGCTGCGGCCCTCGTGGCGCACAATCTTAGTTTGCTTCCGCACGAAGGTGAAGGATAACATTGAAAGCGAGACGGGGACGTGCTTGAATACAGGTGCTGATAAAGTACGGAGCAGCGTTGATTAAAGAACTCCGCTGTTCCGCAGACGAAAACTGCGGCTAGGACTGCGGGCAAGTTATTTTAAAACCCCAATGTCCGACGAAGAAACGGTAAATTATCGTGGCCGGAAGGTTGGCGGTCAGGACCCTTTCACGCGGGACACTTTCGTGGCTCGCGACTGGTGTTTTATTTATTGCTGCTTCGACAGCTTTCGAGCATAAATTCTTTATCGTTTGGACCTAATTTGTGTGTAGACTGTTTTAGCTGTGTCGAGGCGTGGGTATGTACGTGGATGCAGGGACGCGAATGTCCTACCACTGCATAATCGCTGGGTTCTTGTAAAGTATTTAGAACGAGAGTGTAACTTGTGAGGGTTTTTTGGTGGTGACTTTTTAATGCTTCTCTTGTCACTGGAGCCTGCGATGAATCTTATAGGGGTCCACAAGGTGCATGTAGATGTGATTCCTTCCCAACTACTTTTTGATTCCTGAAGGTTTTGGGAATTGTGTTATGAGGGGCCTAAAAATACTTTCATCGAAACAGCCGTCTAATAGTAAACACAAATGGATTTACTATTAGTTGCTCAGTGACGAATTACTTGGGCCCGTTCATGACTCGGACGCCTTATCACAGCGGAGGCCAGATGGGCGGTCCGAGGACGCTAGCCTCCATAGCGTCTTCTACGTGCTGCGTGGAAGGAGTTGCTCGAAGCCAATGAAGCGGCGGGCATGGATAGGGAAAACTCTAGTAGCGTGCCCTTAGGCCCTAAAGGTGGGACGTTCCACGGCGCGTGCTCGGCGAGTCGGCTCGGCTCGCCCCGGTTCGGCGACCCACGCGCCGTGGAATTTCACCTTAAAGGTGAGAAGTGGTAAGAAGAGACCCTCTACGCTCCTCTTCTTCTGACTACTGGCACACCAGAACGGAACTGACACGGAACGGATATGTGCGCGCAGACCTTAAGGCAGGCCTGCCCCAAAGGGTGCAAATACCTCCTGAATTTTTGGGACCCGGGCAACAGCCGAACGCGGGACTGTTCCATTGCTGCCCGTTGCGAGATTTGTGAGAGAACTGCATGAGTGTGCGTCCATGTACGAGCCTGTTAGGACGGCCGCACACTCATGCAGTTCTCCCGCAGCCCATGCTGTGGTTAGCAACGTAACAGTCAGTGGCGGATTTAAGAAAAAAGGCCCAGGTGGCAAACGTTCTGAGGGGCCCATTTTTTCAGGGAAATGAAGAGGTAGTTTACGAAAAGGGGGTAACTGTACAGAAAACTATAGAAAATAAATATAATGCTTGGATAAAATCATACGTTTTTTTAACGACAGGGCCCTACGGGGGCGTTCTGAGCAGAGGCCCATTTTTCAGGAAAATAAAGCTGTAGTTTACTAAAAACAGGCTCAATGTAATAATACAGAAAAAATATGCTTTGGATATAATCATAATCTTTTTTTAAGGATGGGGCCCTGAGGGGCCTTCTGTGCAGGGGCCCAGGTGGCAACTGCTCATTGGCCACCCTGTTAAATCCGCCACTGGTAACAGTCCCGCGCTCGGCCGTTGCCCGGGTCCCAGAAATTCAGGAGGTATTTGCACCCTTTGGGGCAGGCCTGCCTTAAGGGTACCGGCCTACACGCACATTACTAGAGTTTTCCCTATCCGTTGCATGCCCGCCGCTTCGAAGAAGACACTATGGAGGCTAGCGTCCTCGGACCGCCCATCTGGCCTTCGCTGGATTAGGGTTACGCGGCGATTAGGTTACCGACAAAATAATTAAAAAAAAATTAAACAATTGTCTCATGAGATTAAAGACTCATGTGAGACACAATCATGGATCTGCACCTTTACCAGCACTGGATCCAAAATCACATTCAACAGCCATCGAACAGCTACCATTTCGAGCACATTCTCATATCTTCTGACCCTCTGTCTATGCCAAACCACCTTTATCCAGTCACTACATCTGAAACCAGTCGCATGCCACAAAAGTGTCTCGCCCCTTTGTTGCCTTTAGCCTTCAGATCCTGGTTCCTTCGTATAGCAGGCGCATTCGATTCCGTCTTCGTTATCAGCTAGATCCACCGGTAACGCTGTGCCCCCATTCTCGCCGCCCCTTCCGCTCACCCTCCCGCCGTCTTATCAGTCGTACTCTTCGCGCCCGTTTTGAGTGTCGTCGAATTAAACTCCAGATAATGCGCCGTAAATTGGCTGGCCTCGCAGCCGCGCGTCCGCACGTTCATTCGACGGGAATTTATCGTCGCATTAATTTGACATTTAATTTTCTGCGATAACGTCGCCCGCGCAATTCGGCCTGATCCCGCGGACTGCCGTCGTCCACTCCTGAATTATTCCTACCGAATTTGTCGGTGACAATTCGTTCGCCGTGCAATTTCGTTTCAGCCGTATTATCGATGTAATTCCTCTTTCGAGAGGGTAGGGGGGCGGTTCGGCTGACTCGCAGAATTTACCTTAGTCCCCCTCGCCTCTCGACGACGACAACGCCCCCCGTTTGCAAATCCTAGTTTTATGATTACGATCCCCCGCGAGCACTTTACCCCATTGTCGTTAATTATTGCAGTTCGCGTGCTCCCGTGATATACGTATATCCCCCTCGCCGCTCCGGATTATTTTACTTGACGAAATGGGAGATTTTGCACGGGAAATGTCAAAGCAGTCGAGATAACTGATTTGTAATTTCTCGTAAAAATTACGCGAATTTATAGTGGCGGATTTTCTAAGATTTTGCGATTTTTACCTTTATTGCGATCTGTGATGAACTGCACCCCAGCGTTATTTTTGAGCTACCATTTTCGTATTTTTTAATGTTTTAACTTTTGAGTGATAATTGTGCATTCGTAATACGATCGTGTTGTAATATTCTTTTTGTTGAAATGTAAATTTTAATATGATGAATTTTGTAGTTGAACAAATAATTTTTTTGGAAAACAGAGATTATTGTTGTTAAAATTCACTAAATTTTTAAATTTTAGTATCAAGGTCTAACTGCATTTTGTATTCGCAAAGGCACGATATTTGAAGTCGAAAATTGCCTGGAGTGCGATACACCCCATGTGACCACGAAGGGTTAAATTGATTAACCCTCGGTTGTCACACTGGGTCAAATTGACCCTGCAATTTTTTAAGCAAAACACTTTTTGTCGGAAATCTTATTGCTTCAAATTTTTTTTTTAAGCATGATGATAGTTTAAATGTCAACTTTCAACGATGGGCATATATTCTACAATGTTCAAACTTTATCTCAGAATATTTTAGACTTAATTAAACAAATAGTTTTTAAATAATAACTGATTGAAAATTGGCAGGGTCAAATTGTTTGCACTGTTTTTGTAAAAAAATTCTAGATTGCCATTTTTAGAGAAAACGAAGGAAATCTCCAAAAAATTGTAACTTTTACAAATTTCAATATTAGAAGCCAAAAATCTACAGAGTTGTTGTTCAGATATAATACTTTGAGAAAAAAAAAATTTTGCAAATTAGCTTTTGGAAAAAGGTATTTATCTTGCATATAGAAGGCACAGAGCGTCAAAATCAGCTTAGGGGTGGCTCACACCCAGAGTGTCAACGAAGGGTTAATCGTCGCCAGTTCTGGTGTTAAGTCGTGTTTCTTGAAATAAAATTAACCTCTGATTAAAATTAATCTCGTGTCGTGAAGGATTAAGTCACTGTAAGATATCCTAAGGATTTTAAAGAATATTGTCGCCACATCTGAGAGAGAGTTTCATTGTTCCAATATTTGTTCACGTTGGCAAACATTTCTATATAACAAACATAAAATTTTGTTTACTTCAAAATTGTTGGTGCTTTGCATTAATAACAGCATTGGAAAATAATAAATATTGCAATAAGACAAACACTGAAAAAGGTATTTCAGCCAATATCTTCACTTCCCAGGACAAGTACATAGGTACTTAAAAATAACGTATCGAAGGAAATGTTATCAGCAACAAAATTTGTAATTTAATCTCAGTTCAGTAATTAGTACGATTCAAATTTTGCGTTAAAGTTATAATATGTTTTGTCTACAGTGCTCGAGAAGTGAGTATATGTTCATTATGAGAAATTCACAGTGGTATGATTACAGTTCTGTATCTAACTCTCGAGAGCTTTGAGTGTTAAAATTTGAAGCCTCTAACTAACTTTTCGGCGCACAGATTAGCGCATAGGGGAAGATCGATTGAAATTATTTCAGTATTCGGTTCAAAACGAGCGTAATGAAAAAAGTTTCTTATTATGTACACAATATTTCCTAATTACCTAACTACTATAATAGTCCTAATAATCCTAATTACTATAATAGTACAGTAATTAAGTTAAAACTGAATAAAATCATGATACACGAAAATGTCTATAATTGTCACAACTAATACTTACAATTAGCAAACGTTTTCCTTTCGAGAATATTAAAAAACTATTTTAAAGGCCTCTTGATCTTAATTCCAATAAACAGAGACTAATAATATTTGAGAATTATGCTACTTCTCCACTTCTTTTTCTATATATTAACCAATTATGACAGAAGTAGATAGTTGCTCTTCTAATTATTCCATTTTGCAGTGCTATATACATAGATACAACTTTTTCTTAATTACAGTATCTCATTCAGAAATAAGTGTCAAAATAACACAGTTTCACACAATAAAACTATTCAAACATTCCGCAAGAAGTAGCATTCCCTGTATAATTATTAAAATTTAGCAGCAATCAAAAATACTTTTCATTTCCCCGTATAAAGAATTTCCTACTTCTGGTTCGCCTCACACCTTCAGCCCACCCAAATAGGCCACAATCACAATTCGTTCTAAACAGCAAACAAGAGGAAACACCTGAAAACACAGCACACAAACAAGATTGTTACTAACTGGCGACTGTCAAATAAACGTTTTACTCCGTGTACCGCCAACGCAGCAGCCCAATTACCGCAAACCACATTGCGCCTGCGAAAGAATTACACTCAAGGGAACGAATAAGCTCGAATCCACTCGCGCGGGGTCCAGGAGATTCTTAATTGCGCGGAATGAAACTCCCCTGCAAGAAGCTCGTTGCCACGTTGATGAAAGCTCTCGCTTAAGCAATAAATTTTTATTCCGGCTATTCGTAAGAACTGTCAACGGGCGGGCGAACGGACGCGAGGAATTTACGGGTGCCGTTTCGCGTCTGAACCCCGTTCACGTGCTGCGCGTTGTTCTTCCCGCCAGCCGGCCCCTACCCCCCCGCCCCTGTCTCATTGTCAATTTAATTAAGTTTTTAAACGTAAACGATCCGGGGCCATCTGTGGAATCGGGGCCGAGCTGAGGCAGCAGCGTGCTCGGCGAAAGTCGCGGCCCGGAAGCTTGGGAAAAGAGCGAGCCCCCGAGCTTCTTGCGACTTCGACACGCCGGGACTGCAGCCGACGGGGGGCAAGGACGTTCCGTGTGCGGAATGGTTCGTGCCGCTGCCACGGGATCCCAGCGGCCGGAAGCACGTCTTGGTGAAATGATCACCGCGATTCAAGACGTGCTCTGGGAACTAAGGGCCGGCGATCGTGGCTGGCTCCTTCGGCGTCCCAGAAATTTTCGGTACTTTTCGGCTGGGGCGGCTTTATCGCTTGCGGCGTGGCCTGTTTTTGCCAGCGAAGTCCCGGCCACTGATATACGACGACTACGAAATTACTGTGGAATTTGGTGTAAGGGACAGTAGAAATCAGGACCGAAGGCTGGGTGTCTGCTATCGAAAGGAAGCTCTGCAGTTCAGGATTGAAGACGTTCTCTATAAGTAGCTCACAGATGTGGACACTTGGGAAACGCGCGTGAACATGAAAATAGTGCTCTCGCATTTTGGCGGGAAACAGAGGTACAGGCAACCCTCGTGTCACGTCCAGAATTCGAGATGGTGATTGTCAGTGGCGGATTTAAGAAAAAAGGCCCAGGTGGCAAACGTTCTGAGGGGCCCATTTCTTCGGGAGAATGAAGAGGTAGTTTATTAGAAACGGGTCAAGTGTAGTAGTATAGAAAAAATCTAGTTTTGGTTAAAATCATAATTTGTTTTGAAGATAGGGCCCTAGAGGGCCTTTTGGGCAGGGGCCCATTTTATCGGGAAAATGAAGAGGTAGTTTACTAGAAACGGGTCAAGTGTAGTAGTATAGAAAAAATCTAGTGTTTGGTTAAAATCATAATTTGTTTTGAAGATAGGGCCCTAGGGGGCCTTTTGGGCCGGGGCCCATTTTATCGGGAAAATGAAGAGGTAGTTTACTAGAAACGGGTCAAGTGTAGTAGTATAGAAAAAATCTAGTTTTGGTTAAAACCATAATTTGTTTTGAAGATAGGGCCCTAGGGGGCCTTTTGGGCAGGGGCCCATTTTATCGGGAAAATGAAGAGGTAGTTTACTAGAAACGGGTCAAGTGTAGTAGTATAGGAAAAATCTAGTTTTGGTTAAAATCATAATTTGTTTTGAAGATAGGGCCCTAGGGGGCCTTTTGGGCAGGGGCCCATTTTATCGGGAAAATGAAGAGGTAGTTTACTAAAAACGGGCAAAGTGTAGTAGTACAGAACAAACCTAGTGTTTGGTTAAAATCATAATTTGTTTTGAAAATAGGGCCCTAGGGGGCCTTTTGGGCAGGGACCCATTTTATCGGGAAAATGAAGAGGTACTTTACTAGAAACGGGTCCAGTGCAGTAGTATAGAAAAAAATCTAGTGTTTGGTTAAAATCATAATTTGTTTTGAAGATAGGACCCTAGGGGGCCTTTTGGGCAGGGGCCCATTTCTTCGGGAGAATGAAGAGGTAGTTTATTAGAAACGGGTCAAGTGTAGTAGTACAGAACAAACCTACTGTTTGGTTAAAATCATAATTTGTTTTGAAGATAGGGCCCTAGGGGGCCTTTTGGGCAGGGGCCCATTTTATCGGGAAAATGAAGAGGTAGTTTACTAAAAACGGGTCAAGTGTAGTAGTACGAAAAGAAATATAGTGTTTGGATACCCATTCCGAATCATTATTTTTTGTGAAATGGGGCCTTAGGGGGCCTTCTGGGCAGGGGCCCAGGCGACAACTGCTCATCAACCGCCCTGTTAAATCCGCCACTGGTGATTGTAGAGATTGATTCCGGAACGTAAAGAGAGGGATCTTGCCCCGTCGTCTCCGGCGTAACCGTAATCCCTCAAGGTACATCCAGACGCTGATGCATATTTTTGCCTGTATAATAACTAGAGTATTGACCATAGGAAGAGGAACATACATACATATAAGGGAAAACAGATTTTTTCAAAGTCGATTTTCTCGAATTTGGCTGAGAAGTGCGTCTTACTGTTTTGGGTAATTAATGTCCGACCGAAGACCTTTACGTACACTAATTAGGGTAAAGGTACCAGTAGTTGACCATGTCTCAGTAGTTGACAACTTTTCAGAAAAACTTTAAAAATAAGGTTTTTAGAAGTGGCGAACTGTGGGTATTAGGAGCCGCGGCGCGCTGTTGAAAAAAGATAGTTGCACTTCTAAAAACCTTATTTTTCACGTTTTTTCTGAAAAGTTGTCAACTACTGATGCATGGTCACTTACTGGTACCTTTACCCTAAGTATCCAAATTTTCTGAAATTGCCAAACCTGAAAGTCCCCTTGTATGAACTAATACATTAACAAAAGTACACTATTTTGCTTTCATGACTGAAGAGTCCTTATAGAAAACACTGTAAGTGCCAAAATAAAAAAAATTTATCGAAAATGGTCTACCTGCCAATGCTAATACTACAGTACGTACAGAATTTTAATGTAATTTCCCTTTGTAAATAAGTTACCAAGTGCTAAAACATGCCACGCCACTTTTGTAGAAAACAATCTGAAACCTAATTAGCTAGGGACCAACAAGGCTGGCATTTACAGTGCTTGCAAATTTAAATGAACGTTACATTCAGTATTCTCTAAAACTAAGTAACACACATACAGGGTTTTCTACAATTACAACTCCTTTTTTCATAAATTTGGATTTTATTGCAAACAATAGAAATTTATGCAATGCATTTGAGTTAGGTATTTTGTACTTGAGCATAATTAGCAATCACAACAAATCAAATTTCGTAAGTAATTTAAAGTCAGGGAAGTTCCTCTCTCTCACTCCTGAAAAAATTGATTTTTGGCACTTCATCAATTCATCACTGATTCTAGCACTTGCTAAATTCATCAATTCATACTATATTAAATGAATTTTTTTGACATAGTAACGTCCCTTTCATTCTTTCACGCCGTTTCCTAGGTAAATTCGTGGACAAGCTTCGTGTTCAGCGTCTAGCTGAGGCATAGAGCTGTCGATCAACAGTCGTTCGATTTTTCTGTCAAAAATCAGTAAACTGTCACTGTGACCATTTCGTCCACTCGATCACCAATGGAAATCTAGTAAGTCGCAAAAGCGGAAAATATTTGTAAAGAAGAGGAATTACTTGTAGACTAAAAGCGTGTACATTGCAAAAATGCATAAGTGCAATAATCAATTCGTGATAAGTTATCTATGAGTGAAAGCATTACAAGCTACTCGAGTATGTCAAACGGCCAAACGGAACATTTAATTTCACGCGAATATTCCGCGAGTCACCAGGGATCCTTTCGTAAAAATAAATATTTCCCCAGGCGCGGCGGTTTTATATCGACAATAAATATTTGAACATCGCCCGCTGCGGGGAAAATTCGAAAATTTCATAATAATAGGATGCATTGGTGCATGCGCATGCATTGCAGAACCGACGCGAGTTTTATGCGTGAAATTTAAATTTTGATTAAATGTTTACCTATTCCTCGGGCACAAAGACGGAACCGGGCAACATACCATTGGAAACACGGCGTTTTAATTAATATTTATTACGCCGTGCGAACGCGTATAATTAATAATTTCAAAGCCGGAACGATGCTGACGCATCGTTTGCTCGCGGCCCGCGGGACGTGATCAATGGATCGTCCCTTTTGTAGTGGATAAAAGGTCCAGTGCAACAATACTAATGTATGGTCGACGAGCTGCTTTTGTTCCACGATCTTCTTCAAGCTGCAATCTGATCGTTCTCATCCACCATTATTGATTGCTATTTATGTGTGTGTGTGTTATAAATATATTCAAAATCCTTCCACTGAAATGGAAATGAGTCTTTTTTTTTGTCAATTTGTTCAAAGTTACAAAATGTACGTCAATTGTTTAAGATACTTCCATCCAATCTTCAAACTAAAATTAATATGCTTCCTATAACTACCTGATATTTATAACACTCGGAAGACTCAGAAGTGATCCACTGTAAAAATTTGTCACAATCGAATTTATTATACAGTGCAGGAAACATTTATATCACTCATACCTCTCTCATTATTAGTACAAGAAAAATATTATTGTAAAATTTATTTATAGCAAAAATTCATAATGGCCAAAGTAAGTTGGATACGAATGTAAAATTGTGCGCAATACGTAAATTTGAGAGTGATGCAATAAATATTTCCAGCACTGTATTTACATCCCCTAATGGTGCACGAGAACCAGTGCACCAAACTGAGAATCTCCTTTCGTTTGCGAGAACCAAGCTTCGAGTGGAAAGGGTCGCTATACATATAAAGCATGTGGAAAAACTGCCACACCTAAGGAACACAAAAGACGCAAAATGTAAGCCGTTCTCAAAGCTTTTTTCCAAACTAGGTCATGCTCGTTACACGTTCGATTGATATACAGCTTTGTGGATTCAGTATCGCCCCGTTCCTCTCGCACCGTCCGGGCGTCGTCTTTCTGTATACAGGTCCGTTCTAATTTCTGTTCGCCAGGAAAGGATCCTTGAGAACAGCCCCTCAAAGTCGGATATTTTTATGATAAGCGTAAACAGTGTTACATTTATCGTGTCTGGTTTTTTAAATCGTTGAAAGATTAGTAATTTTCTTCACACTGAAAAGCTAAAAATTGTAGTTTATTTAGTAAGTATATTTTAGTTTTTAAATTAAGTTAAAGGAACTTGGCAAATTTAAATATTCACCTGTTTTTCAAAAACATGTCTTTTTGTTTATAATTTAAAGTCTGCTCTGCCCAATAAATGGTATGTTTAAATGGCTGCAGTATTTTGACTGTACAAAGGTAGCATTATAATTTGTCTGTTTATTGAAGGCTTGTATGAATGAGCTGATGAAATATTTACTGTCTCAAATTTAAATTATGAATTTAAATTTTAAGTAAAAATGCTTAAATTTTTATATGGGATAAGAAGACCCTATAGAATTTTATAATTGATTGTTAATTAATTTAATTTATATACAGATTAATTATTTTATTGGGAGGATATTTAAATTTATTAAACTTTAAAAAATTTAGCCAATTATTTTTCATTAAGATAAGATAGTGCATTTCAATATCAGGGTCAGTTCAAATTAATCTTTTTCGGCAGGAAAAATTCTGTTCATTTAAGTCGAGCCACGTCAAACAAAATCATAATATTTAAATATCTAGGCACTTAAGGAAATACGAAGCTTATAAAATACTAGCTTTACTACTCGGCTTCGCCCGAAATTTAGATTCTGATTTTATACAAAAAAATGGTTTTTGTTTTTTTTTTGTGAAAATAGTCACGTTGATTTGGATTAGTCAGCAATAATAAACTGAGGCACATTTTGTGATTCCAGAGTTTCTGCTTTATATATTAAGATTTGAAAATACAATACAAAATTTAGAGTCCCAACATTATCTGAATTTTTCATACGGAAATGTAAAAGATGCTTTCAAACGTAAATTGAATTTATTAATAAATGCAATCCTTTGTTACCCAGCACTTTAGATTCATCGATGTGGATAAGAGCTGGGAAATTTAAAACGTCACATTGGTTAATTCTGATAAAATAATATTGGTCAATGAACAATCGAATCAAAATTGATAAAATAAAATTGGTCAACGAAAAAGGTTACAGAAAGCTTTGATAAATATGAAAAATTCAGCTGTCGCACCCTGTGCAGGTCTCGCTATATTCCCCAAAAAGGGGTTGAAGCATAGGATTATTGAGCGAGGGTGTGGTTAAATCGGATGCGAAACATATTTGCATCTTGCGAGTCTGCTTCGTGTCGACATATGGTAGTTTTTTCGTTTCACCTTGTCCTTGTCCCCTTTTCATCTTACATGCGCGATAACCTCGTCCCTTCCTTTTTTGCCGGGCAAAAAATTGGCTGGAGGTTCAGCGTGCATCTCCGTCGTTATCCAGCGGCTGGGATGCCGATACGAAAAAAGTCTGACGCTGCCATGACGCCACGTTTTTCCGTACAACGACACATTGGCACCGAATCCGTAGATTTCCGCTTTCACCGATTAATCTGTGCATCCGCGTTGTTCCATGCCGTTGGTTACTTCCCACTGAATTTAGTTTTGGCAATAAAATTTGATTAAAACTGAGAACAATGTCCGCCTTTCGGGACTCGAGTCGCGAGCACAATCGATTAATGATTAACTGACCTGAAACACGTGTCATGAACACGTGTAATTGCAATTTCCGTGGGCGTGATATTTGATTGCATCGCGTGTAAAATTCGATGGAAAATCTAGTGAAAATCTATTAAATCGTGATTCTTTTGTATTAAAAATCTACGTAGGTACATTTTTTTATGTTGTTATTAACCCTTCGTGAGCACTGCTTGTTATAATCATAAATTGGTCGCATGGGGTTCACTGCACTCCAGCGTTATTTTTGAGTTACCATTTTCGTATTTTTGAATCTTTTAACTTTTCAGTGATAATTGTACATTCGTAAGACTCATACAATCTTTTACTAGAAACGTAAATTTTGATATGAAGAAATGTGTACCTAGTTGAAAAAATGGTTGTGGAAAAAAGGAATTTTTTTATCAAAAATCACAAAATTTAAAAATTTTAATATTAAGGTCTAAAAGTGTACACAAATATTGAAAAAAAAGAAAAAATTGCATGGGGTTCTAAGAGTTTCCTAAAATTCAGAAAATTTCTTTATTGAAATCTGTGCGTTGCCAAGTCATACTTAATCCGTGTTAGTGAAGCAACATTATCTTTATTATGAAGGTTGGAGTATTCACATAATAAGGGGAATCGTAAATAATTTTATTTTCTATAAAGAACGCTGGCGAATTTAAATAAATGTATGCATTTAATTTCGCAGTATGATTTGTTTTTTGTGCAAACTCGAATATTATCGCAAAGTTTTGAACGGTAAACTCTGGGGTCACGAAATGTACCTCAGCTCATTACGCCTGGCTAATCCAGACAAATGTGACCATTTTCACGAAAAAAAATTAAAAAAAGGTTTTTCTTTTATAAAATCAGAATTTAAGTTTCTAGTACGCATAATATACTTGCATCTAACCTCAAGTAGGGTAAACGCACCAATAAATGAACACTTAAGGCTAATGAATGAACACTTTTTAGAAATTATATTTGCAGCGTGATTGATTTCACGTGGCACAAAAATTGTTTGGATATAAAGCAAGAAATTAAAAGAAGTCTCTAATTAATTAGTTGCCTATTTTAATAACTTATTTTACTCATTTTAATATAAAATGTTCATTCACTGGTACGTGTTCATGTACTGGTACATCTACCCTATCTATAACGTTAAATAACTTTCATTGCGAGTGAATACTTGTAGCAAATGGGTGATAACAGTAGGGCTGGGACTATTTGTCGAATTTTTCGGTATTCGAATATTCGAATACTTCAGTTGCTCAATTATTTGGCGAATATAATTCGAATATATCAGTATTCGAATACTTAAATATTCGAATAATAATATTCGAATACTCAAACAATCGAATAATAATAATATTCGAATTATCAAATATTCGAATAATAATAATAATCGAATACTCAAATAATCGAATAATAATAATATTCGAATTATCAAATATTTGAATAATAGTATTCGAATACTCAAATATTCGAATAATAATAATATTCGAATACTCAAATATTCGAATAATAGTATTCGAATACTCAAATATTCAAATAATAATATTCGAATACTCAAATATTCGAATAATAATATTCGAATACTCAAATATTCAAATAATAATATTCGAATACTCAAATATTCGAATAATAATATTCGAATACTCAAATATTCGAATAATAATATTCGAATACTCAAATATTCGAAGTTTATTCGTAGCATTCGAATACTTGTAAAATATTCGAATATTAAATTATTCGAATAGTCCCAGCCCTAGATAACAGCTATTTCAGAGAAAGGGTACTTTAGTATAACATTCGAGAAATGGTGAATGAAATCTTATGTCATATATTTTACTCCCGACTAAATTTTCGTAATCCACTGATCAAATGTCGACCATACATTCCAAAACGCATACTATCTATTCACAATCGTAACTTTCAGCGAAACAGTAATTCAAAACAAAATCCCAACCGCGTAAATGAAAAATATCCATTTTTGACTATTAAGACTGGGGGCACACGAGCGTTTTTTTCAACGTCCGTCACGACGGACGTCAATTTTGACGGACGTGCGTATACACACTGGCGTAAGTCTAATATACTGCAATGTATTGTCGTGACGTCCGTAAAAAAAAAACGCTCGTGTGCCTCCAGCCTAAAAAAGGAAAAAATCCCATAGCAACACAACAGACAAAATATATCTGAAAATCTATTTCGCGTTTCGAAAGTCAATCGAACCGTTGCAGGTACATATTCCTCGATCCTCGAAGAGCTGATTTAAGTAAATACAGGCATCACGGTTTCTCGATGGAATAAGCAACGTCGCCTGAATACCAAGCGGTTTCGCATCGTTGTTACCGCGGCTGTCCTTTTCGCTGCAATTTATTTGAGATACTTCGCCGATGGTCCGACTTTCAGCAAACTTTCGACAAAGCTCGCATGGCCGTAAACCGAATTCCCTTGTAACAAATCCATCGCCATCGACGGTTCCATCGGCACGTATACCGCCGCTGGTAGGTTTCGAAGTTAGTTTCGAGCACGTACCGCGTATAACTTTAAAGTAGCCGCTATTAATACGGGGCACAGTCGTTTTTCAAATGGTTTCTCGGCCGCCGCCGCGAACCGGCGAGAAGAGCCCGCGATACGTGGAAATACGGCTCTCGGTATGCGCATCGGGTATTGCGAATTATTTGCCGCGAGTCTTGACGTGTAATTTCTAGTGTAAACACCGGCTATTGTTTTATAAATGCGCAAGGAGTATTTCGAATTTGTTATCCGAGCAGGAGAGAGAGTCTCGCAAACACGATTATTAATCCACTGAATATTTTACACGGCCTGAAGCTTGTCCATATTAGTTTAAATATTTTACGCGACGACAATGGATTTGAGTGGGCATCGTGGCGTTATTAACGAAACAATTTTAAAGTACGTTTGGGAATTTTGAATGAACGCTGTGCGTTTATTATTGTCATGTCGCGTGACATTATTTAAACTCGTTACCGAAATATGTCCGTCGTTATATATGGGAAACTTGATTTAATGAGATTTGATTATTTAGTTTTATTAGTGCTTTCTGTCGATTTAGGAACGTGCAGAATGTCAGTATTTATTTGTAGTACGTTTTGATTTGGAATACACTGAAGGTAGACTGGATTATGCCCGTCATGTGCTGTTTATCTACTTCGACAGTTATGGTGGTGACCATTCTAATTAATATTCATATGTTTAGGTGCATAAATTTCGTTATATAAATCACCCTACTGCAGATCGGCCGTGTAGTTGATATTCATGACCCTGAGTCGTAATCAATGTAGTTCAACTGTCATACGCTATCGATTCTTTGTGTCAAAATGCTAATTCCGCATCGCGATAATTATAATTTGCTCGTGGTACAAAATACGAATACCAGTTAATGGCGTCTTTAAATATTTAATCAAATTATAATTACTCGGCCCTGAATTCTTTAAAGATTTATTCTAGCTTAATTACTTTATAGGTCCCACCTAGAATTTTTTTTTCGGCATACGAATTTATTTGTTATTCTCGAGTAATGTCGTTTTATTCGCAAATCTTATTCGAAATTATTCGAATAAAAATTTATTCGAAATTATTGGAATAAAAATTTATTCGAAATTATTGGAATAAAAATTTATTCGAAATTATTGGAATACAAATTTTTTCGAAATTATTGGAATAAAAATTTATTCGAAATTATTCGAATAAAAATTTATTCGAAATTATTGGAATAAAAATTTTTCCGAATTTATTCGAATGAAAATTTATTCGAAATTATTCGAATGAAAATTTATTCGAATAATGCCCACCTCTGGTCCCACCAGGTACTCAAAATCTGCTGGCTATCAATTCAGCGTTAATTAAAAAATAGGCAGCGATATTTTAAAATTGAAGTGATAGTTCTTTCTCAATATCTTTTCTTATTTATCTTCTGTATTGTGCAGACAACCAGTATTTCTTTTGATGCCGTTGGGAATCACGCTCTGCATGAAATATGTAATGTCTGGCGATAAACGAGAAGAAACTGGGAAGAATCCCATTGAGATAATGCAGATGCATAAAGCGTGAAACCACATCAAGCGAAAACATTGGATAACAAACTGGTATTAAGATCCAACGTTTCACGATCTTTGCTTCGGCGTATATAGCAATATTATTACGTGGATTCCGAATACCCAGATATCTTCGCCATTATCATTTCATTCTCTCTTATTCATTTACTTTTTAGCGTTTAAAAGAAGGCATTATGCTTTATACCTTATCCTATTCCAATAATGTAATCATATTTGTTACATGGACTACCACTTTCGAATTTTCATGTATAAATTTCGTCTTTAGATTTCATTTGCATAATATAGCGTGCATATGCCTCTAACAGTTCCTTAAAAAGTATCTGAACAGAGTCCTATTTCATGGAGAACGCTTCAAAGAATCTATACATATAAAATTGAAATCAAATACCACTGATAATCACGATTTCTCTGGAACCACTGATCCAATGACCATGAAATTTGGTAGGTACGTTCCTCTTGGCCCCTAGATGCTCGCTAAGAAATCTTTTTAAAAAACTCCCTCCCCTTCACCGAAAAACCATATATAATATAATGTATACATACAATGATTAAAAAAGTATTGGCACACTTTTTAAAATCGCATAACTTTTTTAGAATTGGTTCAAACGTCATGATTTTTTTCAGAATGTAGAAGAATTAGTTTGCTAAGTGACGTATTTCGTAGTTTTGAAAAAAATCAATTTGTCGGAAGAGCAAAAAAATTAATAAAGGCCGTTTTTCAACTTTTATTTCTGAGCCTGTAACGAAAAAAAGTTGAAAAAACGGCCTCTACTATTTTTTTTGCTATTCCGACAAATTTAATTTTAAAATGAATAATGCTTTAGTATAGGGTCAAAAATTAAACATACAGTGTTGGCGAAATTGTCAAAACAAAATTTCCCTCCACCCTACCTTACATCCTTCAATCAACGAGCTAATATCGATGAAAATATTTGATCAAAGCAAACCATTCTTACGAAATATACAGTGTATTTCTTAGAACGTCCATACGAATCGGTTAGAAGGCGATCAGTGGAGTCGTAAGTTCCACGGCGGAGTGTGGAATGACAACAAACAGTAGGCTCAATCGCGGGGAAATATAATCAAAATAGCAGGCGAACCTTTTAGTGGAGCTGGGGGGTAGAAATTTTAAAGTGTAACGTTCCCGATTTACGAAACGACCGTAGTTTCAGGCCGGGACGGTCCTGAAGCGCGTGGATAACATTCTATCACGGTCGTCTCTCCACGATAGTTCGGAAAGTGAACGAGACTTTACAGGTACTTCACTGGATAAGTGGCATTCCGCGCATTTCTTCGGCAACCCCTTCGGGGGATGCGCGAGCGTTGTAAAATGCCGGAAAAGTTTCGACGTCGCCGCGATTTATTTATTCAAACCTGCGCGAATCTTTCGGGATCGAAAACAGACGACGCTCGCACTTTTTCATTTCCCTTTTTTGGGAAGTTTTTTGCGCGACCCTCGCGACTGCCAACTCGTAAGCTCCGAGGATTCGTCTCGCAACGGACCCACCCCCCCTTCGTTGGCAGAATTGCAACACGATTTCTTGTTACGCCCCTTTCCTCGACAACTTCCCCGGGAAAACTCGTTTAACGGAGAAAATGCGAATCCTGCGAGGGGGGAAAGGGAAGGTTAGGTGTCGGATTAGCGTTGACATCGATACATCATACCTATGTGACGCAGAGAAACTTCGCTTCGTATAATTGATCATACAGCGACAGCTTGATCATGCTGTTTTGTATGTCCATATGCAGAAAGCTGCGCATTTGTCATGTTTGGATATTCCCTGTAGTTACTTGCTGCTTGTTTCCTCATTCCGAAGTAGTACAAGTCAAGCATTTCTGAGCCAGTGAAATTTCACTGGATTTGTAAGCATTTTTCCGGGTGAAGGTTTGGAGAATTGCTTTATATTTCTGACGATAGCAAACTTTCACTGATAGTTTATTGATTTAACCTGCATCCATTGTTAATACGAATAAATTGTTTATGTAGGTAAATGCGAACACTGAGAGGGAAAGTAGAAGCTTGGATGTAGAATTACTTACAAGGAGATGGACAAAATTTGTATTTAAATAAAATTTTGAATAACGAATAAAAGTTAAAAAATGATTCGTCATGTGTCGGATTTAACCCGAGTTAAGTTGGTACTATTTTCAAAAAGGTAAGATAAAAATTATGAAGGTTTAAATTTTCGTCATTGGGTGATACAATTCTTAAGGAATAAAAAAATTCACTTTATTCTTTGAATAATTTATACTTAAAGTTACTTTTATTTGATCCTTGTTTAAATAATTTTTTATTTTGTTAATGCCCAACTCTGAAGGAGTATTTGTTTATTTTCAATATTTCTTTTTGACCAATTTAAATTATTTTACTTCTATTTTGCAAATATTAAAGTTATTTTCAGGTGTTATTTATAAATATATAACTAATGCATTTATCTAGTAAAAAATACAACTTTAAACATATATATTACATTAATTTTTGCAACTGATGGGATTCTAATATTTGCAAAATAGAAGTAAAGCAGTTAAAATTATTTGAAATAAAAGTTGAAAAAAAAATAAGACTGAATGAGAACCACTTGCTCTTCGCACTAACCTACCACACGTCCATGATAAACTTAAGATGCTTTAGGGGATCCAAATCAATTGTTTACAAAAATGCGCAATTGCAGAAAATATTCTACAGAATGCCATCATATGACCTCTAGATTCATCCCTTAAAATTTCACCAAAATCTGAAGGAGGTCGACTGTAGGGTCTCCTTGTTAGTATAGACATCTATATATCACACATTTCAACACAGAAAAAGTTTAGTCACCTTATTCGAAATTTACTTTTCTCACGGGGTATAAGTGAATATTGTGACAAGGGCTACTTGCCTTTCATTATCGAGATCTCGGAAACGTTTCGCTTTAGCTTCTATAGAAGAGGAATACTTAATTATCTCTTACTCTCGTCTGAATATAACAGGCGACGGGAGCTGAGCGTATTATTTGATGATCTTAGCAAACGCTCTTCCGGTTTCTTAATAAATAAACTGAAGTTCAGCAGTTAATTTCCCATGCAAATACCGTTCGTACAGAAATGAATATTCTCCAAGGCTACTCTTATGTTAGTTTAATCAAATGTTAATTTTCTCCCTGCTTTGTAGCAAGCAGACTTCTATACCTGAGGCAGGGATGGGCAACAATTTTATTTAAATAAAAATTTCGAATAATGAATACAAATTAAAAAAATTATTCGTCATGTGTGGAATAAATGTAACTGGGATTATTCGAGCCTCGAATAACGAATACGGTTAGAGTAACTTTTATCCGATCCGTTGTTTAAATAATTTTAATTAACTAATGACTAACTCTAACCTAAGGAAACAAGCATTTCAGAATATCTATTTTCAGCATTAATTTCTTGCACCAGAATGTTATGTGAATGAGTCTCTGTTAATTATTATCTACACGAATCTATAATTACAAATGTAATACACTTATAATTATTATGTTATTATATTATTATTCTGAAGAAAAACGATCGTATCTTTGTCTGTTTTTGTTGTAAATAAAATTGTGGAAGTTCCAAGATTGTATCGCAATAAACATTATTTCTTAAATTTCATAGAGAATCTTTAATGTCGAGAAATATAAATCTGTTTCTTCACCATGCTTGTCAAACTGTTCGCATTTCTACAATTGTTATTATAAGCATATTGTTGCTTATTCTCTACGTGCGATACACAGGGTGTTCGCCAAGAATTGTTCTGACTAGACAAATTGTTATTCCATAAATGTTGTTAATAATAACAAACGAAACTTCGTGCACTTAATATGTACTTAAAAATAAATTATAGAATTATGTGATATTCACGACACTCGAAGCCTGTAGCCTTATCAAAGTTCGTCTTCTCAATTTTTGCTGTAATACACACTGCAATGCACGAAGTTTCGTTTGTTATTAGAAACACCATTTATAGAATAACAATTTGTCTAGGGTGGAACGAAATATAGGGGCAATATATTTTTTTATTTTTCATGACTCCTAATAGTGGGCAAAAATTGTCATTTATAATGTTATTTAAGCTGTGAAAGTTTGATCTTAATCAAAAAATTTTTTGAAGTGCCGCAAACCATTCAAAATTCACACAATCAGTAAATATGAATTTTTGAATGGCTTGCGTCTTCTCAAAAAATTTATTGAACGAAATCAAACTTCCACAGCTTAAATAACTTTATAAAAGTCAACTTTTACCCACTATTAGAAGTCATGAATAATAAAAAAATATATTGCCCCTATATTTCGTTCCACCCTAAATTACACACGTTTACAATAACACAAGTAACAAAATTCCAAGTTCTTAAGCCGTTGAAATAATTGCAATGGAGTTATTGAAAATTAAGTATTGCATTATTCTGTGGGACGCGAGCTCGTGCTGTTCGTTTGAAGCAACGCCGAGAAGGGAAGTCTCGAGTTTCAGTGTGTGGACCTCGAGGACCTACCACGGATTCCAACCAAGAGGAACACGAGTGTTCGAAACTTCCTTGAACCAACGGAGATTTCGGCGGTTCAGTAGGATCAGAGTGTGCAAATAAACTTGAAACCGTTCAGAAAAAGGGTCCTTCAGCTTCGAAGTGACTTCGAGTACTTGAGACTTCTCCTCACGACAGTGAAATATCGATTCTACTTCGCTATAGTAGCGTTCTGAAGACAAATTTTGATTTCGGACGTTGGCTAGCAGAAAAAGAATTTCGGCGAAGAAAAAAATTGCCAAGGCAAGGACTCATTTTATAATTTGCAAGAGACGCTTTTCCTGTATCCACAGTAGTTTACTCATATCGACATTCATGCAAAAGTGAACGGGTAATGTAAACTCTAAAAAGTTTACAGAATATGAATCAATTCCCATACCGCACACTTCGTTGCAGCAGTATTCCAGGAACGTTGCTGCAATATTGTGTTGTTGCAGGTTGCATTGCAATATTGCAGGAACTATGCTGCAATACTGGTGTGCATTATTGGAGTGCCAAAGATCCTGCAATATTGCAGCAATATTGCAAGTTCGTTGCCGTGCAATGTTCCGTTGGCAACGATCGTGCAATATTGCAGCAATATTTCAAGTTCGTTGCCGTGCAATGTTCCATTGGCAACGATCCTACAATATTTCTGCAATATTGCGCGCACATCGATGTGCAATGTTCCAGTGGCAACGCCCCAGCAAAATTGCCCGCACATTACCGTGCAATATTGCAGAAATATTGGAGTGGCAACGATCCAGCAACTTCTCTACAATGATGCGGTGCAACATTGCAATCTCGCACCAGAATATTGTCGAAGCGTTGCAGGATCATTGCCAGAATTTTGCCATTTCGTTGCAGAATCACTGCCGGAACGTTGCAGGACTACATATTTGTAATGTTGCCGCAACTTTGCAAAAATACACACCTGCAATATTGCGAAGACGGACATAGAATTGAACCTGCAACGTCTCTGCAATATTTTGGTGCAACATTGCAATCTTGCACCGCGTCATTGCAGAGACGTTGCTGCAATGTTATGGTGTTGTGTGAGTTATGAGTACAATAATTTTTATTATAACGTGGGAGATCAAAATTCTAAAGTATTCATACTTCCTTCTTAGCCTGTCGTTTACACACACAAAGTTACGTGAATATGCATTTACGTTTTACAAGAACAATTATTCAAGAAAGTTTAATATTTTTTAATGTATTAAAGAAACAAATGAAGTGTGTGTGTGTGATATTTACGTAGCTGAATTTCCTTTTGAAAAAGATATTATATTCGTATCGAAATTACCCACGCAGCACCATAACATTGCAGCAACGTCTCTGCAATGACACGGTGCAAGATTGCAATGTTGCACCAAAACATTGCAGAGACGTTGCAGGTTCAATCCTTCGCAATATTGTAGGTGTGTATTTTTGCAAAGTTGCGGCAACATTACAAATATGTAGTCCTGCAACGTTCCGGCAATGATTCCGCAACAAAGTGTGCTGTATACATTGCAGTGGCAACGTGTGCGAAATATTACAGAATGTTGTTGGAGCGTTTCCACTGTAACAATACACGTCAATGTGTGCGCAATATTGCAGAAATATTGTAGGATCGTTGCCACTGGAACATTGCAACGTGCGCGCAATATTCCTGCAATATTGCAAGAACGTTGCTACTCAAATATTGCACGGCAATATTGTAGCATTGTTCCTGCAATATTGCAATGCAACCTGCAATAACGCAATATTGCAGCAACGTTCCTGCAATACTCCTGCAACGAAGGGTGCTGTATGGGAATTGTTTCAAAATATTCGGCCAAGAATGTTTTTCTACTTCAATTTTGATGCTTCTTTTTAAGAAAGAAAAGGATCAAATATTATTTCAAAATCTTCATATAAAAATTGAATTCAAATCAATGCTCATCACTTCAGCATTCTCATTTTAATTGACGTGATAAATAAATATTTCCTTAAACTCTGTTAATTTATCGAGGTATTTGGAACGAAGAATGTTCAATTACTACTTAATATTACATTTATGAACCAGGAGCTAAATAAGCATTGAATAATTTCCTTCGTGGTGCACTTTAATTTCTCAAATTTCTGTCTAGATTTCCGAATTCCAAGTTCTTCTTGAATTCAGTATTTCTCTAGAGTCACTTATTTTGGACATTATAGTACAAATGTTATTAGAAATACAATATTTTACATTTTATTTTCAATTTTTATCACGTTCGTACTTAGGAATTCTTTCGACTTTTATTTTCTCGAGCACGTGACAATCGTATTATTATATGCTTCGCCTTTGGTTGCACTATTGAACTTCAGCCTTTTGAAATAATCCCTGATTCAGTTCTTTCACCAGATAACGTTGCCTCGATATTGGAACTCCAGGTTAAACGGTCTTCGAATAATCAAACTTTAAATGAAATGGTGTTTGTAGAACCCAACACTCGATTAAACGGCGTTCGTATAATCGAGGTTCTGCTGCGTCCGCAAATATCAGATAATCTTCGTCCATTTTCAATTCCGAAAGACACAATTCTTTCTTAATGAACACTTTGCGCGTTTCTTCTTACTGGAGTTCGTAAAATGCAATAATAATAATGTTCATATTTGGAGTAAAAATGCAAAGTATTCCCCGCAAACACTTTTCTAAAAAAACGTAATCATCCTTCCGTAAGCACAAGAATCTACAATTAATCACAAAATCTAAAATTTCAGTGGAATATCTTAATTATGTATTTAATTTTACGCCTATAATTCATTGAATACAAATGGTTAATGGAAATCGATTTTGAAAATTTGTCTAGTAAGAAGAATAGTAATAAGAATCACATCTGTATTTAAAGCGATTTTCCCTAAAACAAAGTTTGAGGAAAAAACTCATTTAAGAAAAATATTATTTTACATTTCGACTCATTCTCACTTAAAATTAATTCCATTTTCTCAAAAACAAAGCTTCTCATGAACAAATTTTATTCCACCTTCCCTACTTATTTTCTCATGTATAATCACTAATCGTTCATTTGTACCACGCATTTCAAAACACACTGTATAACACTTAATTTTAGAGAAAGTAAAATTTTAAATACTAAGAGTATTTCCTTGGCTTTTACATTACTTTAGCATTATTTAACAAACATGTTACAATAAATTAAATAATTCCTTTTCTTGCAAAATAGGAACACCATAATCTGTATAAAAATAAATTGCCGGCGAAGGAGCGCCCTCGAATTTGAATTTCCACACCGCTGGAACTTCAACGAAAATTATTCGTGTCTTGGGAAGTAAACTCGCTAACTTCTCGTTTGCGTTCGACCAAGTTTCTTATCCATGGTGCTTCGTCGCCGAGTCCTGTACAAGCGCGAAAGAATACGATTGTTCTAGATTATAAAGTCGCCTACCTTCCCGCTCTGTGTTTCCCTCTTAATTATGCATCGATCGCGCAGAATTTCCACCGATAAAGCTTTATTTTCTGTACGATAGAACCTTTAGAAACGAACGTCCCCTGTTGACGAAGCAATTCATTCGAATAAGAGAATAAGATTAATTGTGAACTGAGAGAATTCTGAGAGAATCGACGAGCAAAATAAAATTTGTTCTTATCGGATAAGGTTGGAATAATGATATTTGATTGTACTCAACTGTAATAATTGAACACAAAATGTAGGAAGGGTAATGCCAAAAAGCTTTCAAGGAAACCAATGTTTGCCGATCTTTAGTAAAAAAAGCTTTCACAGTTCAATGCAATATTTTGGAATTATATTATATCGCATAAATGGGCTTAATTAAATTTTTTGATAGGTATAGTAATCATTCTGTCTCGAATTCAACAGTATTTGCACGTTCATACCGTCAAGGACCCAGTTCCAGATCACTTAAGAGTAACTACCGCGGATTTTCAAACGTGTAGAGGGAAAACTTAACCAAATTTAAAAGATTTTTCTTACTTCAGTAAATCTATGTTTTATCTTTAATTTGGTATTAATTAAAGTGCACCCATAATAATAATTATTTTGTAATTTAACTTTGAAAGTGAAAAACGCAAAGGGAGCAGGTTCTGATTTCATAATTATTTAGTAATTTATTAGAATAAATTTGTATCATAATCAGCTTATTATTTGGTTTATTTTCCTAAACTGATCAGGAATTGGGTTCTGATCAGGAACTGGGTACTTGACGGTAGGTATATGCATTCGAATTTAACAGATGTGTGCTCTGCTAACTGTAATGGCAGCAAAGAAAATTTCATAATGTCTGCCATTCCAGCATTTGATTATTGATTTCAGTGTGTAACCTTCGAAAAGCTTTAACGGACATTCGATATACGTATTTAATCTGCTCACTCTTTGGTGTTTTGAAACAGCAAGCGTTTTGCACTTCAAGAATAGTCTTCATCGAAAAACAATTACACTGAAAATATAATTACTGTATACAAAGACATAGATATACGATATTTTCAATATCTGCGGAAGATTTTTTAATGTGCCCCGGTGATTATGAAAGTAGTCTACCAATGGGAGAACACCAGGAGTCGGGGAGTGTTTTGAAGATTTCCTCAAGTTAAAAAAAATATATTTAATAAATGAAAAAAAATTATAAAAAAGATATTTTATAAAAAAAATGTACATATAGTGTTTTTTTAACGTGGAGACATCTTCAAAAGGAACCCCGACGCCTCCAGAAGGGAATCTCCCGCGGGCGCCAGGGTAGTGTGGGATTTTTACCCACTAAAACCCCACGGCCACTATGAAATTTTTAATAATTTACATGTAAATATCTCTATATTATTAAGGCCTATCGGCTGAAACGCTGGGACCCCTATTTACTTATTTTCGACATAGATCCATCGTGCCGAGGCTCATCAAAATCGGTGTCTACCACATGATGTTCTCCACTTGTAAGTAAAAAATCTAAAACAATTGAATTTAAGTCTAAATATCGAGTAACGAAAAAAATGAATTAGACCAGTTTCATAATCGCCGGCACTTGTAACCATCATATATAACTCTTCAAATCCCTAATCCTTACATTGCATCATATATGTATAATAGTAATATACAATGTCCAGCCACATCCTAACGAATATTTAAAAATCATACCACATTACAAGTGAATTTTTAAACTACAAATAAAATAGTTTGAAATGATTGAAATGGTTTCAATTTAGGAAGAAAGCCAATTATCAAATGCATATCGCGAATCTGGGTATTCACTTCTCGAGGATTTCGCAGATTTCACTAGAGGCTTTTGTGTGAGCGAACAAGTAGTAGAAGCCATCGACTAAATGGGTGTTGCACTTACTTTTGTTTCGTGTTAACCCTCCGGTATTAAGCGAAGGTTATTGTTTCATATCCTGTTCCCATAGTGCTCTGTCACGAAATAGTCGATGTGCAGAAACCTGTGCATTATTTTGTGCTTGGTTATTACGGACACTTATTTGCAGTGAAACTCTTTCATTCTGCAGTAGTGCAAGTCAACCATTTCGCCGAAACTGAAGTTTCGATGGATTTGGAGATATTTTTCAGTGCGAAGGCTTGGGGAACACCTTTATATTCCTCAGCGTGATAAATTATTACTAATAATGCTCAAGTAGAAATTTATTAACAATAGTTATTAACAATAACAACTTCTGTGGAATGCTATATAAAAGAAATGTGTATTTGATACTATTTTCTTTGATAAAACGTAATGGTCCTCTTATAATGAGAAAAATGAAGTTATCATACGATAACGAATACTAGACAGCTTAAGGAAAAAGAATCGGAGAATTATAGGTCTTAACCAGAGTTGGGCGAAATGTAATCTAATTACAAATTACGATTAAACTGTAATTGTGTAATTGATTACACATTACTTTCTGTAATTGTGTAATTGATTACACATTACTTTCTGTAATTGTTAATTTTGGTAGTTGACCATTTGGTTTTGGCAATTATCTAAATAAACGATTACAGAAAATAATGTGTAATCAATTACACAATTACAGTTTAACCGTAATTTCCAATTTGTAATTAGATTACATTTTGCCCAAATCTGGTATTAACTGAGAAATATTTTATAAATCATTTATTCTTTGGAATAAAAAAAGTGGTGCCAGTTTTCGGAAGATATAGCTTCTACTTGCAGCGTATTTCTTTTAAGTTTAGGAAATTAAAAAAATTACCAGGTACTTTCCGTAACATTTCCATTGTTTCTGCACCATTCTTTTCGAGTTTCATTAAAAATTACAATTGATTGTTCAAAATTCCGATCTCACATCGTTCCACCGAACGATCATAAAAATGAGTTCTCTCAAAGCGAACTGCTTACCAGCCATTCTAGCCAACCCGATCACTTTTGTACCTCGCTGACAGGGATTAAAATGATATTATTAAAATACATTATAGTCCATATGAAATTACGAGGCGGTTTAAGTCATCACTTTTCTACTTTCGAAAGTGTTTAAAAAATACAAGCCCTCAAACTTTACAGGTTTTGCCGATTTCTACGGAAACTGCTTTCACAAGTAAACCATTATCTCCGAAACTGTTAAACTACGTACTTCACTTTTAATTTATTTTAATTAGAAAGAATGGGCACTTTTCGCTGAATTTTTCTTTCACTCCGAATGTAATTTTCGCAACACAAGAATAATAAAAGCATTTTTATTTTCAACTTTGCTCTCAGACTTATGTTTTTAAAAATTGTTAAAAATGGTGTCATCTGTAGGCTTTTCTCTACCTATCAGCTTCTCTAATTGGCGGACATTTTAAAACTGTAGTTCGCAAGGACTTATTATAACTTCCCCAGCACATTTTAATTAAATAATAGTGCTTCACGGATTCCTTGGAACGTAATGGCGAACACGTGCCAAACATTTCCACCCTGGCCCTGAATTAACCAAAAGTGACATTGCCCTTTCACAATTTTGATCGAATCACCGTTTCATCGCCGAGCAACAGCATCAAACTTAATAATTAGCCGTCGCGACCTGCGCGCGCGTTTTTCCCTGTGCATCCGATGCTTTTACAAATGCAGGAATTAATGACGACTATCAACGCAATTAGCCGGCCGGCTCTGAGCTGCGTAAATGTTTTTTGATAACAGTTTAATCCGACCGAGCCGTTAATTAACTGATTCCGATGTGCACGCGCGAAATTCGTTTTGTCGCGCGCAACGACACCCAGTCGCGTCGCTATTCCCGGCCAGCCAGCCCCGGAGTTATTAGTATACTTTTCGGGATTTTCATTAGCTGCGCCCGCCAAATTGCCACGTCCCAATTAACAGACACGGCGGCGAAATATAAATGAGTGATTACGGCGGATAAGCGATCGTTGTGATGTCGTTTGAACTGAAATTAAACTAATACGCTGCATCTATTAGCCTGGTATTGTCGCAGCGTCCGCCGTGGAAACAGCGTCGACTCGTAAACAGTTTAATAACGTAATTAACTTACCCCGGGGCGAACGCGAAAGCAGCGGCCAATCGCGCGAAGCTGGGCCAACAATCTCTGATATTTTTCGTTCGTTGCGCGACAATTCGGTTCATTTCTATTACGTGCTTTGTGTTTTACTTACGAGTGTGTGGGAATGTCTTCCAAGGGATTTCAGGTGAGATTGCATCGTTTAGATAATTTATTCTTTGCTAGGAACGCGATCGTCTTAAGGTCAGAGACCAGAAATAACGGTTATTTTTTAAATTTTTTCGAAAAAATCATTGAGAAAAAGTTAATTTTTGTTTAAATGGAAGTCAGTCTTCATTAAATACTGCATCAATTTTCCGAAAAATCAAGTGATTAAAAAATATTAAGATTTATCTGTTTTGGTTACTGATAACCATTATCGATGACGGATATCGATTTTGGTTACGAATAACCATTATTGTCGACGGAAATATTTTTTGGTCACTAATAATCATTATTGACGACGGAAATATTTGTTGGTCACTAATAACCATTATCGATGACCAGAATTTTTTTTGGTCACTAATAACCATTATCGATGACCAGAATTTTTTTTGGTTACGAATAACCATTATCGATGACCAGATTTTTTTTTGGTTACGGATAACCATTATCGTTGATGAGAATTTTTTTTGGTTACGGCGTAACCAATATATATTGTGGGAATTTTTTTTGGTCACGGTATAACCAATATATATTGCGAGAATTTTTTTTTGGTTACGATATAACCAATATCTATTGCGGGAATTTTATTTTGGTTACGGCGTAACCAATATATATTGTGGGAATTTTTTTTGGTTACGGTATAGCCAATATATATTGCGGGAATTTTATTTTGGTTACGAATAACCATTATCGATGACCAGAATTTTTTTTGGTTACGGATAACTATTATCGTTGATGAGAATTTTTTTGGGTTACGGCGTAACCAATATATATTGTGGGAATTTTTTTTGGTCACGGTATAACCAATATATATTGCGAGAATTTTTTTTTGGTTACGATATAACCAATATCTATTGCGGGAATTTTATTTTGGTTACGGCGTAACCAATATATATTGTGGGAATTTTTTTTGGTTACGGTATAGCCAATATATATTGCGGGAATTTTATTTTGGTTACGAATAACCATTATCGATGACCAGAATTTTTTTTGGTTACGATATAACCAATATCTATTGCGGGAATTTTATTTTGGTTACGGCGTAACCAATATATATTGTGGGAATTTTTTTTGGTTACGGTATAGCCAATATATATTGCGGGAATTTTATTTTGGTTACGAATAACCATTATCGATGACCAGAATTTTTTTTGGTTACGATATAACCAATATCTATTGCGGGAATTTTATTTTGGTTACGGCGTAACCAATATATATTGTGGGAATTTTTTTTGGTTACGGTATAGCCAATATATATTGCGGGAATTTTATTTTGGTTACGAATAACCATTATCGATGACCAGAATTTTTTTTGGTTACGATATAACCAATATCTATTGCGGGAATTTTATTTTGGTTACGGCGTAACCAATATATATTGTGGGAATTTTTTTTGGTTACGGTATAGCCAATATATATTGCGGGAATTTTATTTTGGTTACGAATAACCATTATCGATGACCAGAATTTTTTTTGGTTACGGATAACCATTATCGTTGATGAGAATTTTTTTTGGTTACGGCGTAACCAATATATATTGTGGGAATTTTTTTTGGTCACGGTATAACCAATATATATTGCGAGAATTTTTTTTTGGTTACGATATAACCAATATCTATTGCGGGAATTTTATTTTGGTTACAGCGTAAGCAATATATATTGTGGGAATTTTTTTTGGTTACGGTATAACCAATATATATTGCGGGAATTTTATTTTGGTTACGATATAACCAATATCTATTGCGGGAATTTATTTTTGGTTACGATATAACTATTGAACTATAGAATATCTGGAATGCGAACTGTGGGTATTAGGAGCCGCGGCACGCTGTTGAAAAGAGATAGCTGCACAGCGTGAGATGCTGTTTCACTCTTACACACACGTCTATACCTGCCTGTACTCAAATTCACTACAGGATAGAAGTACATTTACTACAGGATTGTATAGTTCAACAGTTATATCGTAACCAAAAAAAATTCCCGCAATAGATATTAGTTATCGTAACCATAAAAAAATTCTCGCAATATATATTGGTTACACCATAACCAAAAAAAATTCCCGCAATATATATTGGTTACGCCGTAACCAAAATAAAATTCCCGCAATATATATTGGTTACGCCGTAACCAAAAAAATTCTCGTCAACGATAATGGTTATTCGTAACCAAAAAATAATTCTGGTCATCGATAATGGTTATTCGTAACCAAAAAAAAAAATTCTGATCATCGATAATGGTTATTCGTAACCGAAAACAATTTCCGTCGTCTATAACAGTTATTAATGACCAAAAAATATTTCCGTCGTCAATAATGATTATTAGTGACCAAAATATATTTCCGTGTCGACAATAATGGTTATTCGTAACCAAAATCGATATCCGTCATTGATAATGGTTATCAGTAACCAAAATCATTTAAACAAAAATATTAATTCTTATGCCATAACTTTTAAAATTTAGGTTATAACAGTTAGGGTCCCTGCTTAAGGTACATCCAGACGCTGATGTACCTATGTTGCAGTGAAACACTGATGCAAGCATCATGATTAGGGAATACCAGTTTTTTGGATTCCAAATATCCCGGGATTTGATATAACTAATCTCGAGAATTTCGGGATTTTTAAAAAATGTGAATTACTTTATGAACACCTGAAAAATATAAAAATAAACAGAATAAATGAACATAGGCATTTCATAATAATAAAGACAATAATAATAACAATGATTTATTTAAATAATAATATTCAGTCGCATGTAACTAACTAAACTATATTTATTTTTACAATGATAATCTCCCTTTCCACTATTTCACAAATCAAACATCGTAGATATGTATTTTAGGTGCTTTGCTGTTTCTTTCTTTGTTCGCATTTCCAAAAATCTTCATAATGGTTTACTGATATTAGGTACCTACTTATTGAGGCTTTATTATTCTTCATTGTTCTACTGTTTTTATTGGTAAAAATGATTTTAGCTTATGTTTCAGACTAATGATACAAAGTATGTTTGTTCAATTTAAATAAAGATTTAGAATTTTAACACATAATCAATCATTTTCAAATTACTGGAATTTTCTATTACCCAATCCCGGGATAACTCTCGGAATCCCGTGATAGTAAATAATGACCGGGATTGTATTCCCTAATCATGATGCAGCAGGTTTCATGATAAATGTTGCTACGTCTGTAGATCGGTTTTAAATCGCATTTTAAATCTTGCAAACTATTTCCTGTGGCTAAATATCTTAATGTTGCAACAAGTCTTTCTTCCGTAGTAACCGCACCCCTCATCATTGTATTTCGCTTTTCAATGCGCGGGCGAATTTTCTCCAATAAATGCTGGACAGCATAATCGTCCATGCGTAAATAGTGTCTAAAATCACCCGGTTCGTTTGCTTCCAATACTTTTAGTAACGCAGAAGTAGAAAATTTCTTTCTCTCAATGAACCATCTATTTACCCATTTTTTTTTAGTTTTCAATTTTTTATTTTTCATAATTAGTACACCCCCTATTATTACTAATGACACTGGTGTTGGGATAGAATCACTAATTTTTAAAAAGGTCTTTTCCCGTCCGCATCGGATCACAAACTCTCAGGAATCAGTAATGTGTAGGCGACTTGATACTGGCGCAAGAGTCACGAAACCTGCATCAGTGTTTCACTGCAACATGCATCAGCGTCTGTGGACGCTGATTTACGCTAAGCTTGTGGTCCTATTTGTTTAGAATTTTGTAATAGAGTGAAGTGGCAATAGGAGACCCTTGTATATTTTGAGAACTCGTGATTTGCGTTTGCAGCGAAACATTAATTAAAAGGTAAATTTATGTTCCTAGGCGAAATTAGATTAGCGGAGCGTGCTTGAGTGTAATAAGAGACTGAAACCCCGAGGAGTCACTTTGTACTACTAATAGGACATTGTTGATGCTAGCCGACTCATTCAAACCGCAACCTCTAACGAACTGCTCTTTGAATTCTAGCCTTCGTGCACTAGCCGCCGGCTTTGAATATTAATTCATTAACTGCAAACGAGGGGTAAGCGCATTGTCGTATCAACGCTGGTCTTGTCTGAAATTATAATGGCCCCTAAATTCATTGTCCTGGCATAAAATTGTAGCTTATTGTAAGTTCTTAACGCTTGACAGGAAACGCTGTCATACGAGAATGTTACTTGTTGTTAGACACTACGCATTCTTCATAAACAAAGCTTAGGAGAGAGCGTTGACAAAAGTAACGGCGTCATGAAAGCGGCGCTTTCTCTTCCCTTGCAGAAACATTTCCAAAACGTTTGCTTTATATAGTTACATGTGTACAGTGTCTCTTTTGGTGTACCGAGTGACGCCAAGCAGTAACGCGAATTGTATACTGTGGGCAAGCTGGATTTGTTAATTAGACCATTCAGGTCAGTTTCTCCTATTTTTTTTGTAAATATTCATAGTTAAACTATAGATATTAAAGCAATTATTTGCTGGAGCGTTCTTAGCTAGGGGAGACCAAGGTAAAGTGAGCCTATAAAAGTTTGAAGTAGAATACAATTTTTCTGTTTCTATAAAAATGTGTGGAAATAGATTTATAATATTATTTATACATTATTATTGATAAATAACGAATAGCAATACTTAAAATGAGGCAGTCGGAGCAACAACGGACCAACCCACATTAAAGAAAAATTTGTTTTTCCTATTTTATATGGTTAGTAGAGCCTATTGCAATACGTTGTTGCTACTAATTCAATGTTGAAAATAATGTGGGTTAGTCCGTTGTTGCTCTGACTGCCTCAAATATACTTAGAGTAGGTATATTAAAATTGAACTTAAAAGGAATGATGCAGCACGGGGTAAAGCAGTCAAGGCTAGTTGGAGCATTTGGGACAGGGCTTGAAACTGTTATTATAAAGATATCGGTTCTTGAAAGAGTTATGAAGAACCTTTATTCTGAATAACTGTTATAAAGAACCGAAATATCAGAGTATATCAGTTTAAGTTACGGTTCCTATATAGCTCTATAACTTTTATATTCTAGGTTCTAAATAAGTTCCAAACCGTTATAGAACCGATTTACATAGTTCTATGAAAAATTTATTGTTTATAATTTTTAACTCGAATAGTAATGATGCGATGAACAAACTGTAAATAGAAAAAATGTGTGTCGTGACAAGCTTTACAACACTGTATTTTTTAAAATCTAGAGACGCGGTAGCGTCTCGACGCCAAGTACATGAAAGACACCCGGTATATGTGTCGATGTCGCTACCGTGTACTTTTACTCGTCGCAGAGCCATTGCAACCTAACTTTTTATTTATTTCACTAACATCTCATCACGCCTGCAATATTTCCTAAATTTGAAGGCACTTTTCTTATGTAAACCGCATATAGGCTTTCGAATAAGACCAAATTCAATAAAATCGGTCCACGCATAACAGAGATATCGTAATATCGTCCCAAGATTTTTCTTCTGATTCTTCTTGTTCAAGAAATTTTTATACAATTCGCGTATACGCGTTACACGCACACCTTCAGCCAAAACGAACTAATACATGTTTCGTTCGTCATTCGCTATCTTCACTATGCAATCCACTCCAAATTTGGACAGCTTACCGTCAAGTTATAGCCAAATAAGATAAGTTGTCAAAATTTGAGATGCCACGTGCTTTTACAAATATGTATCGTTGCACCATTGAATTGCAACCAAAATGCAGTCTCAAACACAAAGTAAGTTGCCGAAATTTGAATTGCGACATGGACACCTTCGATAATGCATGAATTTAATTAGTGTTTCTTGTTTCAATAAAGAATTTTAATTTTTGTAAATAAATTATTATATATTATTTTATCACACGAGTATGGTAAGGGGTAAGGGCACAACGTGGGTATCCGTTGATGATTTACGAGTAGAAAAACAAGCTTGGCCACGAAATGCTAAAAATGCATACATATTTTCCTTCGAAAGGTGTTAATTGTGGTTATTAATACAGTTCAATCAATGTTAAAAATGTTCAGCGTCATAAGCTGCTTCGCGCACCATGTACTGTACACAAAGTACTATACATATATTATATAATACATATATACTTTGTAAAAAGAAGTGAGATCCCCATAAAAAACTTCAAAAAGTAAAAAATATACGCCGAGTACATGAATGCAAATAAATCACAACAAATAGAAGATAATAATAATCACAAAATTAAAAAAATATGTGAAATCAAAATGAGCTGCAAGTACATAAAGGTGCTTTCCAACTGCGCTTAAGATGACACAACTACATATACACAGCTAAAATGCTGTGTTCATACATTCCATTACCCATATCGCGAACGTTTTAATAATGTGAAGATAAAATGTAACATCTAGACATTTGCCTAGATGTCCGCGGCCTGGGTGTCGATGAATAAGAATTATTTAAAAACGCAAAATAATGACAGTGTATTCATATATTGGCAGAGTCTTAAATTAACAAATTATCTGAAAGCTTGTGAGAGGAAAGGTATAGGTGTCGATGAATGATCTTAGAATTATTTTAAAACGCAATATAATGAAAATGTACTGATACTGTTTAACAACATTTAATTTTCCAATATTTCTTAGCGTTTGGACAATAATTTTTCCCATTTTCGAGCGCTAGTCCCCTTATTCCATCCAACCCCTCAATTGTAGGCTACGCCAAATATAAAAAAATGTTACTTTTGTTCCCGCTCTCCACGTCCATTTTTGTAACCTCAGCTGTAGAATCTTCCCTAATTAAATATCATGCTCCTTCAGACACACCGACTGACCATCGCGTCCCAGGAAATAAGACACCGAAACAGTTTCCTTAAATTCTCTTCTCACAAATTCAACTTTCTGTCCTCCCACTTCTGCCTTATTATCAAACTGGAAGCTGCAGTCGTTACTTTGACAAAAGTTCCGCTTGCTATAAATATCCCGGGTCACCGTTGAGAGACGCTAAAAATGTTACCGCGCACGATATCCTTGATGCCCCAGGCCAAAGCGTGCCGCACTGGCCGTCACTCCCAGTTTGGAGCAACAACGCGGGAAACAGTTTTCCGAAGTGACTGGAACAGCGAGCACGAACCTCGGTAAGAGACGTCCTGCGAGTAGAAATGAGACTTTTATAACGCGGGAAGTTGAGCAAACGTGAGACAAGTATTTCGCTGTTCGTGCAGACGTCTCAGACACGAGCGCTGCACGGTGACCTACCACCTGTGCCGTCTCTTTTCCGGAGCTGGTGCTTTCTCTTCCGTGTTGGAAACGAAGCGGGATTCCATGAGACGGAGCCTCTCGCAGAATGCAACACCTGCGCAAACAACAGGTACGGGAAGCTACGCGAGGGTCACGCGCCTGCCTCGAGCGACGAGGCAATGGATCTTCGAAGCTGGCAGTTCAACGTGCCTCGCAGGATTATGTATAGTGACTAACCCGATGAGACCACTCGAGTGGCGCGTGAAACAATATCCGTGAAACTGCGACCACGAAATATGTTCTTTGCCAATTATTATAGGGCTGCACTTATTTTAAATTTATTAACGATATATTTTTAATATGTTTTCAAGGAATTGTACCCACTTAAAATCTACGTATTAAGGATGAACTTCAGTGACAATCTTAGCAAAAAGTTAATTTCCAAGATGTTAATAAGGCTATTTCCCGTGATGAAGACCAGTCAGAAATGGCAATGATGTATTTTTATTGCAAATTCAGTTGAATTCGCTTTTATTTTTTTATCTTATTTTGTCAATTTATTGAATATTCGATCTTTTATCGTAAACTTGTTTGTTGGAATGTACCTGAAATGCAATCGCTAAGAATGAAATAATCAAACTATAATTTTCCTTTTTACTTACGTGAGAAGCAGTGAAAAGTGTGCCAATGTATTCTATTTGGTGAGTGTTGATCACATGTGTCTTAATTATATTAATAAAACTCTTATATATACATGATTTTCATGATTCGGAAATTTAAGTTGAAAATTAAATACCTAATTTAAAAACTACCGAATCAATTTTTCTAAATTTTTGCAAGGGGTTTTACTATTGCATAATGATTCATGCCTCCAATTTTCAAATATTTTCCCTTAATTTGCATGACATTGAAGTTCGTCCTTAACAAAGCATTTGGGATTGTTACTAACAAGGGAACATGTCGAAGTGACAATCGCCGATTTTGATGCGCCTTTGGTGGAAAGTAGTTCTTACAATAGTATTTGACACGTATTTTTCTTATCGGCTGACATTCGCGTTGAAGGGGTGAAAGCAGCCCTCAAAGTTGATGTGTGAGAAACTTGTTTGGTTGAATATCTTGGAGACTACTAGAGTTAGGAGAGCTGTGTAAATGGCAAAATTATGTAGAAGAATATTGATTTCGGCGCACTGGTTCGGTCTTTTGAATACTTGAATAAAAGCTATTTTGTAATTTTAAAACATTTTTTTATCAAATTCCAACGTTTCGGTCAATGATTCTGACCGATTTCAAGGAAGTTTTTATCTAACCATTTTTATCTAACTTTCCTTGAAAATGGTCAGAATCGTTGACCGAATCGTTGGAAGTTTATAAAAAAAATGTTTTAAAATTACAAAATAGCTTTTATTCAAGTATTCAAAAGACCGAACCAGTGCACAGTGGGGAAATTTCGCGATTTTATGGCCAAAACCACAAAAACAAATTTTTGAATTCGACAAAATAAATGCGAATGTCAATTGCAGAACTAATATAAGTATCAAATGCCACCAATTTTACTGTTAAATGGTTTAATACCAAGCTCGTATAGACTCGCAAATGTTTATGTTCATGTGAGGGGTTAGACCGATCGCAAAGAATTAATCCAGATTTTCAAGTTGCTCCAAACACTTATATTGTGTTATCCAAAGATCAGAAAATAATTTGAAGGCATGGATTCAGTGCCTGGTGGTGCGTAAGATATCTTTTTGTCCTCAAAACAATTATGTTTCGGTTTTTAATACGTAATTTATACAATTTTGTAAAGTAGTGTTTTAGAAATAACCGTTTCATATAAGAATCAATTTTCAATACATAAAATAGTTATCAATCCCATAATATCCTGCAATGATTTTCATTTATATTTTACGTTGGACTATTTTAATCCTATAAATGCAATTAATAATTGCTAATAGTTGCTAATCTTGAAATTATATGCATTCTTTTAAGCACGGTCCAGTTTGTCTTGTCTAACATACGACATAACTGTGACCGAGACTGGTTCACAAGTTATACATTACAAACCTTCTTATTATTTTTTAAACGATTTTATTCAGCTTCGATCCTCTGTTTCACTGTTTGTATTATGTATGTTTGTCGTCAGAAGCGATAACCCTTCTGCTATGCCCTGCTCCACTGTAGCAGAGGCATGCTCTAACAAAGAAAAAAGTGTATAAATGTAAATAATAAAAAAATCTTTATCGTTCGTAATTTTTGTGAGTGCTGTTTTTCGAGTAATTTAGTTTCTCATATATTAGAACGTAAAAGTGCCGAATTTGATATATTAAAAATAAGTTTTGAGGTTTGGACCACGAGAATGGATATAGTTCTTCAATTGACATTTGTATTAAATTTGTAAAATTCAAAAATTTCATTTCTGCAGTTTTGGCCATAAAATCGCAAAATTTCCCCACTGCGCGGTGCGCCGAAATCAATATTCTTCTAATTAGAATAAAAATATGAATAAATAAAACATTTAATGCCTTTGGTGAAAACCTTTCCAAATTATCGGGGAACACCTATTCAGGTTCAGCGGAACATGGTTTGGGAAACCCCACCATATAGCGTTGCCATATTTTGGCTTCAATCACCTGTTACAGGCCATCCTGCACAAACCTAATCCTACTAGACTGTCTCTATTACTAAGCAGACATTACAATTTCATTCATTCCTACCTTTAAATATTAGAACCACTCACATTAACACCTCGCTACCAATTGAATCGCCCTTTTCCTTGCCGAGAGTTCAACCATCTCCTTCCACTAATAAAGCTCAAAGGTGGTCCCAAATAGAGAGCCAACCCTCGCGAAAGCCACACCGAGTGGAGGTGAAAGTTTTTGCATACCCCGATCCGCGATAAATCGCCCGGTTTCATTAGAGAAGAAATCACGCGGCGAGCATTACCCGAATACGGTACACCATTAGAAGATCCACTGTGCTTCTTTCCTCGCCGCCCATTCGGCGTTACTCTCGTCGTTAATCTTCTGGAGAAACTCTAGGGGGATTCATTAACTATAGTCGGGCATCCGCCAGTCACTGGAGGCAGTCCAGAAATTCGCCTATACACGCGTTTTTCCACACTACCAGCCACGGGAAACGGAACTCCCGGTCGTTTCTTCTATTTCTCGGTCGACACTGTGCATCTAGCTTTTCCCCTCCCGGCTTCTTACGGGCGCCCCAGCCCGCCGTCGGCGGGGCGCTGAAACCGTGGAATAATCGAGTTCTCCTCGCCATTTCTCTTCCATCTTCGCGCGCGTCTACTGTCTTGTCGCGACACTTCCTTCGGGATTTCACTTCGCCCGACGGAATCTTCTCTGTTTAGAAATCCGACGGCGACGTTGCTGCAGCGTCTCGCTGGATTTATCAACCTTTCGGGCGCGTCTCCGAAGCGAAGCTTTTAAGTGGCCCCGTAATTAAAACGTCTTCCCCGCGTTAGCAGACAGCTGGGAATAGGTGTGTTAGAACGTTTACTATTGCGGGGAAGAATATGAAGGGGATGCTAGTTGACATTGTGGGGCTTCTTGAGGTTGGTCGGTTTCTTAGATTGCAGGTTAGTCAAGTGTGTCTGAGCTGGTTTCTTTGTTGGAAATAGTAGATTCGTGGCGGGATGGAGTTATTGGCGTTTTGGAAAATTAGAATTTTTGCAAATCAGCGAATCTGCTCCCAAAGATTTTTAAATTTCTTGTATTTTATTGGACCAATAGAGTAATTATCTCTCGGGAAGAAAATCGAAGTGTTATTTTTGGATGTAGGCGCGTATTATAGATGAAGGTTTCGATAATAATAATGGTGACTTCAATTCTAAGAAATTTCAAATTGTGACAAGTATAAGAGAGACCTAAAATAAGATTGAGTGTTTCAGTTCGAACATGATTCCTAATAAAAAATATATAAAAAAGGATTTTATGTTAAACGATTTTATTAAAAATGCACTAAAAATTAAAAAATAATTATTTTCTTGTACTACAACTTCGACGGTGTTTTTTTTTCATTTCGACGTTTGATGCTGTATTAAATTGATTCATATTCTGTTATGAAACCTCCTGCTCCACGATTTTATTTAAAGTGAAACAAAACACCATCGAAATTGTAGTACAAGAAAATAATTATTTCGTTAGTTTCTCGTTCATTTTTAATAAAATTCTGTTTTTATATATTTCTTATTTTCTAGTTTTTAGTGTTCGTGGATTTACATTTCGCAGCTCAGACTTTTTTACAAATTTCTTTTATGTAATTTCAAATCGCGGTGCGACTAGCGACCCGAATGCAGCGGCTTTTTGTTGTTTTCCTGAAGAACGCGAGTGGCTGATTTCAAGTCGTTTGGATTTGTGGTTATGGTTTATATTTATTGATGGCTGGGTAATTTATTCACCCCCTGGGGGTTATTTTTTTTTAAATATTGTACTGCCATTCAAACTACGCATGCCTGCAAAGTTTAAAAAAATTGGATTGGTGGAAGTGGGTTAAATTTGAGTTGCCAGATTCGAACCATACGTACAAACATACAAACAGAGGATCGAAGCTGAATAAAATCGTTTAAAAATAGCAGAATAGTACAAATACTGTACAAACGTGCCGATTGGAAATGTAAAAAATTATTCTTTTGCTAAATAAAGGGTACTACTTAGTTTCACATTATAAATGTCTAGGAGAATTCTATCTAATAATATAACATTTTTTTGAGAATTATTCGAAGTGTAGACTGCAACTAATATGTGGTTACAAACAAATTCCGAATTTGAAAGTGATGGTTAAATTACATCCACATTATAAACTAAATCAGTCTTTTAGCATTCCTTTAATACTTGTCCTTGTATATGTACACAAATCTATCTGTTTTGAAGATAATATAATATTATCATGTATCACTAAGTAGAATATATCGAATTCTGAATAAATATTAATTATATTTCAAATTAATAATCCCATTTTTGTATATAAAAATTCGGTTTGAAAACACTGAAAAAAAATGATTGATATCTTAATATATAAAGCAGAAAGCTTCTATACGTTCGTGTGTTTGTCTGTCGCCTAAAAACTGTTGAACGATAAATTCTTGGATCACGAAATGAGCCTCGACTCGTTACTTTTTACTAATCCAGACCAATGCGACTATTTTCACACAGAAAATAAAGAATTTTTTTTATAAAATCAGAATCTAAATTTTGGGCGAAGCTGAGCAGTGAAGCTAGTAATTCTATAAATACAAAAACTCAATTTGACTGAATATCCTCAGCATTAGCTTTTTAATCGCAAATTCGAGTATTTCTCATAGAAACATCTTGCTTGCCACGATGACTTACACGCAGCAAGAAACGTGGTGCTTTCATAATAGTTGCAAGTTGCAAGCACATATTCCACTGTTCAATTTCGAAGTTTCACGTAAGAAGCTACTCAGAGGGAGGACGGTTTTGCAGGGGAAATAAAATAGTTAGCGTCCCTTAATGTAAATTTCCATTTGGAGGGTGGAAATGCTAAGAAACTCTCAACGAGGACCGTAAGGATTTTGCTAATGAGCGAGGCCCTCGAAACTTCAAGACGACTGCTACAAGTTGCTTACAATAACTGAGCAAACATGATCGTTATCGGAATAAATGTTTTACATTGGCCCTCGGCGTTGTCCAATTCGCCGGTGACGTAACGAGCAACGGACTCGAATCGATCCTTCCTTTCCTCCATTTTCGCTTGCAATTTATCTCGAGACCACTTAAAGACATTCGCGAATAATCGTGCGCGAGCTGAATTACTTGAAGTGGATGTGCCTCAATCAACAATGCTGCGAACGCTTTCAATAACACACAATACGTCTATTGCTGTTATTGTGACTGAGTAATTATAATGCTCGTTTTTAAGAATCTTTAAATCCAGATAGTATGAAGCTGAGGGAATCGCGAATTATTTGCAATGATTTGAAGCGTGCAGTATATTAAATTGAAACGTAATGGCATCGTTTACTATTTCAGTAATTAAAAGCTCAAAGGACAGTTTTTATGCTGATTTTTTAATTTGGAAACAGAGACGTCATAGTGAAGCTGAATGATTTTTTAAAATCAAGTCCACTCTTTGATTGACGGGTAAACAATTATCTAATATGTTGGAAATTAATTTTAAGGAGAATTCGTTCAAATAGTCGAACCTTTCCTTCACATTTTAATGGTGTGTTAATTAAATTACTGGAGAGCAAAAATGCAGAAGATATTTAAATAGAAAGTTGCAGAATGTTCGAGGTAATTTGTATTTAAATGACCGTGCAATTTTCACATTAATCTTGCATTCTTCATATTCGTGAATATTTTCTAATGTGGAAGTAATTGCTGCGAAGGGATCAATAATCTCTTCACTTTGTAAGGAAAGGTAATACATCTGTACCTGCGTAGTAGTATTATCTATCCCTTTTGCTTAAATAATTTTATTAGCTGCGTTTCCTTTTCACTTCAAGAATAACCTCCGAGGAAGAAATGCGATTTTCTTTAGCCGTTGAAAAAATCGTTAAACATGTTGAAGCACTCTGTGAATAGCCCCTCGTTTAAACAGGTTTAAATGGTAATTCCAGGTTTTCCCCCAACTGATTCGCCAGTTTGCTTTTTGATTATGGTCTCGCGCGGTCTGCGACGCCTGAATTTACCGAAAAACCCGGGACTGAAGCGAATTGAAGATGCACTGGGTGCGCCAGCTGTGCATCGAGCGATTATTTTTCATCGTGCAACCAAAAACATTCACATTCCAGCCAGAGGTTAGCTTATTCCATGAATATGAAAGCATTGGCGAGGGGGGAAAAAATAACAAGTAAAATGAGACCCGCGCAAGTATTGTATTTCGCAGAGCTTTGAAGGTAGTTTTGCGAGGAGGAACTGAGAATTCCGTGGTAAGGGATAATTAATTAAAATGACATTCCCAGTTTTCCAGAAAATAACAAGTTCTCCTGTAGTGGCTGCATTCTGAAGTACTTAGAACAAAATTATTTACACAAATGCAGTTGCATTGATCAGCTCCGTGAGTTGAAAAAAATTGAGATCGCTTATTTACATTTCAGAATATTTCGTAAAACAGGATAGTGGACACTGTAATTTTTGGAGTATTAAAAAATTATTAATTAAATAGAGTTCCTTAATTTTCCTGTGGCAGCTTTTAAACTTTGGTAAGTTTCTTCAGATAAACAATTATAAATATTCCGTATGTGTAAACATATATTTTCAACTCAATTACACTAACAAGATCCCGAACCCGGAAATTCAAATAAATCTGAAACTTCGTGAATATGTAGGGAATTTCCTCCTGATTACAACGCAATTTTTATTTGCTGCCAAAATTCACTCTAAGGGGGTGTAATTGACCCCTGAAAACCCGGTTATTTTCCGATTTCGTGTTATAACTCGTGAACTGTAAAATAATTTTTTACCAAATGATAGATCTAATTAAAAGAAGTCGGTTTTTTCTTGAAACTTTCTTTGTATCTCTTACAGATTGCGAGTTACAAAATAAAATCGGAAAATAGCCGATTTTTCCGGGGTTAATTTCACCCCTTAGAGTGAATTTTGGCAGCAAACAAAAATTGCGTTGTAATCAGGAGGAAATTCCCTACATATTCATAAAGTTTCGGAATTTTTTTAATTTTCGGGGTCGGGATCTTCCCTTGTAAGTTGAATTATTAAAATACAGTAAAGTATCTGCATAATTTTGAAGCTTATTATTACATGTTTTTAGAGTATATGCAGGAATCTCTTCCCTTCACATGGGTAAATAACAAGCATGCTTCGTCGCTGGGGGTTTAAAAACATAGAATATAAGTTCTATCGTTTAGAACGACTGTTTCAGGTACTCAAACAACTGTGGAATACAATAACTTGTTTAAGAGAAGTATTTTCGAAGTGTGCCTACTTTGTTCTCAAAGGCCTTCAGTTTCAAAGTGAGCTTTTCAGCAAAAGCACCTTCAGGTGGGGCACCCTTAGAGTATTCAGAAGGTCAACACATGGAGAGTTACAAGCATCAACATTCGCAGCGGTTCTCAGGAAAATCGGTAAACCGTGTCCACTCCGGAAGAAATACGATTTTTCGTTGCTCGAGTAAGATTAACTTAACTTGTCATTTTTCCTTGTGTACGTAACGAGCTTTCTGTTGTTCCTGCTGTTCTTTCGATTGAAATTGAATTCTGGAGAAGTAGCTATGAGTGAATAGGAATTACTTAATTAACACGTAGCAAGGTTGCGAACGTTAGTGCTGAATTTTTTACTTACTCACATTTTTGTTTCATAAAAAATCATATTTGTAATAATTTGAAGTAGGTGCCTAGTTTGCTAATTCCATTTTAAAAATAATGTAGAAAAGGTAGCCTTATTTTATGCTAAAGGCAAATAAATAATTTCAAAATGATCTTTTATTTTACCAAAGATCTTCACTGCCTTCGTTTTCGGGACTTCTCTGATTTTAAACATTTTTCCTGAAAGACAGCCCTATTAGAAATTATTTGCAAGATTATCTCACAAGACACTTATTGCAATATAAAATAAAATACAAAATTATTTGATTAGTAAATGAATATCGAAATAATTCAGAGGAAAAGCATTTGTAATAAACCACGATTATTTGAAGATAATGTAATGAAATAAGATAATATATTACTTGAATAATCATTTCTAAAATATTTCATTGAAATAATGTGTGCAAAATTGACAGCATGCGTTTGTGAAATTTCCATATAATTATTTAATACACTACCTAAGAATAGAATAATCAACTTCAACGGGACAAATTATCTTTAAGGACTTCCTAATTCTGTACACAATTTAATTCCATGTTGAATTGTTTCATTCGATACCTATAATACTTATCTGTTTTCTGTGCATACAAACGTAAATTTTAAGTTACCACCCAGGATGATACCTCGCTTGTTTTTTCACGAACCACGTAACGTCACTTTAAACATTTTCCTGGAGCTTTGCGTTAGGTATAATTAGAGCTACTCTTGTCAGAGTTTAACTTCGGAGACGATTCTTAATTCAGACGGAAAACTGAGTTCGCGAGGGCCAGAAATGTGCCCAGAAAGAAGGGACGAAAGAAACGAAGTAGCTGAAACAGTGGAAAAGGTAGGTGACTGAGGTCAGACCGGGGGACTAATCAGGTCAGGCAAAGATTGTTCTTTCTTCGTTCCTTATTCGTGTAAACGCCTCGCGCTGCGCTCGAATCGTTAATTACACTGTTACCAACCTTCTCTCTTGTCACTCGATTTTCGTTGCCAATGTGTACCTAATAGTGAACGTATTAAAACGTGTGGTGTGCGAGTGATATAATATAGTTGACATCTACTGCAACGGTTTCTTTTTCGTCTTGTTCTTCAAAATGAAACACGTATTATGGAATGTATCGTAATATAGGAATGTATAAGTGATTTGCACGGTTGCAGTGCAAAAGTGGAGCAAAATGTAGAAAAGCAAGGGAAAAAGTCTATAGATGGTCAGACTCTAAAGTCCTTTGCACCCAGTATGATAGGAGTTGTATTTCGCTGCAACATTTTATGCCTGTTTAGACTAATAATTAAATATACGGCATAGATTTAGTAAGAACTTAAGATTCTGAAGTTGGATCTCCATGAAACATTTGAAGAGGAACATGAAATGGGTCCTCGTATGTGGGTTCTTTATGCTATAAAGTTTAGTAAGAAAAATATCTATATTTATAAAAGAAGAAGTCCTGACTGACTCATCAACGCCCAGCTCAAGCCGCTTAACCTAGGAACGTGAAATTTGGAAGGTACATTGGAAAGATTTTTGGAAATTCCGTCCCCAAGGGGGTGAAAAGGTGTAAAATGTATTTTCTCGGATTCCTTATTATTTCTTAGGCCCGATTAGATATCAAATTCTGTTCTTACTCACAAAGATTGCCCACACAATTGCCTACAAACCAATTTCAGGATTTTGCCCTAATCAACCCCTAAGGGGTTGGAAAGGGGTAAACTGTGTTTTCACGGACTTCTCAATATCTCTTAGGCCTGATTAGATATCAACTTTGTTTCTACTTACAAAGATTATCCACACAAATGCCTAAAAAGCAATTTCAGGATTTTGCCCTAATCAACCCCTAAGGGAGTAAAAAGGGTTGAAATGTGTTTCCACGGATTCCTCAAAATCTTTTAGGCCCGATTAGATATCAACTTGGTTTTTACTTCGAAAGGTTACCCACATAATTGCCATAAAACCCATTTCAGGATTTTGCCCTAATCAACCCCTAAGGGGGTGAATAGGGGTAAACTGTGTTTTCACGGACTTCTCAATATCTCTTAGGCCTGATTAGATATCAACTTTGTTTCTACTTACAAAGATTATCCACACAAATGCCTAAAAAGCAATTTCAGGATTTTGCCCTAATCAACCCCTAAGGGAGTAAAAAGGGGTGAAATGTGTTTCCACGGATTCCTCAAAATCTCTTAGGCCCGATTAGATATCAACTTGGTTTTCACTTCGAAAGGTTACCCACACAATTGCCTAAAAACCAATTTCAGGATTTTGCCCTAATCAACCCCTAAGGGGTTGGAAAGGGGTAAACTTTGTTTTCACGGACTGCTCAATATCTCTTAGGCCCGATTAGATATCCACACGGTTTTTACATACAAATGTTACCCACACAAATGCCTAGAAATCAGTTTCAGGATTTTGCCCTAATCAACCCCTAAGGGGGTGAATAGGGGTAAACTGTGTTTTCACGGACTTCTCAATATCTCTTAGGCCCGATTAGATATCCACACGGTTTTTGCATACAAAGGTTACCCACACAAATGCCTAGAAATCAATTTCAGGATTTTGCCCTAATCAACCCCTAAGGGGTTGGAAAGGGGTATACTGAATTTTAATGCAGTCCTTAATATCTCTTAGGCCCGAAGCGAAGCGCGGGGTATTTTGCTAGGTATTAATAAATCAATTCCATTGCAGCAAATTCAGTGAACTTTTCTTATATGAAGTATTTAGGAAAAATTATAAATAACGTAAACTATAAATAATCTATGAAACAAAATTCAGTACAAAATATGAATAAAGTGGCAGTATTACAAACTTGCCAGCATCTATTTTAAAGAATTACAAATTACTCTTATCATATGTGTATAATTACACTGATATCAGTATATTATTGCACATGCTCGAAAAACGATCTGCGTGGTCTTCCTAAAAATAAAATAGCATACTACATCTTCTTGAGTAACATTTCACATTCTCCCAATTACCAGCACTTCTTCGTTACAAAAAAGATTAATATTTTAATCACTTTTCCTACAGCAAAAACTTAAAATAAAAGAAATATACCAATTCCTTCCACGGTTCTGATATCATTACAACAACTTCTATTCACCATACGAAACTGCATAAAATACTATTCTCAAGCAATTACTCCATGCATATATCCCACGAAGCTTTACGAGCAAAATATATTTAAGTCAAAGCGCGTGGTCAAAATACATTAACACTCGGCCCGTTCCTCTATCCTGACAGTACTCACACTCGCGGCGAAGCACGTTCGCACTAGTTTCGCAACAATTCCAAAAAAAAAAGAATTACCCCCGAAATTTCGCGCTCCCCTAATTACCCCACTGTCCTGTTCGCAGAAGTTACTCGACATCGAAGCACCGAAGGCAGCACGGTAAATCACCCCGCGCGTCGCTTGTATTTCCCAGCGTGTTTTTCGCCGGCGCAATTTGAATGTAACCCGACAACGTTATAATATCTCTGAAAATCCATCCATTCCGGCCAGAAAAAGGAGAAATCGCGACAGTGTCATTGGAATTAATGTGGACGAGACAGGCGCCGACCAGAGTTCATTTATTGTCTGTAAAAGCTCTCTATTCGTCATTGTCCCGTGTACGGTCAAAACAATGTACGCGTTCTGCAAGACCACCGGGGTGGTTAAGGGGGTGGGAAACGGGGAGGGCGTGACGAGTGGCTGGAATGGCCGAGGTCGATGAAACAGGGATTGCAGGGTGATAAATAAATCAACGAATCGCTGGACGGACCCTTGCGAAAACCCCCTTCACGGCGGAGCATGCGCGTTTATTAACGGGCCGACATTTTTTTTTGAGCCGCCGCAATCTGTTGGTCCCTTGGAGCCGGTGAACTATGAGCAAGGAAGAATGAACGGCGAAATGGCCGCATCAGTGTCACTGTACCGGTCGCGATGTGTTCCCTGCAGTCACATTTGCATGCTAATTCTGCTGCGATATTCGGCTGCGCGGTTATGGAAGCCATTGTCTCCTTTGACAATTGAGGACTTTGCCGCGAAAGGGTGGCGGCACCATAATTCGCTGAAATGGGGTGATAGGTGGCTTTGAATGTCAAAATATTTTTGAATAGATTGGTGCAAGAAGGAGGCTATAATGCTTTGCTGCGATAAATTAAGGGGTGGAACCTGGTGTAATCGGCAGAATTCGAGGTTCTTTTTGGGAATTTTTGGTAAGGAAACTGTAGGGTAGGGCGGGGCTAAAAGTCCGGCGGGTAAAAAGTCCCGAATACAAAATCTCTGTTCCTAAACAATGTATCAAGTTTCGCAGTATAAGGTAAACGTACCTATTATGAAACACCTTCCCAAACATGTCCCCTTCTTGAAACAGCATCACAAATAACGAAATAAGAAATAGTTATGGCATATATAAGCAACTGCCAAACATTCTATCGATATTTATACATTCTTTTCTGTACAAATTCACCAACATAAGTATTATTATACAATAATCTATTACAAAAAAATGGTTTTAATGTAATTCATTGATAAAAATAACCGTTTCATATTGTGTACCTCAATTTTTTTAATGTCCCGCTTTATGGAACGGTTCGGAAGCGTGTTCCAAGACCACGGACCCGTGTTCACATAGTTGTACCAGTTCATGAAACACACGCCTCAGCTTTGATAATTAGATATTTCCAGTGAAAAAGAGAAATAGTTCATTATTTAAACTGCCCTAGAGCGTTTATAAAATATATTATATTCACGTTTTCATCATAAATACGAGTAAGTATGCGTAATTCAAACTTTTTTAATAAATATCAAAAACCTAACGTGACGGGGCGTTTCATAATAGGGACATTGAATATGAAACACCGGGTCATGGTGCGAAAACAGTGTTTCATAATACGTACAGGTCCTTCATTTAGTTTTTTAGTCATATTATTTTTTATTTATAATAAATATACATTTTATGGCTCATTATATAATCACAAAACAATGGCCTATCGAATGGTATGCAAATTTTCAATGCTAACCCACTAAATTTTATAAATTAGATGACAATTGCATAACCCCATCGAAAAGCGTTTCATAATAGGTACGTTTACCTTACTATGTAAAAGGCGAGAAGAAACGGAGGTAACCACTGAGTCGCCAGTCGTTTCTGGTTGTTCGTTCGGATTACACGACGTCTTTGGTATTATACGCGTTAAAAAGTGAAATTAATACGTCGTCTTTATTGTTTTGTACGAAGTAAACCGAAGTTTATCAGCGTATCAGCTAAGCACGTTAAGATTCTATGTGCCTTTAGTAATCTGTACATGATATTGTTTATTTGTAAATGATAATATTTTCTACCGTAAATATCGCATAAACTATAGAAGTACCATTGGGGCAAAAAGTCCCTTATTGGGATTGTTACCTCGCATGAGAACTTATGGCCTCTTCACTTGCAATTAGAGAACTATTTATATTTATTTTTATTTTTTAGAATGCGCCACTATAAAAGACGAACCGATCGCGGCATGAAGTCTTTAGAAATTATGAAAATGATTTTTGTTTTATATAGCAAGGTACAGTTTAAAATGAAATTATATTTTTTATTATTTGCTTTCGTAATAAGATGGCCAAAGCATTAAGAAACGACGCCAAAGCCTTTAAATAGTGTTTTTGTTTTGGTTGAGAGAAGATTTTTGATAGTTTTTAGTTCAAAGTAAGTGTCTGACTTATATTTTTATTTTTTGTTAAGGAAATAATGCTTTCCTTTCATATTGTATGCCGAAAAGAATTGGTTCAATAAATATTTGTTGATTTAAGTTAAGCCTAATAGTTATAGTTTTAACAAAATAACACCAGATATCGCTAGATTGTTAGTACTAAATTTTACATAAGATTATACGATAAACGGGACTATTAGCCCCACCCTACCCTACGTGAAATCTTTTTAAAACTTTCAGGCTGTGTTATTATGTTTTTCAAGAAGTGGAGAAACATTTTTTGGTATAAAAATAATGCGGTAATTACAAGTAGCGCAAGTTCGGAATAGGGCTGGGACTATTTGTCGAATTTTTCGGTATCCGAATATTCGTTGCTCAATTATTTGGCGAATATAATTCGAATATCCAATAATATTCGAATATTTAAGTATTCGAATATTTAAGAAGTGGAGAAACGTTTTTTGGTACAAAAATAACGCGGTAATTCCAAGTACCGCAAGTTCGGAATGGGGCTGGGACTATTTATCGAATTTTTCGGTATCCGAATATTCGTTGCTCAATTATTTGGCGAATATTTATGTATTCGAATAGTATTGGATATTCGAATTATATTCGCCAAATAATTGAGCAACGAATATTCGAATTATATTCGCCAAATAATTGAGCAACGAATATTCGGATACCGAAAAATTTCAATACATCACTATTCGAATACTCAAATATTCGAAGTTTATTCGAATAATCCCAGCCTTAGTTCGGAGCGACAAAGTTGTTCAACTGCGTGTAGTATAGGGCCCTTTGTAGTGGTCTGAAACCAAGAAACCAAATAGTTTTGAGATCTTATTAAAATTAAAACTATGGATGAATCTCAATCCGGAATAATATTATTAAATTTCATAAGTTTTATTGCACAATTAACGTGAAATTTTTTACTGAAAAACGCAACTATTTTTTTGCTGTTCATCCATAGAATAATTTTATGAAACTCACCGCTTCGAAACACTGGTGCTTTTTGGAATCACCGCGTTATTTTTATACCAAAAAATGTTTGTTCACTTCTTGAAATACATAATAATATATCCTGGCAGTTGTACAACTTTACAAAAAATTTCCAAAAAGAACCTTAACTCCTGCCGAATACACCACGTTCCCCCCTCAAGAATTTCCAAAAATTGGCGAGTCACTTAAATTCAATTTCTCCTCTCTGTCCTAGAATTTAAATACTTTTCTCAGCTCCGAAGAAACTCTTATTTTGTTTACTGCCAATAAATCTCTGCTTTTCAGTGAAAATATAAGGAGAAACTATTGGTGAAAAGTGTATTTAAAAGTATCAAGGACAAAAAGTGTATCTTCAACAGCGGAAGAAGTTTGTTTAATCGTGTTGGGATTCTAAAGTAAATGTTTCGAAAGTATGTAAAAAAGGAAGTTCATTCTCCGATGCTAACGGGAATGTACTCTACATAATTGAATTACAAACCACTTAACTCGTACCTGAGCTGGAGATTAATCCGAGATTACTTTGCGCCCGAGAAACAGTATTATTCTATTATCCTGCTATTGTTTCCCTTATCTCGTACACGGTCATCTTGGTTTCGCGATACACAATAACTGCGCGACATAGGCCACTTTGCACCACCCTTTTCGCGCGTTTATTGCTCAGAACGATGTAAAGCGAACGATCTTCTATTTAACTACAAACGGAAATGAAGAACGGATTAAATTCATCCAAATAAAAACTATCTATTTAAAATTCATCAATACCTTTCACTCGTTATTAAAGAACTTCTCTATCAGAACTAATCCCACCATTACTCACAAAAGGAGTTGTGAGGAGCATTAAAGAAAAGCGTCGGAATCGTTGTGCTTCATAGATACAATTACAGTAAACTGGGGTGACTTTGCCCACTTTTGAATTTCTAATAACTTTTTTAGCACTCCTAGTGTATTAAATTTTTTTTTGAAAAACACTATTATACGGTAGATGGCGTGTAGATTTAAGTAGGCTTTTAAAAAAAATTCTTTACTTAAACGTACGCTTTTAAAATGCCAAAAAACATGGTGGGCAAAGTTACCCGCTCAGTTGGGGTGTTTTTGCCCACGTCAAATTTTTCAGTGAAAACGTGGCTAAAACTCATTATCGAGTTATGATTGAGCAATCGTTCTTATTCTAATGGATGCATCAGACTACAAAAAAAAAGATAAAATATGTGGATCATATAAAATATTTAGCATTGTGTAACAATTTTGTACGAGATTTTAAGGTTTATTTTCTCTCAACAGCACAAAGTTCGGAGATTAGAAAATTCACTGGGAAAACAAATTTTGTTTGTGTAATTTTTTACTCTGACTGAAGAATTATCATATGATTGAATTCGCTATTGTTTTTTCTTCGTTTGACTTTGGAGAAATTATTGCTATCGATTACAAAACACCATATGTTTTAATTACTTCACAATAAAATAAAATAAAGTTTTTCCGAAAAGTGGCCGATGTCACCCCGGCAGGCAAAGTCACCCCAGTTTACGGTATAGGGTGATTGTGGGACAGTTGCCGCACCTTACGCAAAATTGTCACATTGTCTAAATTTTGTAATGTACATTTTTTCCAAGGATATTTATTATTAAGGATACTCAAAATTTTAATATTTGTCCACCTTAGAAAATTGAAACCAAAAACATCCATGTTTTAGGAGCGACGCTGCGTGTGCGGGAGTGGTGCCGCATTTCGAAAAACGTTTAATGTTGCATTTTAACTTTTTAATTAAAAAAAATAGTAAAAGCAAAATAAAATGAAACACCTTTTTAATTTATGCAGTTATTAAATACAATAAAATTGGAAAAATAAATAGGTACAGATATTATTTCTGCTTTTCTAAATTTAATTGTCTTTTCTTCTTCCTACCAAATTCATTACACATAAAATAAAAATAAAATGTGAAAAAAGAGTAAAAAGCCGATAAATATGTTTGGATTATCAGATTTGTCATTAAAAGATAAATAATATGCTTTAAGATATGACGGTATATATTTTCAGACACTTTTTTGTATTTTTAACATTAAAAGCATCATTTAGTCGACTTAGGGTACGTTTATGTTGGAGCTGCGATAAACGATCAGAGCGACGATAAGAGCGAAGCATCGAAATTACATTCTATAGTATTCGTTGCTCTACTCGCTGCTCCAATATAAACAGTTCCATTATAAAACTATAGAATGTATTTCGACGCTTCGCTCTTATCGTCGCTCTGATCGTTTATCGCAGCTCCAACATAAACGTACCCTTAGGTACCTTCCGATAAGGTAAATGTCCCAATACCTGGACATTTAAGGTACGGCGGAAACGTGATTGAGAATTTTGCAGTTACACAGGTCGATTAATATAAAAACGATTTTGCAATTACATGGGGCACTGCTTGTACTATAACATGAAAAAAAAACCAACACGTTATTGGATTGAATAATTTTGTAAAATATTAAAAATTCATAGTCCTTACAATGGCCCAATACCTGGACAGCTTAACTAGTATGTCCCTATGTCCCGATTTTACTGTCCCATTACCTGGACACATGATGAAACATCAGCAATTTGAATGTTTTCTAGGGAAATTAAATAAAAAAGCAACACAATAGTTTTTCCTATTGGCATATTTTTTAGATAAGTAATTTATTCAAATCAGTAAAGAAACTTGAGAAAAACAATCTATTATTGAATGACTAATTTTAAGGTTATGTGTATTCGTGTGTGACACGCGAATTTTACACATGAATATTTAATTGAATATTATCATTAAAACAAGATAAGAAGAATACAAAGTAATAATTGCTAAGGTGTTAAATAATGATTTTAATATTGTGTCAACAATAACTCGTACTTATTTTATAGTCTGCACACATGGTCAGGTTTAGGGCCGTTCCAGGATTTCACTGCACCAGTAGATAGACACGCGAATAAAAAACTAATAAGAACTTTAATTTTAATGATCCAATCAAAAAATAATACTACAAGGTACCATTTTCCTAAAAATGTATTAGTTGTACCAATATACTAAACATTATTAATAATATTCGCTTAAGAAAAAGTAAAGACTCTTTAGCAATTCAGCTAACGGCAATACTAAAATGGTGTAAACCAGAGGGTTCAAGAAAATGTATTTTTATTACGAGTGTCACAAGTTTACTAAGAAAAATATATATGTGAATATATTTTATTAAATATTTGGGTAATCGAATAAAATTATTCTTTTATAGATAAAGCAAATATTAAGCGTAATAATCAGCATTATTTGCACTAGTGTCCAGGTATTGGGACATTTACCTTACTGTGCGTATAAAAGTGCAGCATCTATCCCGAATTCTCGGAAGAGACGCCGCACTTTCGTATTTCCAAGTGCTACGTTGAATATGACCCATTCTGGCCGAGAAATATTCCACAGAGTTCCTTTAACTATGAATTTTTAACTGCTACGATAGCAAAACTAAACTCGACGTATAACTATTGAGGCAAAGTGCGGTAGGCTTGCCTCGAAAAATAGCAAAATTTTTATAAACGTAATAATAGAAACAGGTTCTCGCTTATTAATCTAACCTAAGCGAACAGCCTAAAGCAAATAAAATCGACAGTGTTGCATTTTATTACCGATAACCCCGAAATACCGAAGGTGCGGCGTCTCTCCCACAATTACCCTACCGGAAACAACGGAAACTGAAAAATATTGTCGTTTCAGGCAGATACTCTAGATTGTCATTTAACAACCGTGCACAAACTGTACTCGGCACTTCACATAATCACACGAATCAGCGAATTCGCGTGCAGCGCTAATTCACTCAAAGAACAACGAACAATCACAAGTTGGTCGCGTTCCACGACAAATTTCACCCCGTGTTTCATCAAATCCACCCCTGCCCCGGTCTGTCGCTCGTTTCCGTGCCCCGATATCTCCACCGTCACGCCACCCCGTCTCCTTAATTCTGCAGGAGGCGTTGCAGCAGAAACTTTTGCTGGCACAGCCAGACCGGCTCGGCGAGCATTTATTTTTGAATCCTTCGGATTCCGCCGTCTCCCGTGCTTCCCTCCACTGTTTACTAAATCCCTAATAACAATGTCCGCCCTTTGAAGCAGTTACTCCAACCTATTCCGAACGGGGATAACGTTCTCCAGTCTCCGCGGCAGAATGTGTGAAACACGAGTAGACGGGGAATAAAGTTTCGTAGAACTTTTCGAGGTAACTTTTTGAGTAACACGTTTATAAACTCTTAGCTGGCTCTGCGCTGAGATGCTCGGCTATTATGCTGCATGATGAACGCGGAAATGTTCGTGGTCTGAACTATTTCCCGCCTCCTGCACGCTTCTGCCCGGCTCCTATTTCCGACGATACTCCTCTTCCTCTCGCGTTTCTTTATTAACACGTTTCGAGGGAAGCCTTTGAGAATCCGCTCTCACTCTTTTTCAGCCGTTTTTCCGCTGGCAGAGATGCTCCTTTGCTTACACATGCATTGCTTAGTAATACTGAAATTGGAGGGTTGAGGAACGTTCTCGTCTTGGTTCTGAGGAAATGGCCCATCGCCGTCCTTAATTTTTTCAAATCGTCATGTGTGAGAGGATGTTCTGCCTTTTCCAGGGCTGTGGAGTCGGAGTCGCGGAGTCGGAGTCGGAGTCGTAGTCGCGGAGTTGGAGTCGTAGTCGCGGAGTCGGAGTCGAAGTCGCGGAGTCGGAGTCGCGGAGTCGGAGTCGCGGAGTCAGAGTCGCGGAGTCAGAGTCGCGGAGTCGGAGTCGCGGAGTCGGAGTCGCGGAGTCGGAGTCGCGGAGTCAGAGTCGCGGAGTCAGAGTCGCGGAGTCAGAGTCGCGGAGTCAGAGTCGCGGAGTCAGAGTCGCGGAGTCGGAGTCGCGGAGTCAGAGTCGCGGAGTCAGAGTCGCGGAGTCAGAGTCACGGAGTCGGAGTCGCGGAGTCAGAGTCGCGGAGTCAGAGTCGCGGAGTCAGAGTCGCGGAGTCAGAGTCGCGGAGTCAGAGTCGCGGAGTCAGAGTCGCGGAGTCGTAGTCGCGGAGTCGGAGTCGTAGTCGCGGAGTCGGAGTCGAAGTCGCGGAGTCGGAGTCGCGGAGTCGGAGTCGCGGAGTCGGAGTCGCGGAGTCGGAGTCGCGGAGTCGTAGTCACGGAGTCGGAGTCGTAGTCGCGGAGTCGGAGTCGTAGTCGCGGAGTCGGAGTCGTAGTCGCGGAGTCGTAGTCGCGGAGTCGTAGTCGCGGAGTCGTAGTCGCGGAGTCGTAGTCGCGGAGTCGGAGTCGTAGTCGCGGAGTCGTAGTCGCGGCGTCGGAGTCGTAGTCGCGGAGTCGGAGTCGAAGTCGCGGAGTCGGAGTCGCGGAGTCAGAGTCGCGGAGTCGCGGAGTCGGAGTCGAAGTCGCGGAGTCGAAGTCGCGGAGTCGGAGTCGCGGAGTCAGAGTCGCGGAGTCGGAGTCGCGGAGTCGGAGTCGAAGTCGCGGAGTCGGAGTCGGAGTCGGAGTCGCGGAGTCGGAGTCGCGGAATCGTAGTCGCGGAGTCGGAGTCGGGAGTCGCGGAGTCAGAGTCGCGGAGTCGTAGTCACGGAGTCGGAGTCGTAGTCGCGGAGTCGGAGTCGTAGTCGCGGAGTCGGAGTCGTAGTCGCGGAGTCGTAGTCGCGGAGTCGTAGTCGCGGAGTCGTAGTCGCGGAGTCGTAGTCGCGGAGTCGGAGTCGTAGTCGCGGAGTCGTAGTCGCGGCGTCGGAGTCGTAGTCGCGGAGTCGGAGTCGAAGTCGCGGAGTCGGAGTCGCGGAGTCAGAGTCGCGGAGTCGCGGAGTCGGAGTCGAAGTCGCGGAGTCGAAGTCGCGGAGTCGGAGTCGCGGAGTCAGAGTCGCGGAGTCGGAGTCGCGGAGTCGGAGTCGAAGTCGCGGAGTCGGAGTCGGAGTCGGAGTCGCGGAGTCGGAGTCGCGGAATCGTAGTCGCGGAGTCGGAGTCGGGAGTCGCGGAGTCAGAGTCGCGGAGTCGGAGTCGCGGAGTCGGAGTCGCGGAGTCGGAGTCGCGGAGTCGGAGTCGCTGAGTCGGAGTCGAAGTCGCGGAGTCGGAGTCGGAGTCGGAGTCGCGGAGTCGGAGTCGCGGAATCGTAGTCGCGGAGTCGTAGTCGCGGAGTCGGAGTCGCGGAATCGTAGTCGCGGAGTCAGAGTCGTAGTCGCGGAGTCGGAGTCGGAGTCGTAGTCGCGGAGTCGTAGTCGCGGCGTCGGAGTCGTAGTCGCGGAGTCGGAGTCGGAGTCGCGGAGTCGGGAGTCGGAGAAGGAGTCGGAGTTCAGAAGGAATTTCTGATTACCGGAGTCGGAGTCGAAAAAATATATGCCGACTCCAATGCCGACTCCATATTAGTAAATTTTATAAAAATCCGAGTCCGCTGAGCTTTGCGTGTTTATGCACGCTCGCGATATATTTTTGTTTAACACTCGTACGACGAATACAGGGTCATTTTATTTTGTTTTTATTTCAGCGAATCGAATTTCACTTTATATTAATTTTTCATTACTTCTTTTTCTTTTTGTCAGAATTCATTTATTTGAAATAAAAATATATACAAACTTTACTTATAATATTTAGTTTTTAAAGAAGTATTTTATTTTGTATTTTATTGAAATAAAATGTGCTTCAATGGCCATTGAATGTATTAGTTAAATTTAAAGTTTTTTTCATTATCGGTTCTTTCCTTTATTTGCCTTTACTGTTAGCGTAGCTTTAGCTTTTTATATTGTAGATATATAATATATACAAGCATACTATATATTAAATATTAGTAATTTAGTTATGTATATACACATGTACTGAGTATATTAACAATTTATTATAAATGCAGGAGTCGGGGTCGGAGTCAGAGTCGGTGGTAAAACAAAGAGGAGTCGGAGTCGGGAGTTTAAACTGCCGACTCCGCAGCCCTGGCCTTTTCGTGATTACTATTTTACCGTCGCTTATTGATCCTACTCTTTCGTTTACAGTAAGTGTGAATACTAGATGATTTGCAGATAGGCATATGTATTAGAATTTGTCGGTTTTTGAAAACCGGGTTTTTTGTGATGCATTTGTGAAATTCGAAAACCGGTTTTAGATACTACAATTAATATGTAAAAATTATTTAATTAAAAACGTTAACATTTTGATGTGAAACCGTCTCGGGCACAAGCATATTGTATTAAAAGTATACGGTAAAAGAAATATTCATGAGTTCATATTTCCAGAAGAAAAATAGCGTACGTAAAAATTTTGTACGAATTTTAGTTATGTCAGTTTTTTATTATTTATTTAGCTTTGTGTAGATAGAGTATATTTCATTTTGTTATATTTTTATAATTGCATAAATATTAAATAAACCGAAAATTTTTGAAATGAATATGAATATTTTTTACTATTTTAATTTCTTATTCTAAAAATTCGGAAACTGGTTCAACCATTTTTTTTTAATACTGGAATTCAGAAACCGGTTTTCTCAAAAATTGTTGTTTGTATAAACCCTACTGTGTATTGAACAGTGTGTATAATAGATAAGATATAGCTTAGTAGAAGTATATAATCCCATGTAATAATAATTGATTTCTATAATAATAATTTAATGAACTAAATACTTTAACAAAAAGATTTTTGTATAAGAGATGTTGCACATCTCGAGGAGAAATCAATGCGTATCTGAGGGATCCTATACTAATTTCATAACAAGCAAATTTCACGATATTTTATTAAGCTTTGTTTTGGAATTCTAACATATGGAAAGTCCTTGCGTTCTATATGGAACGCAAATTTTCAATCCTTTCTTTACTGATGTAGCTTGTAGCATCTGCTGTGGACGTTGAATGAAGTTGCACTCAAACTCGTATACCATTATGAAGCCCTTTGTTACTCTAGACAACGTTTATTTGAATGGATATTGAAAACAATGCACATCTTAAGCGATACAACAAGATATAGAGAAGTATGATTGATCTGTTTCACTGAAATGCGGGAGACGAACCAAGTGTATCGCTGCAAGTGAAACGGGACTGTATATAGTCAGACGCCTTATGCAGACAGAATTTTACATATCTATTTGTAACTTTTCATACGTGCATTTTAAAAATTGTTATAAGGAAACGTTTTCGGATTAACAAAAATTCTTGAAACATTCATTTTAACAATTTTATTCAAGATTCTTAAACTACCTTCTCGTTCACTACTTTATTGGTTTATGTATAGTAATATTAAAGATCTCGTGTCACCAAGTTTAAGTGAACAAATTACGTTATTAAAATACTCTGTATAAATTGTTTTTAACAAAGTTCGTGAAATATTCTCAATATAAGAAGATGTTTGATATGTACAAATCATAATTTGTTTAATAGTTACAACTCGATTTCAGCAAATTATAGAGCTGCTTCCTTCTTGCAGCAAAATTTTCAATTGTTTAGTCTAAAGCCTTAAAAGGCGTTAGACCAATTTTGCAATTGTTTGAGAAATAACTAAATAGCTACACTGTGAAACAAGAAGCTCAGTTTCCTGTGTAAGAAAATAGACCTTTATTTACGCAAGGCAGGCAAAAATTAGAAAATTGACAAAATCGAACGTCGTCGGATAGACAACTCAGTTTTATTTAATATTCTATTGTTGAAATTTCGTTTCAGATACACGTTCATCAGAAATAACGCACACCGCTCAACTGTACACGCCATGATATCAAAAAAATAAATAAAATTATACATGTATATTATTCAAAGACGTCTCTATCTTTATAAAAAAATTTCAATCCAAAAAAGTGTTTTTGTTACTTAGAAATAAATCCCCAAAGGTGTGGTATTTCTCCACCTTCCACAATTATTCAGAAACGCGATCCCATAATTTTTTCATTCGACGTATAAAACACCCTTCAGCCTTACTGTGCATACTATTCTATTGGAAACGATTTTCGTTTCCTTCCAGGCACCAAAATGCAACATACCCAGTGTCCCACTAGCTCACTTGGCTTGCAAATCTAACGGTGTCTTACACTTCTCTGTAAACAGAATATCCGTAATAAAATCCGTAAACAAAATAAAAAAAAAATACAACATAACATAACATAATAAAATAAAATATTACAAAACATAAAATTACCTAAATGAGCGCATTTATTAAACTCATTTAAAAAGACAAAACCCTAGAACACCAATTCAACTTCCCACATAAAGGCCGCCACGCTATTTGGCGGAGCGCAGCGATACGAAGAGAAAAGTGTATAAAAAATCGATGCCCGACAATTACTTAATTATTATTAATTTCTTCAATTCCCTTCGCCGCGCTTCACCAAAACACGCGGCCTTAAAGCTCTCCTGCATGACTACACAAAACGCCTTTTGATCCCACCGAATCCGAGCAGATGAACAGTTAAACCCCTGGATGCAATCGTCCTCCATCTCTCGCCTAAAATCCCGTGGAACTTAACGGCGATTTCAGCAGACTTAAAATCGAACTGGCCCGAAATCCTATTCCAGCGATGCTTGATCTTCGCGGTGCCTTCGTTTCCGCGCAGTTTCGCCGAACACCCGCCTCAAGTCTGCCGGGACGTTAACGCCTCAACAAGTGCCGGGAACTCCCTGGTAAGAGACTTAGCACCGTTGAATGTTGCAGCCCCTGCGACGACGGACAGAGGGCGAATTCCGCGGCTGATTAAGGGAATTAGGTGCCCGTTCCGGGCGAGTCCTGCGGACTACGTTTAACCGAGCTGTAACTGGAACTCACGGCCCCTCTGCAGCCCCGCGCGCCACTATTCATCGTCTGCCATCGCGGCTCTCCAACTATTCCCGGCGCGACAGGTGCCAGTCGTTGAATAAGCTCCGCCGTTTGAGCAACCGCCGCCGGTCGAATGGATCATAATTCTCGCGAGAGTGGCAGGGGGGGTGGCTGGGGAGGGATTCATCCCCGCGGAACCTTATAGATCCCTGGATCCATCGACGACGGTACTCCTCGGGAGTTTATCAGAGACACCGGGCCGTACGACATGCCAGAACTTTATGACGACTACGTGTCGATACCGCCACGTTCGGGTTGCTTTCACGGAAGTGCTCTTACCAACTACCACAAGAAACGTCCGAGACGTGCCGATATAAAAGTGGAATCGTTGCCGTTTCGCGCGCCCCCCGCCGCCGCCCTCCGCCCTCGCTGATGCTGAGGATGAAAGAGCTCTCGGTGGCTCTCGAGTTGAATCCCTTGACGACTAATAATTTTTCGTCTCCTTGGTCCTTTTCTTGCGGACTGCTGTGCGGGGAATTGATTGGCAGGAGCTTCAGTGTGTTGTGGTGAGAATGGAATGGGGTGGCGGTATTGAAATGGCTTTAGGGGATGATGTTAGGCGATGGGATTAAAAGTTTGATTATGGAACTGTATTTGAGCATTTATTGCGATAGTTTGTTTTCCACTTTGTCTGTAGAGTTTGAGGGAATTATTTAGTTGAGATTAGGATGTTTGTAGGGTTACATTCTTTAAAGGGTTACTTTCTGTACCAATTCGGAAACTGTTTAGTTTAGTGGTTTTTTTTGTTTATGTTCGTGACGAGATTTCGTTGATTTTTTGTTCATGAATATTTAATATACTATGCAGATGGATACGTATATTTGATTGAGGACTGTAAACGTTCAGTGTAGGGTTTATACAAAAACCGACTTTTGAAATAACCGGTTTTCGATTTCCACTATTTCTAAAAAAGCGGTTAAACCGGTTTTCGAATTTTCACAGAAGAATATAATTAAAATTGAATATAAATATCAGTACTTATTTTAAAAATGTTCAGTTTTTTTAAATATTTATGGAATTACAAAAATATAACAAAATAAAATATACTGTATCTATACAAAACCAAATAAATAAAAGAAATTGAAGTAATTAAAATCCGTACCATTTTTGAGTTCACTTAATATTTCTGGATCTACAAAAATCAGCATAAATACACTGCATACAAAATCAAATGGGGAAAAAGACTAAAGTAACTAAAATACGTATAAAATATAAATTATAAAGCTTTATTTCATTTAGTATTTTTCTTCTGAAAATATGAACTCATGAAGATTAGTTTCCCAGTAAACTGTTACCTACTACTAACTACAATATGCTTGTGTCCGAAGCGATTTCCAGTCAAAATGTTAACGTTTTTCATTAAATAGTTAATTCATTTTTACATATTAAAATTCTAATATATAAAACCAGTTTTTTAAATTTAAAAACCGGTTTTCGAATTTTACAAATTTATGAAAAAACCCGGTTTTTGAAAACCGATAAACCCAAGTTCAGTGTCGACGTATTTGAGATTTCTTTAAAAGTTGGGAATTATTTTAGTTTGTGGCAAGCCTTATTCCAGCATTCTTTTTTCTATTGTGACTTTTTGTAAACCTGCAATGAAAGCTTTTCTTAAGATTCTGCTACCTTACATATTTAACACTTTTAATTCTCTAAAATATACATTTTTAATTCTACATATTTAACACTTTTAATACTGGAGAATGTACATTTTTAATTCTACATATTTGCCACTTTTAACACTCGAGAATATACATTTTCGATATTACGTATTCTACACTTTTCACACTTGAGAATCCGCATTCGGAAACTACGTAGTTGTAGAAAGGCCTGAATGCAAATGTTACTCTTCGTCAGTTCCAAAAGTAATTCATAACGTCAGCGAGCGTAATTAACCTACCAGTTACAAGCGTTGCATCACACACAATGCTTCCGCCGTGATAAAATCAGAAGTTCCGTTTCCGCCCACCGCGAAGTTCTTTCGTTTACACCAGGACTACTCTTCTCTTGCTCGTGTTAAGTTTGCCTTCCGCTTGCAACAGGAGTTTCTTCTCCTCCACCAATAAGATAGCTGAAACGTGTACTGTATGCCCACTTTTAATCATTTTGTGAAACTGCATCGGTGGCTGTTGTAAAACTTCCCTGAAGCGTAACGATGAACCAATAAAAACAGAAGAAAGTTCTTCGCAACTCAAATCCCTATGCACCCGAACGCAGGGTCTTTCTAAAAACTGTAAGAAACTGTATCTCTTTTCAACGCGAAGATATGAAAAATTTATACAGATGAGATGATGTAATATACTCAAATGGCGTTCTATTTGCTGTTGCTATGTAACAAAAAAGAAATGTTATATTTCACATTGTTAATTCCATTTTGAAAATCGCCAGGTTCCAATGGGACACTCTGTATTATCTAAACATTGTCTTCCCCATTTCCTCATATTTTTTATTACCCTTTTAAGCCGCGTCGCAGTTACATTCGAACAATTTATTTTAATTCCAGGTTTCATGGCATCGACTGAAACAGGAGGAACCCATAGTTATGGCCATCAGTGGTACGTGATCAACTAAATGTAATTATAATATACGATTTTTAAACGAAACCGGGCAGAAAATTTTGGGGCCGATGTGTATAAACAAATTCCAGAATATTAGCTATGAATGGCCAGCTATTTTTATAAAAAATGGCTTTGAACATTAAAATTATGAAGTCGTCGGATCGACTTCGTTCTTCTTTTAAATAGTAGATCTTAATGAAAGGAATATAAAAGTCTTATGCGTTATTGTCATAGGATCAATAATTTAACCAGAAAATTCAATTTTTTGTCGTAGTATAGTCACTTAATTACGCTTGCGGAGAACTAATTTTTAATTACCGCACCACCCTAGGTGCAAGCATCCCGAATTACGAGCAAAGAAAATAGGGTTCGAATTTCTGCAAGAAGGGGTGGTTTTTATTTTTTTCTTCTCCTTACATTTTCGTTATTGTGCGCGTTGTGACTAATTAAAATTCCACAGTTTTCAGTTTAATATCTCGATAAAGGATTTTAAATTTAAATACTCGTTATATATACATATTACACTGATGTGTAATACCCAAAATTCCGTAATGTTAACGAAATATGTTTTCCATCATATATTTCAGTTAAAAAATTAATACGTACAGCGCAGGTATTCGTAGCATGCAATTTGTGTAGAATTCCATCCTGCTTCCAATTATTTCCATGAGATGTGCCATAAAAACGAGTATTTATGTTTAAATGTTTTTTATTGAGATATTAAACTGAAAATTGTGGAATTTTTATTAGTCACATCATGCGCAGTGACGTAAATGTAAGGAGAAAGCAAAAAATATAAAAACCACCCCTTGTAGAGATTCGAAGCCTACTTAGTTTCTTGGCTCGTAATTCGGAATGCTTGCAACTACTTAGGCTAGTGCGGTAGTTAAAAATTGGTTCTCCAGAAGCGTAGTTAACCCTTCGATGACACACCTCCTTTTCGATAAATTTTGACATACCTGGGTGGCTCACACCCAGAGCAATTTTTGAACGACTGTCATTCTCATCTAAAGAATCCAAATATTATGGAAAAAATCATGGATAAATTGGTCTCTAGAATATAATCCAATAGTTTCTTGATTTAAATTTTACCGCAGTTTTTGTAAAAAAAATCTGGATTCTAAAAAAAAAATCTAGAAAATCTTTAAAAAATTGTAACTTTTGCAAATTTCAATATTAGAAGCTAAAAATCTACAGAGTTGTTGTTGGGATATAATACTTTGGGAGAGAAAATAGTTTGTATGTCGGATTTGAAAAAACTATTTATTTTGCATGTAGAAGGCAGAGTTGGGCATTCGACTAAATTGTTCTTCGACTAACCGTCGAATACAAATTTCGAATAAAATGAAGTTATTCGCGACTAACGAATAAATTTTTGTCCACTAAGTATTTATTCGATAAACTCGAATAAAAATTTCGAATACAGTGAAGTTATTCGAGAATAACAAATACATACATTTTTAGTCGACTAAATTTTTATTCGACTTAATTTTGAGTCGACTAAATTTTTAGTAGTTATTCGATATTCGAAGGATCGCCATGGCGACTAAGCGTCACGAATAAGCGGGGGTTAGAACCCGATAAAAATTTATTCGACTAAAAATGTATTCGTTATTCTCGAATAACTTCACTTTATTCGAAATTTGTATTCGAGTTCATCCGAATAAGAATGTAGTCGAATAAAAATTTATTCGACTAATGCCCAACTCTGACCCAGAGTGTCAACGAATCCTATGACAATAACGCGTAAGACTTTTGTATTCCTATCATAAAAATCTACTATTTAAAAGAAGAACAAAGTCGATCCGACGACTTCATAATTTTAATGTTCAAAGCCATTTTTTATAAAAATGGCTGGCCATTCACAGCTAATATTCTGTAATTTGTTACCTTAAAACTTCGCTCGTCCCGTTCGCGTCCTCCCTCATTAATACTTTAATGCACATCATAACAGAAAGAATCCACATATTCAAAGAAACCAACAAAAATGGCTAAAATTTAAATTGCATCGACGAGGAATGCCAAGAAACGTCAATCCTCACGATGAGATTCAGCTTCTCCTTCCATCAGTTTTTAGTACCTTCGCGCAGAGAAGAGCCACAGCTTCTGCCAGTAGCTATAAACGCCCCTGTATTCTTCCCCCGCGCCCATTCTCCAAGAAAACCCAATAACACACACATACGAGCCCTGTATTCACGTATCGTAGCTCAGCCATCGTCCCCCGCAACGTGAGGCACAATCTCGGCGTTGTCAGGTGTCGCGGAACTTCCCTGAAGACCCTCGAGGCCCATTACAGTTCACCATCATCGCCCTCCACGGATATTCTAACCGCTCGAAATGGATCCGCGTTGTGCCTGCCGCGATCTCAAAACGCCGCGGCAGAACTGGCCTTACAATTAGTCGCAACAAAAGCACGCGCCGAAGTGGCGCCGTGGCTGTTCCGCGGCGCTGGGCCTAGGAGAGCGCCGAGGCTCTCAGGATTTCCGTGTAATTGCGTTTGCGTCATCTCGACGGGCCGCGGAACGAGAACGCCATTATCCCCGTGGAAGTTAGGCGAACCGGCGCGCGGCGTCCGAATGAATGTGAGGCGAGCGAGTGGCTAAGGGTCTCGGGCGAGGCGGCAGGCGGCGGAGGTCGGGGCGCGCTGCTTGTATCGGCGTCGATCTCATCAGGAACATAACACTGGCGCGGAGATTTGATAATGCTGACTGGATTCTCGTGCAGGTCGGGCGCAATTACTGCGGCCTGCTTTACGACTCCCGCCGCGCGACAATAAATCCAGCATGGACGCCTCTGAATACCTCGCTCAGTCCCGCCATCAGTTTTCATCCCGCGCTCCTCGACCTAGTTAACTGCTCCATGGGAGATTCAAGGGGCAGATTCTTGCTGTCAGAGGGTGTAGGGTGTATGTGTCAGGTTGCCGCATAACTTCCGCCCGCTAGTTCGTTTATATTACAAGTGGGCAATATGGTTTCTTCGGTACACACGTTAGTCTCATACCTACACTGGGGGACGAAGGAGGGTTCGCGGCTTTCGGAGACGCATAGCTTTCTTGGAATTGGTCCGAGCGACATGATTTTTCTTTGAGAGGCTGGAAGGATTGGTTTGCCGGGTGACGTATTTCGTCGTTTTGGGGAAGAGTGCGATTGGGGTAGCAACGGGAATGGTGGGGGTTGTTTTTTGGACTTTTTTTGTGAGCCTGTAATGAGGGTTCAGGGGGCCCGTTTCCCACACAACACCATAACATCGCAGCAACGTCTCTGCAATGACGCGGTGCAAGATTGCAATGTTGCAGCATAACATTGCAGGTTCAGTCCTATGTCCGCCTTCGCAATATTGCAGGAGTGTATTCCCGCAACGTTCCGGAGATTTTATAGAAATAGTCCCGCCGCAACGTTTCGGGCAGTGAGGGACGCGACGACATGAATTTGTGTAGGCAGAATCGTAGTAGTATAACGCCCGTGTTTTTTTTTAAGAAAACTTTTTTCCCCAGGGCGATTCGAACCGAGGACATGCAGCATCGTAGACGAACACTTTACCGCTGCAGCTACAACCGCTGATTGATAAGATTGCTTACGTATTCGAACTTATATTCCTATAGAGCAAAACTTTAAACTCAGATTATTAAAAAACGAGGGCTCATTTGACAAACCCCATTAGGGATTTGTAACACTATAGATGCAACTTACAACTTTCACCCGGTGTCATTTTAGGTTAGGTTAGAAAACAGTCTTTAGACTGAACCTTTGCATTTATCTTTTCTTCTTTTTTCTCTCTTGCTTGATTGTATATACGTGTTTGTGCAATAAAGACATTTAATAATAATGATTATAATTTCTCATATTCAAATATATAGTACCTACTCTATCTAAAAAAATTAAATTGATCTTCAAATCTCTTTTATAATTTCATGTACAAACAAGTCTCGCGATAACACTTTTTTTTATATCTTCAACGGCTAACGAGAAATTCTAGCGTAACCAGTTAAATGAAACATGCTGTAGAGTCTACTCTACGTCATGTACATATTTCGGCAAATTTTGTCAAAGTCATAATTGCTTCAGAATATTGCTGTAATGATTCTACAATATTGTCACTACAGTATTGTACGGCAATATGTGCGCAATTTTGTTTGGGCGTTGCCATTGGAACATTGCATGTCGATGTGCGCGCAATATTGCCGAAATATTGTAGAATCGTTGGCACTGTAACATTGCACGTCGATGTGCGCGCAATATTGCCGAAATATTATAGGATTGTTGCCATTGGAACATTGCACGTCGATGTGCGCGCAATATTGCAGAAATATTGTAGAATCGTTGGCACTGGAACATTGCACGTCGAGCTGCGTGCAATATTGCAGAAATATTGTAGGATCGTTGCCAGTGGAACATTGCAGTGGCAACGACTGCTCAATATTACTGCAATATTGCAAGAATGTTGCCACTCAAATATTGCACGGCAGTATTGTTGCATTGTTCCTGCAATATTGCAATGCAACCTGCAATAACGTAATATTGCAGCAACGTTCCTGCAATACTCCTGCAACGAAGTGTGCTGTATGGGTATTGGTATATACTATATACCTATGTTCTATGTTAACCATTAAAGCCAGAGCGACATCTATATGCACATGCATAATGTAAATTCTAAATATGGGACCACTTTAAATATTCAAACAGATATTAATAAGTAGTCAGTTGGTACTTCATTGCTTTCTATTGGAGATGATAGTACGCGAATCATTACTTTCAAATAACGCTGAAAATGGTGTTTCGAGAAAAACGGCTTCAAAGTTAAATCCCCTATGCCAATACCACTCTGCCAGGCCGTTATTCGACGGTGCATTCAATTACCCACACAACACCATAACATCGCAGCAACGTCTCTGCAATGACGCGGTGCAAGATTGCAATGTTGCACCATAACATTGCAGAGACGTTGCAGGTTCAGTCCTATGTCCGCCTTCGCAATATTGCAGGTGTGTATTTTTGCAAAGTTGCGGCAACATTACGAATATGTAGTCCTGCAATGTTCCGGCAATGACTCTGCAACGAAACGGCAAAATTGTGGCAATGATCCTGCCACTATTCGGCAATATTGCGGTGCGAGATTGTAATGTTGCATCGCATCATTGCAGAGAAGTTGCAGGTTCACTCCTATGTCCGCATTATCAATATTGCAGGAGTGTATTCCCGCAACGTTTCGGAGATTCTATAGTAATAGTTCCGCCGCAACGTTTCGGGCAATGAGGGATATGTGCGCATTATTACGGAATATTGTTGGAGCGTTGCCACTGCAACAATGCACGTCAATGTGTGCGCAATATTGCAGAAATATTGTGGGATCGTTGCCACTGGAACATTGCAGTGGCAACGTGTGGGCAATATTCCTGCAATATTGCATGAACGTTGCCACTCAAATATTGCACGGCAATATTCTAGCATTGTTCCCGCAATGTTGCAATGCAACCTGCAATAACGCAATTTTGCAGCAACGTTCCTGCAATACTCCTGCAACGAAGTGTGCTGTATGGGTTGTGGATTGAGTTGTGTGGGTGTCTGGGGTTTCATCAGGGTCGGTTAACGTTGCTCTGAGCTGCAGGCCTTTGGGGATCGCAGAATGGGGTCGAAAATCGCTGATTTTGAGAATTTCCGCGATTCTCGACCTTATTCTGAGATTTTTGAGGGTTTGTAGCTCGGAGCAGCGTTGGCCGATTTTGATGAAATTTTGGACACGTGTTCAGCTTACTTCAATCTACAGATGGGTTTTTTTGAGTTTTCATTGCAGGCTCACAAAGGAGGGGTTTGGGAAGCAACCTTTACTATTTTTGTTGCTGTTCCAGTTGCGGTTTTTTTCAGGGCGACGAGGCGCGTCACTTGGCAGGCTGGTCCTTGTAGCTTCTTAAGGCAGGATACCACCGTTGACTGCGATTTTTGGAGGCGTTTTTCATGAATTTTTTTTGCATACAAAGAATGCGCAGAAACAAAATCGGTTTTGGTCATTTATTAATGCAACTTTAATCTGTAATTACACATTTTTTGAAACTGAAAAAGTCTCTCTTGTAGGTGGCGCCAAAATAAATTCCTTTGGAGGAACACCGTTAGACTGCGTAATATATTTGAACTCTCTTGATTTTTATGATCAGTTCTACTTGAATGTAGGGGTGCAAAGTTGAACTTCGAATAAATATTTGTAATATTTGAAAAGTGTTCAAGCATTAGCAGTAACAGTGGCAGCAAAACTCAATTTTCAGTATGCACTCCATATTTCACAGAGTGCACATAGTTTCAAATAGAACAAATATTTATTTATTGCATGCAACCCTCTGGATTAATATTTATATTTAACAATTGCCTTCCACATCTATTATTATTCTATTTATATACAGTATAAATTATTTTCGAAATAATTTGCAATTGAATGCGATCAGATTATTAGAACTTCCAAGAAAGAGTGGCATTATTTTGGAAAAATTTCTGATGTTTAAATTTTAATAAAATCGTGCCAGTTCGACAGAATCAGGAAGTGTGATAACGATGTAACCGAGTAAGCATAGAAATCCTGGGATTATACACTTAATTTCACCATAGAATTTTTCAAAGACAGATAGTTTCAAAATTTCATTCTATCATTTTACGGTTGCTGCTGCTTTACAACTGCGATTTTCATCTTACCGGAATAAGTTACATTTACCCGATTAATTTAGTTACCGGATTAATTACAATTTCAAATTTCGAAAGACGTCCTTACTAATAATAATATTATCTATCTACACTTTGCTGATGTTTATCTTGCATCTAGTTGCTGATAGCGATAATAAATTGTGCACAAATATATTTACAGTGGTCTCGCAATATAATCCCACGTTTTTCAGTCTCGCGATGATTATTCTCACAAAGCAACATCGAATTGAACCGAAATCGCTGCCTAAAACATCACCGGTCGCAGGACGAATCCAAGCTAAAACAAATTCGAGTAATTCCACCATCAAATAATCAACTTCCGTAAACACGGGAAGAATTACATGATTTATTCGAGAAACGCCCGAACTACGGCTGTGTTTATCTTCCCCAGCGGCGGCCGGCCACGAAATCCGAGGAGCTAATTTATGAATAAAAGCTGGCCGTAACCTGTACGCAAGCGTTCCTCATCAGCTATTTAACGGCTTCGAATTACCATGCCGAACAAAAATAACCATCCGCGCCCGGGGAGAAGTTTTTCCGCGGCAAAGTTTTTCGATCCTAGGAGTGGCCGAACTTTCGTCCAGTGAGGGATGCTGTTTCTTTGTAGCGGCGATATCTATCCCACAAGTTGGGTCAAAAGTAAGGAAGTAACTACAAAAAGAATGAAACGTTCTTTGGCTATCTGATCTACTTCCTCGCCTTTCTCCGCCCCTCCGCCACCCCCGCCTTTCCTACTCGCAGTGATTAGCGATCGATGGCTCTGAAAATGGGCCGGGGCGGGGGTGGTAATTACACTCCGGCTGATTGCAACAACGTCGAAACGCCTTGGCACCATAATGCGCCGCGCAATTGCCGCGCCCCGCCGCCCGTTCCTCGAGGCGTCCTCGTCGCGACGCTCCCGTGCCCTTTTCGCCTCTGTCGCGGCTCAAAGAAACGAAGTAAACACTTGGAACGACGCCTTTCGCCGCCGTGAAACGACGAAGCTCGAGGAAATGATAAAACGCTCTCCCCGCGTAGCGAAGGGAAAGTCTTTGAGATAATTAGTGCGGGGCGGCGCATACGAGCTGGGCTGGGTTCCTGGTAACTGTGACGTCTGATTTCTTTGATAATTGTGGCGTTATGTGTCAGCTGCGAAATATGGTGGCGAACGACCTTGCGGGAGGTGGTAGGTGAGGTAAACTGGGATGTACCTGTGTACTAGGGTGTTTTAATTTTCCAAAAGTGCTATTTTCATGATCTGAACGCCAAATTTTAGACGAATTTATTAATATTTAGGGGTTGCACAGTTTTATCAGTATAGGGTAGACGTGGGGCGGTAGTAACACTTTGATTTTGGAATACCATTACGCAGGAATGATTACATTTACAACAAAGAATGTCAAATTACAGATTTTAAAAAAGCACATACTTGCAAGGGGAGTGTTTACATAACAATTATAAGTCAGTAAGAAAAAGTTACTTTAAGGTTTCGAAAAGTTATTTTGTTCACTATCCATGTCTATTAGGGTGGTCCTTATATATATGGTAAAAAATTAAATATTTCAAAATTTTCTTCTGACCCTCTCAGAAGCTTCCACATAGTTTAAAAGAATTTCGTCTAAAATTTTATTAAAATATATTAAGTATTAAAGGTCGCTCAATGGTAATGAAATATTACTATTTTGGTATAAATTTGAAAAAAAAATTTCTTTTACAGCTTGTTCTAACTGGTTTGAGGACTGAAGAATTGGACGAGTTTCGTTGTTACAGGTGCTAGGGCCAATATCTAGTATGGTACCCGGTTTTACTCAAGCCACGGTGTAAATCGTAAAAACGGATCATATTTTAAATCATTATTTTTTGTATTTTTCCTTCTATTAAACAAAATGGATATTTACTATTATTTAAAAAAGAGTTTATTCTAATGAATCCTAATTTGTTTTTTACTTAATAATGTCGAAGTTATGAGATTTTATTCTTAACGTCTCGATTTCGCCCCGGTCTCTCCTACATGCGAAATATAAAGTCCTTGAGCGACCTTTATATATCAATATATACAAATAAAAAAACACGGAGATATATTTTTTGTCAAATAGAAGATTTTAAGGGGGTCAGGCAATATATATTTTAAAGTTGAAAAATAAGGACCACCCTAATGTCTATGGCGTACCTGTACTGCTAGGACATGGACGTGTGTATTCCAAATGTCATTGTTTATCATATGTGTATCTAAAGTTGGTGGTAATTATATGTTTGAGATATTCGCCCCCTGTTAGTACCGCCCCCGGTCTATCCTACATATTTTCGCTTTTTCAGGTTTTATAAATGTGGGTAAAATGATAAGATACAGAATTTTTATAAGTGTGAATAATAATAATAATAATAATATTAAAATGTACATTTATCTAAGTCTAAGTCTTCTTTGAAGTTTAGTTTGTCATTGGAAATCGTGTTTCCTTAGCCTACTACATATCATTTAGTGTGCAAAGTGTGCAACCTCTAAATATTACCCAATATTCCTAAAATTTGTTAGATATCATTTTAATCAGGGCATAAGCAAAGTGAAAAAAAATGTAATATATTAATTTTAACCCTATAATATGAAACACCCTACTGTGTACATTAGGGTGGCCCTTATTTTCAAACTGAGATTTCTTTTGTTCTCACCCTCTAATATGGTTCCATTTCATAAAAGGAGTAGCGTCCCCTGTGTCGGCTTCGCCCGAGATATTAGCGTGACTGCTTCATATTTATTAGAATTAATATCTTTTAAGGAAATTAAGTATTTTGAGAAAAAGGTTAATTTCTTCATAATATTTCGAGAAAGATAAGATTCTCTCCTTTGGGAGATTTACTTTCCCTCCAGTGCATCATATACCAGGCGCTTTTGAGACATGCTACATAGCTTATGTCCGTACTAGAGTATCCAGGAATAACGTGTTAAATTTTTAGGAAGATCGGTTCAATGGGTCTTGAGTTTTGCGCGAACATAAAAATCGACTCTTCCTTTATATAATAGTATAGATATAGATAGTCCCTGAAAAAGATTATTGCAATCAGATAACAGGAAAGAGTGCCGACTAGGTCTTAAAGTTTAGAATCCATCAAGGGTGTGAATTTGAAGAATTTCTAAAAAATGGTAAACCCTATTGAAATTTTGTTCAAATCATATTAATAGAGTATTGAATTTTCTACAATAAAATTACTGCATATATCATTTTTTGACATAACTAAAAATTCACGATTTTTGGGGAAACAGGTCCAAAAGTTTTGTTAGACGACAACCGCTTTTTCTATTCTAATAACTCAAAAACTGTAAATTTGGAGTTGTGTCGTTGTTGCAGCAAATAAGCGATATGTACAAATGTCCCATTTATTCAGATCAATAGTATCAGATTTAATCAGGTTAATGATTGTATGTCTCACTCTGTGGAAAGGAGGAATTAATTTTCGAGATCGTTTTTATAATTGTTGTTCTTATTTAGTCAATGGATGGCGGCATCCGGGTTGTGATGTTTCTTTCAATGGTATGCTGTAGAATGCTATCTAGTATTATTATGGTTTTCCTATTCTTCTTTAAGCCGGGAATCCACCTAGAAGCCCAGCTATGCTGTGCGATGCTGTGCTATGCCATGCTGCGTTTTAAAAAAAATTAGCTGCAATACATTCTTATGGAACCGTTTCCACCAAAAGGTAAGCTAAAACATAGCATAGCTTAGCTTAGCTTCTAGGTGGATCCTCGGCTTTTGCGTTGGGTATGGTGGCCATGTGTTTTATCTCGCACGAGTGTATAAATGTATAATTCTAATATGTCTATTATATTTCTATATTAATTTAGAAACAATTGCGTTATTTATATTAGTGTATAAATATTCATACAGATACAACTAATGGGACTGTGTTTCCCCCATTAATGTTCAATATAGTATAGAAGTGAGTAGTACCTAATTTTTCTAGGAGGAATATATTATCTAAAAAGTTCTTTATAACTTTTAAAAAGTTAGTACCTAATTTTTCTAGGAGGAATATATTATCTAAAAAGTTATAAAGAACTTAATTAGTACCTAATTTTTCTAGGAGGAATATATTATCTAAAAAGTTCTTTATAAGTTTTTAGATAATATATTCCTGCTAGAAAAATTAGGTACTACTCCCTTCTATACTATATTGAATATTAATGGGAAAACACAAACCCATTAGTTGCATGTGTATGAATATTTATACACTGTATATGAACCATTCGATTCCTTCGACTGCTCAGTTCATACATTTAGGTCTAGATTTATCAATCATATTTGCAACTAGCTGCTATTTTCTTTATTTTGGTTTTGTGTTTATACCTTTATGCACTTTTTGCTTCTACTGTATTTACGGATTACTTGTATCATTCTTTCTCTATTCTGCACTTCATTGCTCAGTGTATATAGAGTAAATGTCCCAATTACTGCCAGTGACCCTATGACTGCCACTTTATTTATTTTACTTAATAAACAAACACCGTGTAACGATAGTGTAGAAAAAATTTATCATTAAATTGGGACTGTTCTTCTTATTATTATAGTTTTCTATTCAGTTCACTATTCTTTATACGTCACGTTTTTATTAAGTAAAATAAATAAAGTGGCAGTAATAGGGACGCTGACAGTAATTGAGACATCTACCCTATTACTGTTTCTTGAAATCCAGCAATAACTATTGAATAATTAGTCCAGACTAACCAACATACGTATCAAAAAACCCGCATCACTTATGGGATGACCTAATAAATTCACTTCTAAATTCTTTCCTACTGTAATTTCTCTAAAGCTTCCTCCAAAAATGAAATTATATCCCATTTTATTCCAAAGTCATTTCGTTAAAAATGTAGAATAAAGCTTCATTAGTTAATATCGCTCACATTTTCCTGTAGACTTATTTTACTATCTTCCTCTCTATCTCATCTCTTTTATACAATAACCAGCACGTCAAAATTGTTATCAGTTGTTCTACACAAAGGTGAATTAATAATTATCGTCAGGTTTAATGTTAGGTTCACGGTTATTAGCTTGTAATGCACGGGTGGCTGGTCATGTTCGAACCATATCGACGATCTTTACACGTTTACACAAGGTCACTTGGTGTCATTAGCATGTTCGTAACTAAGCATTGGCATGGATTAGACGTTCGCGGGAGCAGGGATAATTCATTAAAGGGGGGCTAGTCTTGTGGACATCGTCATCTGTATCCTCGCGTGCTTTTGATGGTTGCATTCATCCGGAGTTGGGCAAAATGTAATCTTATTACAAATTACAAATTACGATTGAAATGTAATTGTGTAATTCATTACAGATTACTTTCTGTAATCGTTAATTCTGCTGACCACAATTACAATTTCATTGTAATTGCCACATGTAATTGTCTTGAGCAATTACATTTACATAATTCGTAATTGTAATTGTAATTGCCCCACAGTTACATCTGCACAATTACAATTGTAATTGGGATTAGACTGTAATTAAAATTACACTGTAATTGAAATCACACTGTAATTAAAATCACACTGTAATTAAAATTACTTGTAATTGCAAATTATAATGTAATTGCTAAATCGATTACATGTAATTGCAATTACTTTTTAATCGGAATTACTCTGTAATTGCAGTGAAAGTAATTGATTACATAATCAATTACAAATGTAATTACATAATCAATTGCAAATGTAATTACATAATCAATTACAAATGTAATTACATAATCAATTACGAATGTAATTACAAATGTAATTGATTATGCCCAACTCTGCATTCATCCAACCACTTGCCATCGAGCGGTTCGATTCAATTTTTGTCTGTCGATGGACTTCGAGTGAACAACGGTGTCGAAATTCATTGTGACAAATTATTGATTGCACCTGGCAAAATGACTAATAGAGATGTCTTGTTGAAGAGCTTGTTACTATTTCACGGTCAATTTAGCAACGTTCGCTTCAACGTTTGCCTAATTTCGCTGAAACTTTTGTCGAGGAACCATCAATTTTAATTATGTAAAGGATTCTGAAATTCTTTTAGTATCAGTAAATTCTTCAGAATGCAATTATGAAACATATTGCTTCGTGGAATTAGGAATGGGACAGACATCTTAGAAGTGCTCGTTACAACGAACCCTATAAAATGCCACGAAACGAAAGACGCAGCGAAGGTAGATTGGAGTCGATGGAATACAGGATAGGAGTACTGCAACGAAATTACATTTCTCGTGAAACGTCGCGGGAATCTGTAACATGATTTCGACCGTGATTACGAACCAGATTGTGAATAAAAAGCTGCCTGCCGTCGTCGAAGTCAGGGCAATACGCTTTTACCTTGAACGATTTTTTAGCGTGCTAGACACTCTGCACCTTTCCTGACGATTCCTATGGTGCTGATATTCAATTTCACCCTACTCTTTCATTTAAACCTGATTTATTGAACGCCCTTCCATACTTCACTACATTAATTTTCTTATGATTTAGAGCCAGAAGCACTTCCGTAACTTAAATGAACATAAATCAACATACAACCACTTCAAATTTAGCAAATAGAGAAGCATTCTTTATAGGATTAATTGTGGTAGAAGCACTGTAATCAGAGTTAACATTATCTAAATAAAAAATTATTTAAATAACGGGTCAAATAAAAGTTACTTTTACCTTCAGATTATTCGTCGAATAACGTAAACCCAACATTATTCGACGAATAATTTTTTTAATTTCTATTCGTTATTCGAAATTTATTTAAATAACCACTTTGGCATCTCAAAATACTTTGAGATTTTCTTCATCACAATTTCAGGTTAATTACAAACAAATCCACTTTTCAGTAGAACCACGCTGCTTCACCGAATTTCGTTCTCCTTTCACGCAGAGAGTGTTTCCTTCTCGCGAGTCCGAGGCCTGAGCATTTAATCGAGCTGCGACGAGAGAGAGCTCGAGGCTGCGGTGAGAAATATTCGAGTCAGATAACTCGAAAACTCGAAGAGTTGGGTAGAGCGGGGTGAAAGAAGGAAGGGAAGCGAGGGCAAGGAATGCCCAAGTCGAAAGAAAACGCAAGAGGAACGAGGCAAAAGATGAACGGATATCGCGTCGACGATCTTATTAGAGATCCTTCAGCGCGGTCTGCCAAACGAGTTATTTAAGTTGGATGAGAAAAGGGACGGAGCGGGGGCAGAGCGAGGACGATGATGAAGATAAAGGAGTGCGGGAAGACGGGGGAACGGAATTAAAGCTCGTCAACGATGGGAGCAAGTGCGGGATCGCGTCATAAAGAGGCCAGACTCTTTCCTGTCTGCGTCTCTTTATCAGCGGCACCGTTTAAGGGATATATTAATTAAGAGGCTGTATGATTTAATAACGTCGCAATTACCGAAGTGGCTTACCCTGGCCGGTATAACGTATACCGGTTGAGCCTCGACCCCGAGATTCCTCTAGCCAATCTTCATGCAAATTGCTACCCCTGCGGATCTCTCTCCCTGTATATACTTGGAAACAACCGTCCTAAGTCCTGGCTGCGGGCGTTGTTGAGGACTTTGACCTGGCCCGTTTCGGCACGACGTGCGTTTGACTCCTTCGTTTCTCAGACGGGCTGCGGAAGCGACTTCTTCTGAAACGGAACAATGTGTTTTGGCGTTAGCGCGATCACCATACGAATTACATCTGTTATCTACCGTCTTAACTCAGGACGCGTCGAATTTGCTGCTCGTATTTCTTTGCTCTCACCCCCAAGAAGGGGCCATTTCATAGAAAATAATCCCTGAAAATGTTTACTGCAATTGGACAACAGGAAAGGGTGCCGACGGTTTAGAATTCGTCGATGGTTCGAATTTGAAGAATTTCTCAAAAACGGTAAGCCCTATCGAAATTTTGTTCAAACAATATTAAAAGAGCATTCAATTTTCTACAATTACTGTATATAGCATTTTTTCGTGCTTCCATCCAGTTTTTAGGTAATCGCGTCTGAATATAGAGAAATCTGCAACTACGCGCGTATAGACTGCGTCACGCCGTACAGGCGAAACACTATTATCTAAGAAATGGTTGGAAGCACATAAAACTCATATATACAGTAACTAGCAGGCTTCGCCTGAGTTATTAGCGTGACTGATTCATGTTTATTAAAATTAATATCTTTTAACGAAATTAAGTATTTTGAAAAAAAGCTTAGTTTCGGAAAAAATAACATTCTTCGTAAGATGATTTTCTGACATTAGTGTTGCATAACGTCGAACTCGGGCGGGTTGATCTTGACAATTTTTAGCACACGTGGGACATAGTAACATCCAAAGAGGGTACGGGTAATCTACAAAAGTAATTTGTACTCCGACGATCATCTTTGTCATCCCCGATGATCATATAAATTATATGTTAATGACACGTTTTTTTAGATATACTACATAGCCTAATGCCCGTCCTAGAATATCCAGAAATAACGTGTTATAATTTGAGAAAGATCGTTTCAATAGGTTTTGAGTTTTGCGCGAACATAAAAATCGACTCTCAAATGTCCGTTATCGGGAAGTTGTGGTACCCGAGAGTAACGATACAAGATTTGCCCGGCTCTCTTATAGGCATGACTTCTGTATTCCACCTGCGAGAAGCGCTCGGCCTGATCGCCGCCTAGCGGTCGCGTCGCGTAGTATCCATCGCACCCGGCCAAGTCATGACTTCTTTATGTACATAATTACACAGATTAATTATATTTTACGTGATTAAACATAGCCTATGTCCGTCCTTGTTGTTCAAGGATGCTGTAGTTAAAATTTCGTAACGATTGGTTCAGTACTTCTTGAGATTTTTGTGAGCATACTCTATTAATATTATTTGAACAATATTTCAATAGGGCTACCATTTTTGAGAAATCCTTCAAATTCAAACCATTGATGAATTCTAAACTTTAAGGCCTGGTCGGAACCTGTTCCCACACAGCGCCATAACATTGCAGCAACGTCTCTGCAATGACACGGTGCAATATTGCAATGTTGCACGAAAACATTGCTGAGACGTTGCAGGTTCAATCCTTCGCAATATTGTAGGTGTGTATTTTTGCAAAGTTGCGGCAACATTACAAATATGTAGTCCTGCAACGTTCCGCAAATGATTCTGCAACGAAGTGTGCTGTATACATTGCAGTGGCAACGTGTGCGTAATATTACAGAATGTTGTTGCAGCGTTTCCACTGTAATAATACACGTCAATGTGTGCGCAATATTGCAGAAATATTGTAGGATCGTTGCCACTGGAACATTGCGGTGGCAACGTGTGCGCAATATTCCTGCAATATTGCAAGAACGTTGCCACTCAATATTGTAGCATTGTTCCTGCAATATTGCAATACAACCTGCAATAACGCAATATTGCAGCAACGTTCCTGCAATACTCCTGCAACGAAGTGTGCTGTATGGGTTGTGCGATTGTGATAATCTTTTTCAGTGACTATTTTTTTATGAAATGGAACCATATTAGAGGGTGGTTTAGATATATAAATAGCTTCTGAAAACCAATCAATACATATTCCAACATCTCACGAACCTCCATTATTCATGTACGTACACATTCGCATTTAATTCGCGCGTTGAATTCAATAAAAATACTATTTCCTCCAAGGTACTAATTTTCCAATACGATAACAGTCTTCCGGTATAACAGTATCGAAACGTCACAGTGGGGATTCAGCGAGGCGAGAAAGGTACGGGCGAAGCTGCGGATATCAAATGGGTCCGTGGATGTAGTACATCGAATGCGGGGTCCGTATGTTACAAGCATGAGCGCCTTTCCCCGGGAGAGCGAAGTAAATCATCCGGGTCTTAAACGGATCGCGGTCGAGGAGGTTCTGAATGAGGTTAGCCAAGAAAAGACAAACCATCGTCGTCTCGGCCGGCAGTCTCGAGAAATCCACGGATTAACCTGGCCCAACTTTTCCCCACGTTTGAAGAGTCTACCTACCGCCCCCCGATACAACCATGCTCCCTTATCCGCCCTACTAATATTGGCGCAGCAAACTGTTTTGGCCGAGAAGAGGAGACGCTGGATACCGGCTGCTACATCCTGTTCCTCCCGCAGGACTCGCACCCCCACTGTGGCTTCCGGGCAACCACTTCTCTGCTTCGCCCCCTACCCTCCGCCATCTTGATGCCTTCTGCTGGGGAACTTGGTCTGGCCGACTCGTCCACTACCATCGCCTCCTCGCCCTTCCTCCTCCTGCGCGCTTAAGTTCCGTAAAGTGAAATTTGCCGCGTGCCCGATGGCTTGTTTCACTCGTGCGGACCTCGTCCAGGATGGAAGGGGCTGGAATCTTGCTTAGTATTCCACGAATTCCCTATCAGTCACCTTGCTCTCGCGTATGTGTCACGGGTTGAAGGTCCTAGAGGCAAGGATCTTCTGAGAAAATAATGGGAATTTGGGAGATCGTTACTTCTAGGTTTCTAGGTTTCTCTATGAGTTATTTCTGCGGGTGGTGAGTTTCATTTTTTATTGGGGAGTTTAATTTGAGAAGCAAAATTAGGAAGCTTTTAAATATAACTGGTAAATTGGATTATAAGGGACTATATATGGGGAATGGGACTGTACAGTAACGGACAAAAAAGTTACCACTTTTTTGAACCACCCTACTTCTATTACTTTTCAATATCAACTCAAAACTGCAATATGTGCTTAATATACATATTCTGAGAGAGAATTAGAAGCTGTATAAAATCCAGTTGGGTTTGTTTAACTAACAAACGGAAACCCTACATAACATTAAACAAAACACACTGTTAAAGCCAACAAAAAGATACCACTTTTCAACATTAACCCTTAACTGGTGTACTGTTTTTAGCAAACGTGACTGGTATACTGGGGCCGTGGCAGACCACAAATAAAAAAAGACACAGAAATTTGTAAAGTCGATATATAAAATGATAGAAACATAGAAAGTGAAACTATTATTATAAAATTAATTAGAAATTCAGTTTACAAACTTAAACAACAAAAAATTTTGCAGCGAACTTTGCTTGGGGTCATGAGCGACCCCAGGATACCAGTTAAGGGTTAATAAAGAAAATCTAATATAGTGTGGTTTTGCCTGTTGCACCTTTTGCTTTTAGGACAACCTAAAAAATTACTCAACGTGGTAACTTATTTATCCGTCTCAAAAAATGTGTTACCTCGTTCAATGTTATGTAACACTTTTGTTTGTCAATTAAATAAATTCAACTTTAACTGGGTTTTATACAGCTTCAAATTCTCCACCAGAATGCTAAAAAATAACAAAAATAGAACAAATCGAAAAAGTGGCATTGTTTTGTCCGCTAGTGTATATGGGTAAATGGTATATAAAGGAAAGAAAAATATGGCAGTGTGTTGAGTTTGGTGAGTGTTCATCTCTTCATCAAACTCTTATATATACATAATTCTCTTGAGTGGGAAATTCCCATGAGGAATTCTCTGTTGAGAAAATATTCTTGTCCAGAATTTTTGTGACAATCTTGTTCAGTGCTTGATACTTTTATACAAAAGATTTCAAAATCTTTGACTTATTAGTTTACTCTTGATTTTGTATTGATATAATTTAAAAGGATTAAATAATTTAAAAACTACCGACTCAATTTTTCTAAAATTTTCCAGGAGGTTTAATATTGCATAAAAATTCATTCCTCCAGTTTTCAAAGATTTTCGCTTACCTTTAATGTTACCGAAGTTCATCCTGAACTCTTCATCTTCACGATAAAATTGATGAATATCTTCACCCACGTCAGTTTTTATATTTATATTCGGCAGGACCGAATATTATCAGAAATTCTGTTGAATAAAAAAGAAGCACATGGTACAAACATTTTATAAGAGCGAACATAAAATAGCTGGCAGGGCATTGCTTCGAATCTTTTATTCGCAGCCACTGTTCGAGTGCTTCTTTCTCAACTTGGATTCGACAATTAGCTCATAATCGACCGGAACTGTGGTTTACTTTCGCTAATAACCGCCGAGCCGATATCTCAGCGACCTCTTTTTAGCCAAGCCTTTCAGATAAACGCTGAACAATCGGCAGCTGAGGGTGAATCAATGGAAATGAGGGGAGGCCGAAAGGAAACGAAGGAGATCGGTGGGACATTAAGCCATAGAAACACTCTTATTTCTCGACACGTTTGTATCAGCAGGTCGTGAAACCTCACTGGTTTCCGCGACGTTCGGGATCCATCGGGGCGGGTATAAATAAAACTGTTGTAGCGCTACAATTTCCTGGGGGATTTGGAGGAAGTACTCGCTGGTATCTAGATAATAGACGGCGATATAACAAAAAGCAATTTTATTAAGACGTCGGACCGGTACGATTCGATTTATGACGCAATTCAAACTCCTTTCGTGGGCGGTTTATACAGTGACCTCGGAAGTTGATTTAAGGAGATTTTTAATAGCCCGAGCAACGGACAGTCGCATTGAATTTATGTGGAGGCTTCGGTTCGAAATTGCTGGGGAACGTTAAAAATTTATACGCTCGAAAAGTGCCGAATCTCGATGGACGAGTTCCGAACAAAACTGGCGTCTTCCATAAATCCTGGCCGCGGGAATAATTCTTTGTAGTTTATGGCGACAGTGTTTGATTTTCTGTGTACATATTAGAACCTTGGCAGGTGGGTTTTCATGGATCAGTGACGATGGTTTTAACGTAACTGCTATGTTATTAATATTATATTGCAAGGGTAGCGTAAGGTAAACGTACCTATTATGAAACACCTTCCCAAACATGTCCCCTTCTTGAAACAGCATCACAAATAACGAAACAAGAAATAGTTATGGCATATATAAGCAACTGCCAAACATTCTATCGATATTTATACATTCTTTTCTGTACAAATTCACCAACATAAGTATTATTATACAATAATCTATTACAAAAAAATGGTTTTAATGTAATTCATTGATAAAAATAACCGTTTCATATTGTGTACCTCAATTTTTTGAATGTCCCGCTTTATGGAACGGTTCGGAAGCGTGTTCCAAGACCACGGACCCGTGTTCACATACGGGGCGTTTCATAACAGGGACATTGAATATGAAACACCGGGTCATGGTACGAAAACAGTGTTTCATAATACGTACAGGTCCTTCATTTAGTTTTTTAGTCATATTATTTTTTATTTATAATAAATATACATTTTATGGCTCATTATATAATCACAAAACAATGGCCTGTCGAATGGTATGCAAATTTTCAATGCTAACCCACTAAATTATATAAATTAGATGACAATTGCATAACCCCATCGAAAAGCGTTTCATAATAGGTACGTTTACCTTAATTAAAGCACTGACTACGTCAGCTTCTCCCAATCTTTTTTTAACCACGACCCCCTTTTATAATATTGAAATAACCTGGCACCCTCCGAAGAAGCTGCTTTGTAAAAAGAAAAGAAAACTGGATTTTATTCACTAAATAAATTTGTATATTCACTCGATGAATTTCCTTGAATTTGTAGATATTAAAAATACTTTTATCCGTTCAATTCGGCTCCCCTAAGATTAAATCCAGTGCGCCACAGGCTCAGGTGGCATACTTACCTGGTACGTAAATATCCATACAGCACACTTCGTTGCAGGAGTATTGCAGGAACGTTGCTGCAATATTGCGTTATTGCAGGTTACATTGCAATATTGCAGGAACAATGCTACAATATTGCGGTGCAATATTTGAGTGGCAACGTTCCTGCAGTATTGCAGGAATATTGCGCACACGTTGCCACCGCAATGTTCCAGTGGCGACGATCCTGCAATATTTCTGCAATATTGCGCACACATTGACGCGCATTGCTACAGTAGCAGCGTTCTTGCAATATTGCAGGAATATTGCGCACACGTTGCCACTGCAATGTTCCAGTGGCAACGATCCTGCAATATTTCTGCAATCTTTCGCGCACATCGACGTGCAATGTCCCAGTGGCAACGATTTTGCCGTTTCGTTGCAGAATCATTGCCGGAACGTTGCAGGACCACGTATTTGTAATGTTGCCGCAACTTTGCGAAAATACACAGCTGCAATATTGCGAGGGCGGACATAGGTTTGAACCTGCAACATCGCTGCAATGTTTTGGTGCCACATTGCAATCTTGCACCGCGTCGTTGCAGAGACGTTGCTGCAATGTTTTGGTGCCACATTGCAATCTTGCACCGCGTCATTGCAGAGACGTTGCTGCAATGTTTTGGTGCCACATTGCAATCTTGCACCGCGTCATTGCAGAGACGTTGCTGCAATGTTTTGGTGCCACATTGCAATCTTGCACCGCGTCATTGCAGAGACGTTGCTGCAATGTTTTGGTGCCACATTGCAATCTTGCACCGCGTCATTGCAGAGACGTTGCTGCAATGTTTTGGTGCCACATTGCAATCTTGCACCGCGTCATTGCAGAGACGTTGCTGCAATGTTTTGGTGCCACATTGCAATCTTGCACCGCGTCATTGCAAAGTCGTTGCTGCAATGTTTTGGTGCCACATTGCAATCTTGCACCGCGTCATTGCAGAGACGTTGCTGCAATGTTTTGGTGCCACATTGCAATCTTGCACCGCGTCATTGCAGAGACGTTGCTGCAATGTTTTGGTGCCACATTGCAATCTTGCACCGCGTCATTGCAGAGACGTTGCTGCAATGTTTTGGTGCCACATTGCAATCTTGCACCGCGTCGTTGCAGAGACGTTGCTGCAATGTTTTGGTGCCACATTGCAATCTTGCACCGCGTCATTGCAGAGACGTTGCTGCAATGTTTTGGTGCCACATTGCAATCTTGCACCGCGTCATTGCAGAGACGTTGCTGCAATGTTTTGGTGCCACATTGCAATCTTGCACCGCGTCATTGCAGAGACGTTGCTGCAATGTTTTGGTGCCACATTGCAATCTTGCACCGCGTCGTTGCAGAGACGTTGCTGCAATGTTATGGTGCTGATAAGGGTAGACAAACTGTAGAATACGAGACGTACCTATCTTTCGTACTAGGTGTACAGCTTCCGTGTTCAAGCGAGACGAACTTGTGCGAAAGGAATGGGAATTCCTCCGGCAGCGCGGGGGTCCACGGCACGAATAATCCCGAAATAATTAACGGCTTGGAATTCGATGAGGGTGCTTTGATCGAGCGAGCTTACGTGCGCGGAGTATGCGCCGGGTACAAGGTCGGTAAAAAGAGGCCCGATAAAGGCGCATAAAAGGAGAGAGGAGCTTTGGCTCGTTCAATCTCCTCGTATGGAAACTGATATTCTATAAAGCGTTGAGCGGCGGTACACTCTTTCAGCCTTTTCGAATACGCATCTGTAACACATGATGACAAAGAAAGAGGATTACCGTTGAACGTGAAAAAGGATAAAATGAAACGAATAACGCTAGCAGGGCGAGAAGATAGTGCGCATCCACCTTCCCGCCTCCGCGTTCTCATCGCTCCTTTCACTCTTCTTTGCCCGTTGTTATGTGAACACCATCTCTCCACTTATTTGCGTGTCCTGCAGGACAGATTTACTTGTACTTTGCCTCCCCTAGAAATCGACGTAACTCTCTGCGTTGTTAGGATACTCACCACTACCTAGAAACAGGACCCTCACTTGGGCTAACAAGAATGTACCGTCTTCTCTGGTGTCACCCCGAAAAGGGCTGGATATCGACAACTGTTTTCGCTTTGAATAATTTTGTGGAGAATTAGGGGAATATTAAGAATAACTGCATCTGGATCCGCCAGATTTCTAGAAACCTTCTGCACACACGGGACCCTATTACTTTTAGAAATTCCTAGTTCACATGGAACCGCCATTTGGGCGGCAATATTAGATCTCGGTGAATCTTATTGGACCCTTAAAAGGGAACCACGCGAGGTGTTACACAATGATTTTGAGGAAAATTTGTACAAAGGTAGAAAATTGAAAATATTTGACCCCTGAGTTCTCTCAGTTTCAATTTATTTCCTTGTAATTAATTGAGAAAGAAATTCTTCATTTTCGACAAACACAGCTGGTTCCCTTAAGTGCCCGAAACTTCAGTAGCGTGCATTGATGGAAGAAATTCCTTGATTTTTGGAACCGAAGACTCCTGAGTTCCTTTGGGATTTCAGATGTTAGCCACCTTTTTAATAATAATTTATTATTAAGACAAACGAGGTAGTTTCTTAATATTTTGTTTATTATACTATATGGAGGAGAAGTGGGATTTTTGAAACAAAGTAAATTGTAGGTTTTTCGGAAGAAAAGGAGAAAAAATCAAAGTATCCAGATTTTACCAGGGATCTTTATTAAAATATGAATTGTAATTCATTAAGCTATAAATGCTTCGATAAATTATACAGGCGAATGGCGGAGATATTCTACTTGAAATTTTTAAGACGAGCTTTCAGAAATTGAATTGAATAGTAATTTCTCAGTGATTTACGGGGCACCACTTTCGAGGCATCCGAAGAATTTTGCAGAGCTTCGATTGAATTCGAAGTGGAAGCTGCAGAGGCAGTTACTTCCACTTCAAATACGTGCATTGTACTTAATATTCCGGCGCCGAGTGCAGCTGCAGAGGGAGATGTATTTTTGTAAAATTATTACGCCCCGTCATTTGAATGGAGATCGATTTCTAATCAATTGCTGATCGTGTTTCCACAGCATGCGCGGCGTCGCTGAAAGGGCGAATCTTCACACCTTTCAATGTTTTCAAAAGGGTAATCCGAGTCCTTTCACGATCGATGCCAATGGCCGATGTAATTACCTGGGAGCTCGCAGAACGTGCGAGGTGTACGAACAGTACTTGATTAGCTCTTACTCGCGACCATTCATCGCTACTTACCCTAGCAGGTACTTTGGTGGGTATATTTTTTGCACTGCGACTAAAGACTAAATTACTGCCTCGAAAATATCTCGAACCCATTTTGCAGTAAGAAAACAATTTTCTCGTTATCGTTTCGCTTTCTTCTTATCTCTACCTTACATTCTATTTGAACCGTTGGACCACTACATAATCGAAATTTATTATCTGCTTGCCGAGAATCAATAACAGCGAGTTTAGTGAGCTAGTAATTAATTAAACAGCAATGGACAATAACTTAGTTATTGATAAATATTTTTAAATAAAAAAATTACGATGCACGGTACTAGATGCGATCCTTACAAGGAGAAAAGATTTTTTGAGAAATGTGTTATAGCTTTTGAGTAAGAAATTTCCAAAGACCACCCTTTTTTCGGCCTCCTGACTGAGCACGACCCCTTAAGTACCGTCACTCCTTCTATAAACTGTCTTAACAAATCAATAGTTCAATCACGAAGAAGCGTTCAGGATAGTGTGATAAATAAAGTATGAAATCAGTTCCATATTGAATTTAAATTTAATAAATAAATTAATTAATTAAAGACAGTACAGTTGATCACAAAAGAATGTAGCGTCTTGTATTAATAGTTACTAGAGTTTCTTAGAGTTTTCCCCTAAACTGTATGTTGTTAAGCAGCGTTACTCTTTTCATAAAATAATAATTGGTTGGCAAGGATTATTAAAAAGGAAGTGTATTTATAAATTGGTACACGGTTTCACATCAGTTCTTCATTTAATAAATACTGTTAATTTGCTAATTGAGTTTATTGTAACTAAATAAAAATTAAAATGTGCCGCTATGACAGCCAAAAAATAATCGTCCTGGAAACCAGCCCTAAGCAGGTCAGCAGGCTAGGGAGCTGCTTCGCCTTGCCTGAATTTCTCTTCCAGCGATCTAGCGATCGCAAGGGGGTCGGTCTGTTTTATAAACCGAGAATCTCGAATGGGGTTAAAAATAAAATCGATATGCCGCATCCTCGGGGTGGCCTGTCCGCGAACAAGCAGAAGACCTCCCTTGCCACACCCTCGGTCGTCCTTCCATCCGCTGCCGCGTTCCTTAAGTCTTTCCGACGTACCAGCATCCTTCGGCATCCACTGGAATGTACAGAGATAGCTGGAGGATTACGCCAAGTTTTTTTTTCTGCACTTTTTTCACCGCTGGCAGGGCCAACGTGACGGGAATAAATGACAGTCATCCGTTTCGAAGCACTGCACTCAGTGCTCCCCCGTTGCTGTCGCGCCCCTCATACCGCGGCAAAGTGTTTCTCAAAGTATGACCCGTGACCCACTAGTGGGACGTAAAGATCCGGCTGGTTCACGAAACTTTCCACCGAGGGCCGTGGCCCCGATTTATTTAAGACGTCAACGTTATAATATTTAAGGGCGAGCACTCCGCGTTTCCAGATTAATGGTATTATACATTTTAATCGCATCGGACGCATTGAATATTGCAGCGCAATGTTGCGGATTTGCGATGGATCTACCGTTTTGCATGATACAGCGTGTTGCTTTGAGATAATGTAATATTCTGAGGGTGGTTTTAGGGGGGTGTTTTAAAGGTATGTTTTGCTAAAGAAATTGAGAAACCGTGAATATTTCGCAGTAAGGAGTAAGTGTGTGTTAAATGCGTTTTGATGATTAGTTGAACGTGTCCTCGTTGGTATTTAAATGTCTCATAACAAAGCTTTGACAATTTATATCACTGATTTTGATGAAATTGAAATATGATGTAACCCAAATAAAAAGGGGACGTGTTTATGTTAGCATTTTATTGATTTCGAATTTGTTTAAGAAATTCAGGCCTTCAAAGCTTGCAATTTTTTCCCATTTTCGCGAAAACAGGCTTTATAAATTAATTCTTATCTCTGATACTTAAATATGTTTTAACGTTAATATTAAACTTTTTTGTTAGCCACATTCGTTTCGTGGAGGTAGGTGTGCTGCAGAGTGATTGGCTCATACGTGATTTTAAGAGTGTGGCAATGTGAGCAGGATTTCTGAACGATAGGAAATCAGAGATCCTGGGATATCAGGCTTCAACGATTTTGGAAACATTCATAGTTGAAGTCAGAGACAGGTAGATCATGGCTCTCTAAAATTTCTGATTATTGTACCTATGTATATTATATTGTTGAGAATAAATTGATTCATTATGTGTTAAATAATATTAAAAATACAGGTAGTTCCTTTCCTTTTGATTTCAAAGTAGAATATTAATTACATGCATATTAGTCTGAGAATCATATTTTTCCATATCACAGAGACAACAATTCTGGATTATTTACATTGAAAGTATTGTTGTACTTTAATTCCCTCTGTAGTAGGTAATATCTATTTAACAAAACAAATCAAGGAGTTTAAATAACTCATAGAATTTCGCTTTTGATAAATTGTCTGTAGGCAAAAGAACCTGAAACGTGATATGTGACTACATCGAAACGAACGCCGTTTACCTCACTTTTTGTATCCTACACCATGTTTCTCCCAGAATCAAACACAATACCTTCTTGGAAGAAATCTTTCCGTGAAGGGAGGATAAAAGTTCAAGGTTTTTTATCTACGTGCCATTGTGACAGTTATTAATTGGTATTTTTATGAAACCAACGATTAATCATCGTCAGATCGACAAATCTACAGACACAGCAATACCAATAATGAATTTAATGACAGATTTCACTTAAATGTTTCTCTCGACGATTTTGCAGACTGTGATAACCCAATAATATTAAAAAGCATCTAATAATATCGAACAACATTCTATAGCAATGTTGCAAATATTGTATACAAATGAACCAGATTCCCATGAATGTGTGAGAGGTGTCTTATTCAAAATTCTTTCTCATTTCTTACATAATATTTGTAATAAAAGAATGTGAGTCTCTCTAACAAATGACGAAGAACTGGAATAGTTGAACTGGCATATTCTAACAAATATTTCTCATTTAACTAGTATTTTATTGACCAACCAACTATCTACAGACAAAGGTAACTAACAAGGAGAGGTTCCCAGGTGTCCACCTCTGATTCCTTTGAATTTTGGATATGTTTTAGAGGATCGAAAAATAAGATATACGTGTTTTTTTATAGCGGCTCGTTTTCATATTTAGGGGGTGTAACCAACCCCCAAAGTTATAAGGATTTCAGGTGTTCATTTCCGAGTGCTTTGATTTTCGGATATGTTTTAGAGGACCGAAAAATAAAAAATACGTGTCTTTTTATTTTGGCCTACTGGAATGTTTAGGGAGTGAAACCACCCCCCAAAGTTCATAAGAATAGTTGGTGCCCGCCTCCGATTGCTTTGAATTTTGGATATGTTTTAGAGGACGGAAAAATAAGATACGCGTGTTTTTTTATAGCGGCCTATTAGCATGTTTAGGGGGTGAAATCATCCCACAAAGTTATATGGGCGGTTTCACCCCCTAAATATGAAAACAGGCCAAAATAAAAAGGCACCTGTTTCTTATTTTTTGGTCCTCTAAAACATATCCAAGGAGATGAACACCTGAAAATCTTATATCTTTAGGGGTTGGTTTCACCTCTTAAATATGAAAACGGGCCGCTATAAAAAAATCACGTATGTCTTATTTCTCGGTCCTCTAAAACGTATCCAAAATTCAAAGCAATCGGAGGCGGACACCTGGGAACCTCTCCTTGTAAGTATCCCGACCTGCGTGGAGGGCGAATGGAAGTCGAGGGATTTCCTGACTTGTTACCTCCGAAGTATCCTAATTCTATACGATACCAGTATATACGAACAGTAACTAAGTCTTTATAGAGTTGCCAACCCTCGTCAGTTTTCCCCTGTTTCGCTCAATCTTTCTCTCGCAACGATCATCCCTTAGCGTCCATTCTCGTGATTCCTTTACTGCACGTCGTGGTAACGCGGATTTACTCGATTCGCAAGCCCGATTTCTCCATCCAGATGGATGGAAACGGCTGGGAGTCTTCATGATGAAAGATCTTCTCTGTATGTTAAAAACGAACCGCTTCTTGGTGGGTTTGCTCATTCATCTTCACTTGCACCCTCATTTCTACAGGTTTCTTACTCGCACACGCGTTTCTTTGCATTCTAATGCCGAAGAGTGCTGGCGGAGGCTCGTTTGTTAGGAGGAGCATAGATACACTGTGTTCGAGTAGAATTTACATTTGGTGTCATAAGTATGAATTCAAAAAGGGGTGCACTGACTTCGCGAAGGGAAGCAAATGGAGACAGAAATGGGGCTCGATACATTTATGTAATAATTATAAGGTAAATAGAATTCTGATGCTGATTTAATCTGTATATATCAAATTCAAATCAAATACCACTGATAATCAAGATTTCTCTGGAACCTGTGATCCAATTACCATGCAATTTGGTAGGTAGGTTCCTCTTGGCCCCTAGGTGCTCGCTAAGAAATCTTTTTAAAAAACTCCCTCTCCTTCACCGAAAAACCATATTCTATATCTATAAAATTCAAATCAAATACCGCTAACACCCCTCAATACCGTAGGGAAGCACGGGTATTTTGCTAGTTTTTATATACAACATAGTGCAATCGAGATTAGAACGTGTGAGTATAAGCAATGAATTAATTTTGTACTCTTAGCTGCTACACAGTTATCGGAGTACCTATGAACAAGGATTATTATATCCATTAGTTAGCTATTAGAAAAATTAGGCACCGAAATAAATATTTAATCTATTATAAATTTTGGATCGATTGAATTGTACGAGCATAGGGGAGAAGCTTTGTAAACAGTTTGTTGGATTTATTTTGTGCCCTAAATCGATTATTGTTACACGCTCGTGTAATTAGAAAAGCATCAAAGCCTTTAAGAGACACTTTGATGTTATAATTCTGTTTCATGTTACGAACACCTCGTCACTTACAACGTGTGCATTCTTTACGAAGACATTACCGTCAAATGGAAAAGAGACCCTGAATACATCAGGGTGAATATATTCATTACTTTTCCGTGGTGCGTCTGTGTTTATTCCGCAGGTAGGGAACTAGCTACAAACGCGGTTTAATGATGTAGGAGGGGCCCCACTTGTCCGCATGTCTCCAAGCAAGAAACTAAGTTAAGCCTGAAAGCTCTCGAAAATGTAGCCATAGATGGTTCTGCATGGCACGGCTACAAGTCACGTTTTCAAACACGCACAGGACAAAATTCATTTCACTTGACACAATATACTGTTCGCTCACAGAGTTCATTTCCAAGCATTCCCATGAACACTGCTTCCAAGTTGTGTCACAGGTAATGTTAGCGGCATCCTTTACAAATGTATGTAGAACTTTGGACAGTAGAGCAGAGCAATTTTCGTAAGGTTATAATCGTTTCTGGTTTGATTCAACGAGAAAATAGTACATTTTTTTTAGTGACATTTATGGGGAGAATGGAAAGTAATATTGTTTAACGTAACATTGAATACGACTCGATTCCATTTTTGTTCGACATACCGTATTTAATTGTTTATCTATTCTATTATATTATTAGAATATTCTATTATATTATTAGAATATTCTATTATATTATTAGAATATTCTATTATATTATTAGAATATTCTATTATATTATTAGAATATTCTATTATATTATTAGAATATTCTATTATATTATTAGAATATTCTATTATATTATTAGAATATTCTACCATATTATTAGAATATTCTATTCTATAACCTATGTATATTCCCGTACAGCACACTTCGTTGCAGGAGTATTGCAGGAACGTTGTTGCAATATTACGTTCTTGCAGGTTGCATTGCAATATTGCAGGAACAATGCTGCAATATTGCCGTGGAATATTTGAGTGGCAACATTCTTGCAATATTGCAGGAATATTGCGCACACGTTGTCACTGCAATGTTCCAGTGGCAACGATCCTACAATATTTCTGCAATATTTCGCACACATTGACGCGCATTGTTACAGTAGCAACGCTCCAACAACATTCTGTAATATTGCGCACACGTTGCCACTGCAGTGTTCCAGTGGCAACGATCCTACAATATTTCTCCAATATTTCGCGCACATCGACGTGCAATGTTCCAGTGGCAACGATTTGGCCGTTTCGTTGCAGAATCATTGCCGGAACGTTGCAGGACTACATGCTTGTAATGTTGCCGCAACTTTGCAAAAATACACACCTGCAATATTGCGAAGGCGGACATAGGTTTGAGCCTGCAACATCTCTGCAATGTGTTGGTGCAACATTGCAATCTTGCACCGCGTCGTTGCAGAGACGTTGCTGCAATGTTATGGTGCTGTGTGGGTTGGTATATACTATATACCTATGTTCTATGTTAATCATTTAAGGCCAGAGCGACAGTGTGATCTACATGCACATGCATAACGTAAATTCTAAATATGGGACCACTTTAAATATTCAAGCAGATATTAATAAGTAGTCAGTTGGTACTTCTTTGCTTTCTATTGGAGATGATAGTACGCGAATCGTTACTTTCAAATAACGCTGAAAATGGTGTTTCGAGAAAAACGGCTTCAAAGTTAAGTCCCCTATGCCAATATCACTCTGCCAGGCCGTTATTCGACGGTGCATTCAATTACCCACACAGCACCGTAACATTGCAGCAACGTCTCTGCAATGACACGGTGCAAGATTGCAATGTTGCACCAAAACATTGCAGAGTCGTTGCAGGTTCAATCCTATGTCCGCCTTCGCGATATTGTAGGCGTGTATTTTTGCAAAGTTGCGGCAACATTACAAATATGTAGTCCTGCAACGTTCCGGCAATGATTCTGCAACGAAGTGTGCTACATACATTGCGGTGGCAACGTGAGTGCAATATTACAGAATGTTGTTGGAGCGTTTCCACTGTAACAATACACGTCAATGTGTGCGCAATATTGTAGCATCGTTGCCACTGGAATATTCCTGCAATATTGCAAGAACGTTGCCACTCAAATATTGCACGGCAATATTGCAGCATTGTTCCTGCAATATTGCAATACAACCAGCAATGGCGCAATATTGCAGCATTGTTCCTGCAATATTGCAATACAACCAGCAATGGCGCAATATTGCTGCATTGTTCCTGCAATATTGCAATACAACCAGCAATGACGCAATATTGCAGCATTGTTCCTGCAATATTGCAATACAACCAGCAATGACGCAATATTGCAGCATTGTTCCTGCAATATTGCAATACAACCAGCAATGACGCAATATTGCAGCATTGTTCCTGCAATATTGCAATACAACCAGCAATGACGCAATATTGCAGCATTGTTCCTGCAATATTGCAATACAACCAGCAATGACGCAATATTGCAGCATTGTTCCTGCAATATTGCAATACAACCAGCAATGACGCAATATTGCAGCATTGTTCCTGCAATATTGCAATACAACCAGCAATGACGCAATATTGCAGCATTGTTCCTGCAATATTGCAATACAACCAGCAATGACGCAATATTGCAGCAATGACGCAATATTGCAGCATTGTTCCTGCAATATTGCAATACAACCTGCAATACTCCAGCAACGAAGTGTGCTGTATGGGATACGTTCGCTGCTATAACTTCTACAATTATTTGAATGTCTTAATGAAATTTTATTTAAAATATTCATAAAGGACAAGGCTTCCAGAATCAGTAAAAAAATCAATCTTTTGAAGCTGAAATATTCCACTACCCCCTTAATAAACAACAAAACTTCGAAATATCCATTTCGTTAATCTCCCATCGCAGGTGGCTGCGAATCCACTACACAATAGCCAGCGAACAAGAACGCCAATCCCGGGATAGGCGGAATTAAATTGATGTAAATATCCGGGATATCAGAGATTGCTTCCGAGCGAGTGAATGCATAAAGTAGACGGTGCAAACGCCAGCGCCCCCTCGCGCTCTCGATCCCCTAATGAACAGCCCTATAAAATCGGCGAGCTGAAATCATCCCTAAACGGTGAGCAGCACTCGCGGAGCATTCCTGGCCCAAGGGGTGGAGAGCCAGTCATCGGTATTCATCCTTCAGCACGTATTCGTCAGGGTGGATTGCCCTCCCGAGAAAAATCACGGCCCTTGTCCGTGACTATATTCCGTCTGGTCCCTCCAGCTCCGCGCCGTGCTCTTCACCACCCCATCGAAGACCGCGATCCGCCGTTGACTCCTTCGGCGATTCAATTTTCTTAGGACGGCGCGGCGCGCGGCGGACGTGCCGCCCAGAATAGCCTGAATAATATATACCCGTCGAATCGCGTACACGGAGGTCGGAATGGAAGGGTTGGATGGGCCCTCGGCTAGTATCGTTTCGAGTACTTATTCATCCAGGGACAGGTCGCGAGGCACGAAGCCTAAGAATTTACCGCTTACTCGACCGTTTTAAGCCTCCAGCGGACAAGCACCAGCCATTTGCCCTTTTCCATCCAACCCTCGTTTCTCAGCCGCCCCGCTGCCTCATCCTCCTCCTCTCTATTCGCCACCCTGCCGACATTCTTCTTGACTTCCGGCGGCTCGCGGCTCTCGAAAGGCCCCAGACGAATTGCAGCGACCGCTTCCGCGCTGTCCCCGCTCGATTAATATTCCCGTGAAGCGCAAAAGCCTGGAACACGGGGGTGCTCTTTTTGCTCCCACCCCCCGCCGGAGCCCCGGGGAGACCGGATGAAATCCTGGGGGGTCGTTACTAATCGGCGCCGTGAAAGTCGGTAATGGATTCAGGGGGTCGCGGCAAGACGCGGCCCTGGTATGAATATTAAGTCTGAGATTTCGGCTGGGCGTTCCTCGGCGGGGCGGCCAGGGTGAAGGGGTTGAGGTTCATTCCGGATGATCGTGAGAGTTGAATAATTTCGCGGTCGGCATCATTTGTGCGGGGAAATTTATTACGAGGGGTCGCCGGTTCAAGTGCTCGGATCTGTGCGTTTAATCGGCTTGTATGTAACGGCCGCTGAGGGTTTCTTTTAGGATTTTCGATTGCATTTGCGGCTGATGCGCTTTTAATGTCTGCTCGCACTTTCGCGAGCTAGCGAACGGAGTTGGGGGTAATTGTAGAGTTTGGTGTAAGAATGGGGCAGCTTCCGATGTATTGGCTTTTGGAAAATTAATAAAAACGGTGTTAAGAAATTATTTTGCGAGGGGTTCAAAATATTTTTTTCAACACCTGCATGAAAATGGGTGTTTTTTTACACCTGCTGAGCGGGAGCAAAATGACCAATTTCAGACTATTCGCGTGTAATACTTTTCTCCCAAGGGAAAAAGACTACGCGCATGCGTATTCGCAATTTTTTACTTTGCTCCCTACGAAACGTCATTTTGTGAGCTGAGTGAACATGGCATTACCCTGTGGTATGAAGAAGCAATTAGTCGAGTAGTCCATATCGATCATGTGTGCGACTGAAATCAAAATTCCTAGTACAAATTTGAGTCTTCAACTTATTAATTGCTCAAATATAAACATTACTTTTACAAATTCTTAAATAAATTATGTTTGATACTTGTAATGCATTTGTCATATTTTTTTTTGCGAATCGCTCAGCAGGCTTTCAAAAAAACACACCTTTCATGCAGGTGTTGAAAATAATATTGTGCGTGACAAGGGAGAGACGCGATTTCGCCTCGCGTGAATTGCTGCCCTCGCTGCGCTCGGGCAACAAACTTCACGCTCGTCGGAATCGCTTACTTCTCTCCCTTGTCACGCAATGTACTATTACCCATTTAAGGAGGTTCGATTCCTCACTTGCGGGGCAGGCAGCGAGAGGGGTAAGCCTATGCTTATACCCACACAGCACCATAACATTACTGCAACGTGTCTGCAATGACGCGGTGCAGGATTGCAATGTTGCACCAAAATATTGCAGAGACGTTGCAGGTTCAATCCTATGTCCGCCTTAGCAATATTGCAGGTGTGCATATTTGCAAAGTTGCGGCAACATTTCAAATATGTAGTCCTGCAGCGTTCCGGCAATGATTCTGCAACGAAACGGCAAAATTCTGGCAATGATCCTGCAACTCTTCGACAATATTCTGGTGCGAGATTGCGAGATTGCAATGTTGCACTGTATCATTGCAGAGAAGTTGCAGGAGCGTTACCACTCCAATATTTCTGCAGTAAGGTTAATGTCGCAATTAGCGACCCAGTTCCAATTATTGACACTTTATCGTTTATATTTAAATATGAATTTTTTTCTGTTCCGAACGGGTGTTAAAATTATTGAATTCGATTTGTGAATATTCAAAGTATCTTGCTTAATTTTCACTAATGTATATCATAACATATAATTAAGTAATAAGTAAATGTTTTCACATGCGTCAGTTACAAATCCGTGAAAAAGTAGTTTCTTGTTACCGAACTTGAGAACGGCCAAATTTTAGGTATTAAGTATTTCTTGCATGCGTATATTAATGTAGGAAAAATATATTCAAATAAGTTCAAAAATAATTTTAAATCCACTATTTAAAAAAATTGCATTGAATTTTGTATTAAGGGGGTATTCTGGTCTGACGACGCGTTTTCGTCGCGTTATTTCGGAATTTTTGACAAAGAACCCATCAATTTTATTATTATTTAGTTTATTGCTACATGTTTATTGATGTTTGAACTATCTTTACAAATTTTGTCAATGGAAAAGAATTAAAATCAACCGCAGTTGACTGTTTTAAAGTAATGGTGAAAAAAAAAACATGGTGTCACGGTGTCCATGATTGGGCTCGTTCTAGTGATCTATAACAAAAAATGAAAAGAGATTCTATATATGTGTGCCTGTGGCTTTCGTCCCTACCAGAATGATAAAAAAATATTGAAAATTAAGCAAATGGCGGCGGTTTGAAAATTAAGTTTCGATTTTCGCACAATTTTTCAACTTTAAAGGTCTGTGAAAGTTTAAAAACAAAATATTTTATCATAATTCTGGTAGGGACGATAGCCACAGGCATACAGATATAGAATCTCTTTTCATTTTTTGTTATAGATCACTAGAACGAGCCCAATCATGGACACCGTGACACCATGTTTTTTTTTCACCATTTCTTTAAAACAGTCAACTGCGTTTGATTTTAATTCTTTTCCATTGACAAAATTTGTAAAGATAGTTCAAACATCAATAAACATGTAGCAATAAACTAAATAATAATAAAATTGATGGGTTCTTTGTAAAAAAATTCCGAAATAACGCGACGAAAACGCCTCGTCAGACCAGAATACCCCCTTAAATTCATAATAATTATGGGGGTCAATAATCGGTACTCGTAAAATGTATGAATTCCTATTATTGACACGAGATGCCATGTCATGTTTCCATCCCGCGTGTTTTGTCAGTTTGCATCGTAACCTGAAAAAAAGATGTCTAATAAAGAGTATAATCGACGAAGAAACTATTCCCAGCAAATTTTTGTGTTGAATTACAATAATAATTTAATAATGATTTAATAATGAAAGCTATTTTGTTTTGTACTAAGTATTTTATAAACATCCATTCCACGCATTATGTACGAGTCAATAATCCGGTCTGACATAGGTCACTATTTGGGACGAAGAGAGAATTGAGGGTCAAAATTAGGTACACATGCATCATATAATATATTTATTATTAATAATTATATTCGAACAATTTCATCATAAAATGTGGCCTTTTCCATACTGGAAAAGAACCAGCCATATGATATGCTATTAATGAGTAGCTGGGATAAATACTTTGAATATGTAAATATGTTAGAACGTGCGAGTAGATCTTACAGGGTCGCTAATTGGGACATTTACCTTATTGCACGGTAATGTGCGTGCAATTTTGCTGGGGCATTGCCACTGGAACATTGCACATCGATGTGCGCGCAATATTGCATAAATATTGTAGGATCGTTGCCACTGGAACATTGCACGACGATGTGTGCGCAATATTGCAGAAATATTGTTGGATCGTTGCCAACGGAACATTGCACGGCAACGAACTTGTAATATTGCTGCAATATTGCAGGATCGTTGGCACTCCAATAATGCACAACAATATTGCAGCATCGTTCCTGCAATATTGCAATGGAACCTGCAAAAATACAATATTGCAGCAACGTTCCTGCAATACTGCTGCAACGAAGTGAGTGTGCTGTATGGGATACATGGGAGCTCTGCAGTGATACCAATCTTAGATAAAAAAAATTATGTAGAGAAAAATGTTATTTACCTGTCTATTCCGAATAAAATTATTACTACCTACACTGTTTGTTTTGGAATTTATTTAAGGGGTCATGGTCAGTCAGGAGGCCGAAAAAAGGGTGGTCTTTGGAAATTTTTTACTCAAAAGCTACAACACATTTCTCAAAAAATCTTTTTTCCTTTACACGTTTCACAACAGTTCCTTCAGTCAGTTCCAAAGATACGAGCACATTGCTGTCTATTCATTCAATTATCTAATAAACCGTGCGGTCCATGTCCGATTTTCTTTTTTAGAATTTCATAGTAATACTTAAGCTTTTCATTGCAACATTTTTAGGACTTTCTCACTATTTTTAAGGACTCTGTGTAACATTTTCTAGAAATTTCACCGCTTCTCCCGTAACAGCCTGTGTATAAGAGCGCAACTTTGATTTCAACCTTTTCAAAAACCGTGCGGTCAATCGACTTGAAATTTTCACACAACGCGGACTACACTTTGAACATTAGATTAAAACGCTTTTCAGAGATTTCTCATTATTTTTTCTCCGGTATCGAACCTCCTTAAATTCTACATATTAACACAACATTTAGCACCATTAATAAACTAAACTATTTTTTAAAATTGTATCCAAATTTACTTATCTCGGATATTAGTTATCGCGGATGTTACAAAACTATGTATTTATAGTTCATTAGCCATAATATTGTTGAAACTGAAAAACACTAATACCTATTGTTATATTCCACTCAATTTATATATTAATTATTCAAAGTCCTTAGATACGAATACACATGTACTTACATTACCAACCTAATTTCTTTTGCAACCGGGCATTAAAATTAGATTAGATTCAGTTGGTATCTGCTTCTAACGTAGCATTGCACTGTACCACTTTCCAAAACACCACTACATCAATTAACTGAAGCAATCGCAGACGGTAATCGTTCTCTTCAACACTTCCGTTGCGCACGAAACGCCCTAATTAATAAGGAACTCAAAGCAGTGCGTTCAACATCGTCAATCATTCAAGTAGCTGTACCTGCCTTCATAGCTCGATGAACAAACATTCGTGACGCGAATGTAACGTGTATTTGATTACTCCTTGTTTGTTAATAACAGAAATTGGTCCGGAGACGTTGACGTATACGTGCAGCAGAATTCTCGTTTCAAGTGAACCGCAGTCTTCGAGGCAAAGGCTTCAACTGGGCAACACCTTGTACAATCGATCCGTACCTAAATTTCTGATTAAACGCCACTGAATAATTCAAACAGCGGGCGTAAACGAAAATACAGTTTCCATGCGAAACGAATCGGCGAGCTAACGAACGAGAGAGAATCTACTTAATTCTTAATTTGCACAGAATCGGTTCGCGAATTTTATATGGTTTTTGTGTGCTCATCAAAACATTCGTCGTACAAATATGTGTTTCTGTTAAAAGCACTTTTAGTACCAAACCTTCTGTGGATTTTTCATCAGGCAATCAACATCTGTTCCATTACGATTTATTTGCAGGAGATTGAGCAATTTTGCTGAAATCATTTTAGGATGCAAATTGAGGAACTAGATATGATTAATTTTTCAGACACAGAAATTCCATCAAAGCTTCACTCTGTCTTATTTACTACTTCCTTCCAATTGGAATGTCTTAATTTTTTTAATTACTTGACGAGTATCGATTACTGTTGCGCAAAATTTAAACTGGGCTAGAATCATCTTTTAATGCATAGAGTTAACTTGTAAAGGTACAGATTAATTATTTAATTACCTTTATTTAACAATGTAATTTAATTTGGAAAGCTAGAATTTAAAATGAAATATTTTAAGGGCTCCATCAATGACTTTGTGATATTATATTAAAATTAAAATCACTTTTAAACTAATAGTTTACGCGTGAGTGTCTTTTTTATAATGTTCCATTTAAAAAGAAGGCGCAATTGCATAGATACACAAAAGTATGTAAAAGTAATACAGAAATATGCAGTGCCGATTACAATTTAATTTTACTTATGACATTTCATTTTATTTCCAACTATTTTAAAGCCGAAGCTTTTCGGCATTTATTTCATACTTAAAATTCAGGTAATTCCAAGAGTACGATTTGTGGAATGCGAGAAATCTCTGTCGCTTTAAGTAAATAGAAATCGGTAAGATACATTTTCAGTGAACAAGTTTAATAAATAGAAAAAGACACGTTTGCCTGTTTTATCGAAACGTAGGAAATTATTTAGGCGCGTCATAGTTCGGTGAACGATTATCTGAATAATAACAGTTTGATAAACGGCGACAAGGGAGACCCCAATACGGGTTACAAAGTGCATTAAACCAGCGCAAATTTATGCTCAACTATACCGATTGATAAAGCGCCCGAAGCAATCGTAAATCAGCGTTAGAATTCTGCTAACCGATATCCCGAAATTAAGCGATTTTCTTCTGAATGGCTATTTAATGAACTCGTCTATTCCTGATAAATTGAAACGTCGTTCGCTATTGATTTTTCTTGACACTTCTATCGGCTTGTCGATACCAAATTCAAAGGGACTGCGTTAACATTTTATAACGAATCGGATTAAACGATCAATCACGCTGCGTAGCGAGGACAATTTTGTTTTCGAGCCTTTAATATCACGTTTCGAATTTCACTTTACTGCTCCTGCGGGGATATTTATCTGTTTCATTACAGCTTGTTTATTTTTAAATCGCGGGGCGCATTTCAGTCGCCGATGGATTTTTTTAAATTAACGCGACGTGGGACGCTGGAAGGGATTCAAAGATAGGATTTAAAAAATTAACAACTCCACTGCAACGCACGCTCGTAAAGCGGGCTGCCACGTGCCAAATTAACCTTGTGTGACTAATTCCGTGAAAGAGAAGACAACTGGGGATTTCAAGCTTCCGCATTTGCGTCACGTCATCTTACGAATGGAGCGAAGCATTTGAATGAGAGCATCTAAAGCATTCCTGGTTTCGTAACTATATTTACCGTGTAACGATAAAATAATACCTCGGGAAGTTACTGCGTTTGAAGTGCAAAATAATCGCGGAATGAAAATACGCTTTCAAAAAGGGTAGGTATTTTTTTCAAATGGAATTCTCGTTATGTAGGGTAAACTGTACAATGATTGGCACCGTAAGCGGAAATCTGCATTGGAAAGTTTATACCTTTTCGTGAAGTTTTTATATGGTCTTAATTTTCAGTTATTAGCAATGATTATGGATTTTAAATAGAACCTCGTGAATACCTATTAAGTCATTTATTTAAAAAATATTCAATGAAAAACAAAATTGGCATTAAAGTACAATCATTGGCACCTTAAAACTTGAGGTTATGTAGAGAAACGTATGTAGTTAAAAACGAAGCTTAAAGTGCTTAAACAGACTGTTTAATTCACAATTAAATACCTACAACACTTAGTAAATCTGTATTTCAATATATTACTTAGTTATAAAGCGACAAAATATACTTAACTACACGTTACCAAAATTTTAAGAGAACACCCTAAAACTCAGCCCTTTGTCCCACTTTGTGGTGTTGCCAGATATAAAATGTGTAGTTCAGCTACGGGCTTTGTAGTGTTGTAGTGAAAGAAAAATAAGAAATTGGAAAAAAAGTACTTTCTAAGCTTGTATTTTTTAATATTTAGCTTTTTACTTTGGAGTGCCAACATTAGTGCAGTTTACCCTACATTTCAATAGTGTGAGCAATAGTTTTTTAATTATACATATGCATACATTATTTCTTCAATTTACCTATCTCTTTTGAATATTTTAATACACATCTGTGGAGCAATATTATTACTATTATCTATCAAAATAATTCAAGTAAATTTCTTAAATGGAGAATGTACCTATCTCTTTTGAATATTTTAATACACATCTGTGGAGCAATATTATTACTATTATCTATCAAAATAATTCAAGTAAATTTCTTAAATGGAGAATGTATTTAAAATAATTTTAAAGACCACAAAATAATTATTTCGTTTATTTATTTTTTTTCATTATTGGTTGTGATCTGGCATCACTTAAACTGCAGCTGAATTTTCTTATCATTATACGTTCATTACAGACTCTATCACGTGTGAAAAAGAGTTCCTCCCAAGATAACTGGTTTCCAAAGAGTGACTAAAATATTAGTGGCCGTTTTAAATTTGTAGCTACATATTTTGTGAGTCCTGGAGTATTCGAAGCGTGCACTGCAGAGATTCGAATATCGTGCTGTCAGGTTGAACGAAACAGAGTTGCTCAGAAGTATCATACTTCTCCTCGTGCAGCTAGAGAGAATTTATTAAACGTAGCAACGTTTGGAGAAGAAAATTTACAATATAAAGGGCGGGAACGGATTCGCGAAAGTGGAGCACCATAGATCTCTCCTTTTTATCCGAACTTGTGACAAAGCATCGCGTACGTCCCCGAGATGGCTTAAGGATTTCAATGGAAAACGATAAGACTTATCTGCAAACGGATTTTTACAATGTTCCAAGTCGTAGACAGTTTCTGGACGCTGATCTCCTTTAAGAATATACCGTCGCTAGAACGGTATCCCATATTATAGTACTTGCATTAACAGAAGCGACGAAATAACCTGTCGTATCTTCTATTCTAGCAACAACTACCAAGTAGATAGTATCAGGTGCAGTATACAAAAGCTGAAGTAAATACAAATGACAGATTAGAACGACAGATACAAAAGAACAATTCTTTGGGAATTTATTTCGGAAAGTGTACATGCATATTTTATGCAAAGGTTTTTGTAGTTCGATGAGGGACACTTTAACAGCTTATTATATTATGTCTTGGTGTAAATGTATTTATTTATTGCAAAATTACAATTGATTTCCCGAAATAGGTTTTTCCATTGTGGTGACAAGGATTTCTCAAAAACCGTTTCACTAATCTTTCTGAAACTTTGTAGGTTTCTTCTGGACATTCAAATCTAGACTTTGATCGAAGCATTTGTGTTTACAATGCATAGTTTTTATTTTATGGAGGAAAAATTAGTGTTTTTTTTCTACGAGAATCGATCATTTCACTTTAACATCCGCCATTTCGTCCCAGATTAATATTTTATAAAACGGAACGATTAAAGACTAGATAAGCTATCTTCTTCGTTTTTATATTTCAGATAACCCAGTTCCGAATAATATTGGTCAGCGCGAAACGTATTTCTAAACACACCTTCCGGGAAATCGGTAGTAATTTTGCAATAACTAAATACTTTTATATCAAAACATAATAGAATAACCTGTTAAATTGTCCCTCATTTGAATACAAAATCCTTTGGATACAAATATGCATGTACATTTTTAAATAAATTCCCAAAGAATCGCTCTGTTTCTACCTCCTGACTGCGTGTAACCCCTTAACTCACTCAATTCTCTCATAAATTCTTGTCAATAATTTTCCTTCGTTTTGAAAGTTTCACTTTTCTGAAATTCTGTATACATATATTCCTATTTCTGTACAGATTTACATATAACAACAAGACCAATTTGAATAACTTATTCATAAAAATAATAAGAAATATCTGAGTAGAAATATGTATACACATTAAGTGTTGCATAAATTACAAATGAGTTGTCACTACAGCTCAACTACGGCATCGTGTTCACAGTGCACATATTGAGGGTCTGAAAACCGGCAAAAGTTTGAATCCAATTTTCTCTCGAGTTTTTCAGCACTGCTCCCCCTGCGCCTAACACATTATTAACCAAATGGTGCACTAACTGCATAAAGAATACGAACTTGTGACAGGAAAAGATTGCAAACCAAAGCAGACACGTAAGATCCAGCTTGAAATTCATATTACCTAAAAATACAAGCACATAAACTCTTCTATACAATAAGTCCCACACATTGGGGTCTAGGTTAGGTCTAGGTTAGCTCTGAGTTAAGGAGAAGGAGATTCTGGAGTCACTAGAGAATGAGGATGTTTGTGTTTGATAGGCTAGTGCAGGCCTGCCCTTTGGGGTGCAAATACCTCCTCAAGTTCGGGGACCGGGGCAACAGTCGAGGGTTGCATTGTTAGGCCGGGTCCAGATCTGAACAGAACAGCGAACAGAACACCACTTGAGGAGTTAGATGGAGCAAGACAAGTAGATCGCTCGTCTTACTCCATCTAACTGCTCAAGTGGTGTTCTGTTCGCTGTTCTGTTCAGATCTGGACCTGGCCTTACCTTGCTAACCACAGCATGGGCTGTGGAAGAACTGCAAGACTGTGCCTGCGTCCATACTGGCTCGTACCGCGAGTCTATATAGCTGGGCCTCGTGCGTATGGATCCACTCTTGCAGTTCTCCCAAATAACCCACGCAACGGTTAGCAAGGTAACAGTTTAGCCCTCGGCTGTTGCCCGGGTCCCAGAACTTGAGGACGTATTTGCACCCTGAAGAGCAGGCCTGGGCTAGTGGGTACGGTGTTGTTGTATGGGGCAGAAGGCGTGGGAATGCAAGAAAGGGATGGAAGTGGAAAGAGTACGAGAGAGATTCATTAGATGAACGTCAGGGCTGGAGCGATACATCCCGGACTATGTGGTGATGGAAGAAACCAAGAGAGAGAGAGAGGTTGAGAACGACAACATGACGTAGAGTATTAGGAATGGAGAGGAGGATGAGGGGTGGGCAAGTCGGAGCAATAGCGAGGTGTTTAGAGAAGGTAAGAGGGAAGAATAGGTAGTGGGATATAGTGGGAAGTGGAAAGAAGAAGGTTCTTGAAGAGAGGGAATTTACACCGGAGGAAGTAGAGAGGAGGGAACCAGAAGAGTGGGATTTGAGGGCTGAATTGGAGCAAAAGGTCCAGGAAATGCAGGAGCAGGAAAAAGAGAATGAAGGGAGGGTGGTATAACAGGTGGTACAGGGAGGTGAGAACGGGAAGGGTGGTAAAACAAGGGAAAGGGGAGAAGATGATTAGGGCTGCAAGGTACAGGGTGGGAAATGAGATGAGAGGGGCAAGGTGCTGGTTGCAGGAGGAGAAAAACTTGTGCAGGATATGTGGATGGGAGCAAGAGATATGGCGGCTTGTGTTGGAGAGATGTGTAGATCGGCGAAGGGGTAGGAGAAAGGGTTAGAGCAATATTGTGAGAGAAGTGGATGGGCCAACTGCGGAAAGAAGAGGAAAGGGATGGTGGTGTGTGAAAGAGAGGGAGTGAAGGAGAGCGGTAGAGAGAGAAGGAATGTGCAAGTGGGTGCGAAAGGAAGAGGAGAGAGAAAGGAAAGAGAAATGGTAAAATCGAAGAGGCAGGAAATAAAATATTATGCCAGCGTTGCAATGGCAAGACGGCGGCGAGGTTAGGTTAAGGCTAAATATAAATTAGGTTAAGATAGGTTATGTTGGTGCAAGTTAGAGTCAGGGATCGAAAAAGTTCTCGAAAATATCTGTTTCTGTGGAATTTTTATTGAAAAAAATGTTACCTTTAGGAACTTCTTTAAAAACAAGTTACATTAGAACATTTATTAAAAAAGTTTTCATAAGATAAAGAAAAGTACTAAACTATTAGGTACTAGTTTTATTTAACAATATAATATCATATTCTTCATATGTTTATTTCATAAGAAGTATGAAAATCATAACATTAGAAATGTATTAATTAATGGTTTCATAAGAAGTATTGAACAGAAAGAGAACTTGTCAAGAATAGTATTTGTTACAACGATTGAGAACTTTTTTAATATTGGTGAACAAAATATCTGTTCCTATTATAAACAATTTTTTATTTTTATATTTTATAAGTTCCATTCCAACTAGAACCTTTATTTTTAAGACCTTTTATTTTATCGGTTCTTCTGGGAACTTATAATGTGAGAATATTTTTAAAAATAGTTCCACGGTCCATGTTTTAAATGGAACCTATTGAAAAGTACCAGAACTTTTTCGATCCCTGGTTAGAGTATTTTCCAAGTAGCAGATAAAATCAAGTATTTCTTGCGAATTAATTACAAGGAGACGAAATCAAGCACAGACTTTTTCTTTTACACAATATTTATTACTCTCGCGTGAAGTAAAAAAGTATCTTTTTGCCTACATATTTATTTTACAAATGGCCACATGAGGTTGATTAAACAGTGTTTTAGAAAAAGTATCTCTGGTTTTGCCTTGATATTGTGCTTAAAAGTAAAGATACAACAGTTTCCTTGGAATATATTTCTCCGAGAACCTGTAATTTTGGAGGGGCCTCTGAAAAAATAATTGAACCAAAATTATTAAAATAGTGACTAGGAGAAGGCGATTTCTAAGATAAATGTGGATTATCGGGGTGCACAGATGGCTGTTTATTTTTATCTCGGAAACCAGAGCTCTTACACTCTATGTGGAGGTACACTCCAAAAAGGAGTATATTTTGAACATGCTGTAAAAAATTCAAATCTGCCGTGTTAATTCGAAAGGGCGTATCTGCAAGTTTCGCTGAAATTGAGTGATTGCTGCCAAGCAACACAAAAATAATTTATTTATATGAATATTAAATAAGAAAGCATTAAAACTGAAGAATAACAGTTTATATTTCAGACGTATTTGAAATCCAAGCCTGATTTTGGGCGTATCTACCAACGTTATCTAAGGGCGTTTCCTTTGGTGTTTATGAAATACTAGTTTTACTACTCGGCTTCGCTCGAAATTTAGATTCCGATTTTATAAAAAAAATTTTTTTTTAGTTTTTTTAAATAGTCACATCCATCTGGATTATTCAGACATAATAAGCTGAGGCACATTTCGTGATCCCAGAGTTTATCGTTCGACAGTTTTTAGGCGACAGACAAACACAAATATATAGAAGCTTTCTGCTTGATATATTAAGATTTTGCGGGTTTGGTACAAACATTCAGATACCTTTTTATCCAGATTCAATATCTAACCTAATCCAATTTATATGACATACCGATGGCATAGCACAGAATACTAAAAGTATATATCATAAAAAAATAAATTTACAGCTAATATTATTAATAAACAATACCCAAAAATACTAGTCACGATTTCCATTCATCCCCTTGTAATTAATTCGCAAATAAATACTCGATCTTCGAGCAATTCGCCTGCATAGTCCCCTTAAGGGAGGCTCAAATTTTAAGGGAAGCAAACCCACATCCCATCCGGGGAAGGCTAAAGTTTAAATAAATCCAATCTAATCCACACCCCACACATCCAGCAACGCGTACAGAAAAATCGTCTCAAGGTGAACGCCCATCGCGAGCAGGCGGCGCATAAACGGTCCCTTTCCTTCGATTAAAAATCCATCAAGGGTAGGTATTCGATAGGCGCCAAGCACGCGTCGTCGAACATAATTCGAGGGTTTTTCGGCGTGACATAGCCGGGCGTGCAATATCCCGACCGCCACGAGAGTCCGTTGGTCGGTGAAAGCGGTAAGCGGCACAGTACGTCGCGCAATAAACGTCACTACGGACACAGTTTAAGGCTGCCCGTCCCGGGACATTTGCCAAACGAACTTCTCCGTTCAGTTTTGCCGGCCGTTTCGCTCGTTTATCAGAGTCCAGTCGGTTCTCTTGGCATCCGTGTGGCTCCCAGCTATCCAACCCGGTTCCAGCAACGTTAGCATCGTCGCATCGACGGCACGTTCCTCTCACACCCTTAGGCTTACTTTCCGAAGCTCGGGGCCGTCACCCCGACAACAGGAACCCCGCAAACAACCACTGGCCAAGATACAGCCATCCGAGTCTCTGTTTCCTGGCCGACTGGCGCACCGTTGTCGCCTTCTCGTCGCGCGTCAACTTGAGCGCGGAGGATCGCCGGTCCGCGAGGGAACTCGCCAAACTGTCCGCTGTCGTGCCAGACGCGTCAATGGGGGCCTAAACGAAACCGCCCCTTCCGTTCCCTGGCCGAGGATCGTTCCCTTCGAACCACCCGCTTAACAGAGCCGCGGAAGTTTGTTTTAATTTAGTTTTCCGACTCCACGTTCGCCTTTGCCCCTTTCGTTTTTTCGCCCGGCTGAGATTTCAGGGCGAGCAAGGAACGCGGCGAGCTCCGATTTCCAACGCGCACGGAGGAATTCCACCGTTGAAAATACTTCTTGACGTTACTTGTTTCGAACGGCCCGTCTGCACGGCTTCGGTTTTTCTCTGAAGGGGTGCGCTTGACGGACATTGATTGCGCACGGAGATTCTGGGTTGGCTATCGGTTTGAGGGTGGGTTAATGCTTGTGGAGGGTTGAACGGAACGAATGTAACTGTGGGGTTTCTTTTCTGGTGCGTAGACTTAACTTCATTTTTTGGATGATAATGATAGTAGGGGAGTGTTTCTTAAATCGTACTACTTGAGATTAGGACTGGGACTGTTTGCCGAATTTTTCGGTGTTCGAATATTCGGTATTCGAAAAATTCGGTATTCGAATATTCGGTATTCGAATATTCGGTATTCGAATATTCGGTATTCGAATATTCGGAATTCGAAAAATTCGATATTCGAATATTCGGTATTCGAAAAATTCGGTATTCGAAAAATTCGGTATTCGAATATTCGGTATTCGAATATTCGGTATTCGAATATTCGGTATTCGAATATTCGGTATTCGAAAAATTCGGTATTCGAAAAATTCGGTATTCCAAAAATTCGGTATTCGAAAAATTCGGTGTTCGAATATTCAAATACTTCAGTTGCTCAATTATTTGGCGAATATAATTCGAATATCCAAGTATTCGAATACTGATGTATTCGAATAAATCAGTATTCGAATAATAACATTCGAGTACTCAAATATTCGAAGTTTATTCGTAGCATTCGAATACTTGTAAAATATTCGAATATTAAATTATTCGAATAGTCCCAGCCCTACTTGAGATACTTTATGTTATATTTTCTATTGGGTACTAATTTGTAGACAACTTAATATTGGAAATTGAGGATCGTGCAGCGAGGGGTGGAGCTACATTTTTTACAGTTTTTAAGTTGTGACCTTTAATATATGTAAAAAATAAAATTCCACATCGTTTGGTTCACGTTTGATCAAATTCATTAGGGGTTTATTGTTTGGCGCAATATGAATGCTCCAGATTTGAAAAATTCGCCAAAAATAGAAGAAACTTATCAACTCAATAATTGCTACTTATTGTGTGAAAATATATACATATTTTTCAATTAGTGTTCGCTTTTTAAGGAGTCTCCCTACCTTGATGGACGAAAAATGATGCATATTTTGAGAATTTTTAAAACAAAACCATTAAATATATTTACTTCCAGCTTTGTGGATTTATTTGTCACTCTTTAGAGAATATGAAGACAAACTTTGTGTGCAGAAATAGTTGTTACTTCCGGAGTTATAAGTAAAGTAAAAGTAAAGTAAACTTAGAAAGGTAAAAAATAATAGCAGCGTCTAAAACAGACATCGCTTTCTGCAAAAAAATCGCTGTTTTTTTAAATCGCAAAAGTCTCATTTTACAAAAACCGTCTTAGTTTTAGTAACAACGAGAATGGGACATCTACTGAAGATATATACCAAGTTTGACGTAAATCGAGTGATTGATTTTTGAGATATCATGCTAACCAATTCGAAAAACATCGTTTTGCGAAAGTCGCGTTTAAAGTTTTAGGTACTGTTATTTTTTAATTACAGTAGCTAAATTTTAATTACAGTTTTAGTACAAACATAGGCATAAAGTTTTTAATTAATATAATTTGAGGGTTTCCCTGAAAAAAATCCCAAATATTGCGCTCCCTTTCAGGCCGTCAAAATAAGGAGACTCCTTAATGTTAAGTCAAAGCAATAATTTTATAAACAGTTTTTTCTAATTTACTCGAAGTTGGTAATGATGGAGCTGCACCCTTCTTGCTGCAAGGTCGTAAATTTATTAATTGACGTTTGAGACATCTCTATTACGTGTTTAATTATTTGTGAAGAACAGATTAATTTGTTATGAGCCTTTTTATGTCGTAATACAAAAAGTACGATTTAAACAGCAATTCTAATTACTACAATTGTAACTAATTCTCATGCAATAAGTACGAATTACATTAATAATCTGTCCTGCTTGATAACGAAAAGAGAACGAATTTGCTGCATCGTGAAAGTTTAATATTCTTGAAAATCAGAAGGTGATATCGTTTCAATTTTAAATGGGAGACACGTTGATATTCCAGCATGTAATTGAAACTTGATCGTGTACGTCATTAAACGTTCAACAATGGAGGATACGTGGAACTGTAGAGTCTTTTGTCTGATAATTTGTATTGGAGACGTATCGATGACAGAACCGCAGACAAAGGTAAGCACCAGGAGGAAAATGCTCACGGGAAATTTCAAGTACTGAACATGCTTGTTTAAAGTACCTCCTTTCAAGCATCTCGGTACGTGCTCTGACATATTATGTCTCTGGAGAGGATCCGGGGATCCCAGTGCTTGTGGGCCTTTGGAAGCAGCTATGTACTTCGATTTATTGAACGTAAAATTGTCCCGCATTGTCTCATCTCTGAAGGCACTATTTTTATTTATAATCTAACCGGAACAGAATTTTTTTCTATAAATTTACACTCTAAGTATTTAACTGAAATTTTTCGGAATTTAAATTCAGTAGGTGAACTAACCTTTCCCAATCTCGTTTATTAAATTTAAGAATACTAATTTTATCAAATGTAAGCTCGTAGCTCCAACGGTTTTCAAGATTTTAATTGTTACAGTTTTGAAAAGTTGAGTGAAATAGTCAAATATGCTATTATTTTGTCATCCATATTTACAATCTATTCCAGGATACAATCCTATGTTTAATAACGTCACCTGTGTATTTAATAATAATCGGGGTTGAACGAATTTGGATTTGGTGCTCTTCCTTCCCATGGATCGGTTTGAAAGCAGTACCATTCGATTCTTTAAATTTTTCTATGTCAGCAAAGGATTGCAAAACGATTAGGATTTTGAAAATAGTGACACTATATGCCAGTTAATAAAATTATGCGAAAGAAGTATTGTCTTCTACAGTCAGGAGTCTTAGATTTACTTTACTGACCACTCGGTTCAGTATTATTATAATTTCGTTAATACCTTGCACGAGTAGACCGATTGTTTTAAAGGAGTGTTTGCCTTTTTTGGGCCAAAATTAATAGGAGCCATTCATACTCACTAATCAATACGCCACTCCTCTGCATTTTCTTGTTAAGTTGGCAACACTGTTTCTGTGTAAAATTTCGTTACTCTGACCTTAGAATCGTGATTAGCCATATCAAAAAACCTTTGAACTACTACAGTTCAAATTTAAAAAATTTCTTGCTGGCCTCTATAATGGCCACGTAAAAATTTGGATACTTTGCCGAAAATGTTGGTGGTATATATGCATAAATTTTAAGTAATTAAAATTTACAATTTCAATGAAAAAATCCCGACCCTCTAAAAATTAAAGGGGTGCTCTAATATAACTGCCCATTTTTCAACGCCATCTTTGAGAATTTATTTAATAAAAACTATAAGGTTGTACTATCTGGCGCTTTGCCTGCATACTAAGGTATGTTTGAAGTAATACACAAAATTTGTTTGATTTTGGAAGAGTGGCTGCTACTCGTTCATTTTTTAATATTTTCCTATAACAAAATCACCGAGAGTTGCTGAGTATATGTACTTCTAAAATAAGCAAATAGTTGCAAAAAATATACACTAGATTTTCCACAAAAAATTCCCGAAAATTGCGTTTGTTTTCGTCTGCCAACTAGGCACAACCCCTTAATTCTACGCATCACGAATTCTTCCACTTTTACAATGTTTAACCGGTTAACTGGCAATGTATCATATATGATAAAATAAATCCGGCCAATTCTGCTTATGTACCTATTATATATGATTAAAACAAAATCTGGCCAATTCTGCTTATGTGTCATATATGATCAAATGGAATAACATTTTTGATTTTCAATAGATTTGAATGAAACTTGGTATGTAATGATTTTTGGGATCGCTGAATCTGAATTTGGCATTAGAATTGTAAAATTCAATATGGCACACTCAAAACTCACCCCCTGAACCCTATTTTTTAGGGGTTGGGGGTGTCAGATGATAAAAATAACCCCCCGGAATCGATTCAGCGACTCAAAAAACCCCTGTATACCAAATTTTGTACGATTCGCTTAATTTTTCGATGTTGCCAGTTTGGGCACGAATAGTGAAAAAAGTCCAGGGATCGAAAAAGTTCTGGTACTTTTCAATAGGTTCCATTTAAAACATGGACCGCGGAATTTTTTTAAAAATGTTCTCACATTACAAGTTCCCAGAAGAACCGATAAAATAAAGGTTCTTAAAAATAAATGTTCTAGTTAGAATGGAACTTATAAAATATAAAAATATAAAATTTTCTATAACAGGAACAGATATTTTGTTCACCAATATTAAAAAAAGTTCTCAATCGTTGTAACAAATACTATTCTTGACAAGTTCTCTTTCTGTTCAATACTTCTTATGAAACCATTAATTAATACATTTCAAATGTTATGATTTTCATACTTCTTATGAAATAAACATACGAAGAATATGATATTATATTGTTAAATAAAACTAGTACCTAATAGTTTAGTACTTTTCTTTATCTTATGAAAACTTTTTTAATAAATGTTCTAATGTAACTTGTTTCCATGGAACTTTTATTATATAGGTTCTAAAATATCTATTCCATGAGAACACTTTTTAAAGAAGTTCCTAAAGGTAACATTCTTTTCAATAAAAATTCAACAGAAACAGATATTTTCTTAAGGGGTTAAACCACTGTAGAGCACGAAAAAATAGGCATATTTCGGGAATTTTTTTTGCGCAATAAAGATATCAATCGAAATTCTGTAAACTGGGATTTATAATTCTAGTAATGAAGTACAAAAAATATTTTTTTCAACTTCGTTCATGACAAAATGGTGGCTGCGCAGCATTTCTCCGTCGGTGCCTGTTTTTTGAAAGGGTCCACGGCCGGAAACCTAACTCCCACAATTTTTGACGTGGAACAAAAAACCAAAGTCTTTTCGATTCTATAGAACAACAGCAAGAGACGTACGTAGGATTTTTTCGATATATTGATTTTTCGCGAAATGGTGCAATTTTGAAAAAAAAGTTTAAAATTTCATGAAAGAAATCGTCACAAAAATTGTGTTTAAACAAAAAATATGCAATATAAAAAAAATCCTACGTACGTCGCTGAAGAAAACAATTTTGAATATACTGTTAAAAAAAAGTGGTTTCGAGAAAAACGCGTTTAAAGTTTTAAGTACTGTAAAATCATATTATATTCTTATATACCTTTAAGCGTCCTTTTCAACGGTCGATCCTCACTTTACTAACCCTACACAGACTTTCTTTACATTCTAGACTATTCCGCACTCTAAAAAAAAACTACAGTGCGCGCAGTTATAACAAAGGCGCTCGGAGCATACACGAGAGTGTTGCAGTAGAATTGAAAATTTGGACATTTAGACATTTTTGCCGCCCTCGATCTTTTGGTATATTATTTTCAAGACCCTAAAGCACCTTCTAAACAAAAAAAAAATTTTTCCTTTTTGAAAATTCTACCGTGGTTTAACCCCTTAAACAAAGCATATAAGTTCTAACAGAATTTTTTGAAAAACGAGGGTTCAAGAACTTTTTCGATCCCTGGCTAAAAACAGCCGTGCCAGTTAACCGGTTAATAATATCAGTACATAACTTGAATTGACACTTTCCTCTGCCCAACAGTCACACAGGAAGTGCGACGGATTCACCCGTTCAACTGAAGTAACCAAACAAACTTGTCGCATCAATTAAACACGATCTTTAGCATACGTTTGAAATTCAAGAACGTTAAAACTGTCTTGTGAATAAATCACGACTTCCATGCCTCCAGCCATGTTAGATTCATCGGACGATCCCTCCAGTCGATCCTCCCCCAGAAAATCGTACCTCCAACCGAGCTTCAAAGAGTGTGACCAAATTTCTCCAAGGTTTTCATTGTCGCGGAAGTTCGTGGGATTCGTCGAGACGAATCGCAGTGGCGGACAACGGGGGTTGGAACTTTAAGAAGGCGTCTCCGCGAGCGATCTCCAAGTCGAGATGGCGAGTCGGGGTGCTCCCCCTGCAACCCTCTGCCCCCTTCCTGTTCGTTCGTTTCCACGGCTTGTTCCCGCCGACGACTTGTTTGTCGCGAGATGTCGACCAGATCCGTAAACCACCCCGTTCGGATCGGCCGACTTATTCCCCGAACTGCGAGATAATTAAGGAAGTTTCGTCCGGGGGACAATCAGTTTCGGTTGCCTGCCTCCACGGACGCGTCCCTCCGGGATCGTCCGCGGCGATCCACGATCAACACCCTTCCCGCGGAGCACCGCGTTCGATACGTCTTCCGATCCAGCCGCGATCCACCAAGGGGCTGCATCCGCGTCAGGAACTTCTTGAGGGTCTGCCTCGAACAATAGCGCCTCGGCCCCCTCGGTCGTTGCGCCTCGCAGCTCCGCCTTGTAACTCTCCGCCTCGCTGGGGTCCGAGGGGGGCGGCCAAGTCCGCGAAACGTGGAATTGGAGGATTGCAGCGGCAGGTTTCATCAGACGCTCGTTAGGCGCGCCTGAGGTATTGGATAAACTATAACAGGGAAGAACGAACGATGTTGCTTCGAAACGTGTGTTTAGAGGGTTGAAGGAGAGATTTACGGTGGGTACTGTTAATGTTTCCTCTTTGTTTTTGACGGAAGGTGTGGATTCATTGGGTACGGGATTACGATGATTTATTTTGGAATGTGAATAATAATAGCGATCTTTGTATATCACCAATTGGGAGTTTGCATGATTCTCAAAAAAATATATTTGGGAGCTCCTACATAAGTTGTATTGTAATTTTTTTTTTCATAATTTTTTATTGTATATTAAGGGAGAAAAAAATATTTAAAAATTGCAATATTTAAAATTACCGAAAACGATCCGGAAATTCCCGAGCGCAGCCGGAGAAGCCTGTGATGTCACATGGTAGGATTTTCACACTTTTAGCATTGAAAAATACATTTTTATTAGACGGCTGTTTTGTTATACGTATTTTTAGGCTACTCATAACACCAGTTTCACGACGCAATCATAAACACATAGCAGCCATTTAAAACTACTACTATGTGACGTCACGAAGCTTTACGACCAATCAAAATCGTTTCTTCGCAATACGCAACGTTTCAAACATTACCAATTTTTAATTTCATTTTTTAATACTTAACGATTTATAATAATTACAAATTTTATTGTACATTTATTTCTTATGGTGTATATTCAGGTTATAAATAATAATTTATGCAATCCTTTTTAAATGCAAATTCCCTATTATCACAGTTCGACAGCCATCTGGACTCAATAGCCGTTTCTTATGGGTTTTCGTGCACTGAAAACGAATCTGCAAACCGTTTGTCCCCATCACTCTCAGTTTTTGAGAAATTCGATTTTGAAAAATACTGTAAATTTTGAGGTTTGATCATCTTTTGTGTCGAAACAGTTATTTGGTTGCTTGTTCCGTCAAATTATTTTATGAACCCTCCCGAATACAACGATGCAAGTTATTAGTGCATTATGAATATTTAAGTATGTTTAAACAATGATCGAAGGGAAAAGAGCACCCGAAATGCACCCATTTTTGCAGATGTCTTTAAATTTATTTCCAAAACTAAGGGCCTAGGAGAAAATCTAACTACTCCACGCGATGCAGCAGACATTTTTCCTTCGGAAAGCAATAACTATTACTGTTTCGATACAAAAAATGGTCAATACTGAAAGTTTGCAGTTTTTTTTCAAGATCGAATTTCTCAGAAACTGAGGGTGGCGGCGACAAACGGCTTGCGGAAACCTATAAGAAACGGCTGTTGAATGTTGCAAGTCCGAAAAAAAGTCAAATTTTGTCGAACTGGGTTATTATAATTAATTAAGGGGAGGTGCCACTGTGAACGCATGAAAATCGTAGGTTTAGGATTTAGCAATTTGTTTTTTTTTCATATAATAAACTCAATAGAAAATCTGATTAATGGCGTTTATTATACAGTGAGTAAAAAAAGTATTGGCACACTTTTTAAAATCGCATAACTTTTTTAGAATTGGTCCAAACGACATGAGTTTTTTTTAGAAGGTAGAAGGATTAGTTTGCTAAGTGACGTTTTTCGTAGTTTTGAAAAAAATTCAATTTGTCGGAATAGCAAAAAAATAGTAAACGCCGTTTTTTTTCAACTTTTTTTCTGAGCCTGTAACGAAAATTCAAAAAACCCGTTTGTAGATTTAAGTAAGCTGTATACATGCAGAAAATTTCATCAAAATCGGTTAACGGTGCTCTGAGTTACAAACATTTAATGATCGCACAATAAGTTCGAAAATCGCGAAATTCCCGAAATCAAGCGATTTTGATGAAATTTTCAGCATGTTTCTACCTTATAAAAAACTCATGACGTTTGGACCAATTCTAAAAAAGTTATGCGATTTTAAAAAGTGTGCCAATACTTTTTTTACTCACTGTACATCTCTAGATGGTTAATAAAAAATTTTGTTCATTTTTTTTTTAAACAAAATGGTCCTTCACGATTGACTCGCCAATCGGCGTTGCGCGGATCTCGGATCTGGTGTTTCCTCGAATAAAAAACCAAAAATTTTCATTTTCTAAATGACATGAACTAGAGAAATACATGCGGATATTTTAAAATAATTTTTTTCATGGAAATGGTGAGTGTTTGAAGAAATATTGTGATTTTTAGCATCAGAATCTGGTCACAAAAATGTCTGTAGCTAAGAATCTTTTCATGCAATCGTAAAATCCGTATGGACTTCTTTTGACAGACGAATCTAGGGCACGAATACGAGGAGTAGAAGAATGTTAAGGAAATTTTACAAGAATTCACGTTGTTGGAATTTAATTAACCAGGTTTTTATGTTTTTCAAGACCAATGTGTGGAATGTAGTAATGCCTCGCTACGAGAAAGATTAAAAACATATACAGAGAAATTTGTTAGACAGAATATATAAGCCTCCGTCCTTTTTACCGCGTGGAAAAATGTTTGAAAAGGAGATTATTTGTCTGTTAGATATACAGTGGCGGACGAAAGAAGGTTTACAACTTTTAAAATCGCATAACTTTTTTAGAATTGGTCCAAACGACTTGAGTTTTTTTTAGAAGCTAGAAGGATTAGTTTGCTAAGTGAGGTGTTTCGACGTTTTGAAAAGTAAAAACCAATTGGTCTGAATACCTAGCAACAAAAATAGTAAAGGTTGTTTTGGGATTAGTTTGCTAAGTGACGAAACACGTCACTTAGCAAACTAATCCCTCTAGCTTCTCAAATAAAAACTCATGTCGTTTGGAGCAATTCTAAAAAAGTTATGCGATTTTAAAAGTTCTAAACTTTCTTTCGTTCGCCACTGTATGATTTGCAGTGTATTCTTAAACTAATAATTCAGTAATTAATAATTCCGTAATGACTCCGTGTTAGTAATCTGATTGCTTCTGTTTATGGACGAAATATAATATGAATAGTATTACTGTAATTAGAGACACTTGTATTTCGCCACAGCCGTTAAGTACCGCGAGTAGAGCATTTTGACTGTGACATTAAAACGCGTATTTACGAAAGAAGATTAATCGCCTTATTATACATTCGGAAGGATTGCTGAAACGATGCGGTAGTTTAGGCAATACGTTATCGTAAGTTGAATAATGCAGCACTTCCGCTCGCTGTTACGTGCATTTAATATAACCATTCAGAAAATATTGTTCCATTATCAGCAACAGAACCTCGGAATTTACCGGCCAATATATTTGAGTGGGGAACGTACGATTCACAAATCTTTCTTGCACGCGTGCTTGTTGACTTAATTCACAGAATTAAATCAACACTCGGCGATATATTACACCGCCGCGCAGCTTTGTAAACCTACTTTAATATTTCATATTTATCTCCCGCCGTTTATACTTTGCTTGGTAATTTATATCAGCTGATCTCTTCTAATTGCCGCACAATTTACGTATGTACATACAAACGTGGTTTCCGAAAAAACACGGTGAAACGTTCCGTTGATATTTCGTACAAAATTTAAAGTAGCTACTCTTTTGATGCTACTTTGAACAGTCGATTTTTTTAGAGTTTTGCTTTCCAAACGAATTGTGTAGAAAGAAATCGTGTGAATAAAAGAGGTGCAATTGTGTATCTAATTATGTAATCTTTTAGCAGATATTATTTCTTTTTTATTCAGAGGAATTAGGAATTGTTTGTTGTCACTCGGGAATTCGGGGTCTGAGTTTAATAGTAGAATTTTTTCGGCCACCTTTCGAAGTAAAACTGTTACATCTGAAAAAATATTGTAGATAAAAATAAGAAAATTTAAATGCGTGAACAGAAAAAGAATAGTTTCGTATTATGAAAGTGCCCTAGTGCATAATAATTAAAAAGAAATTATGGACTGTAATCAATCTTTACCTTCTTCAATTCAGAATTAAAAATCACGTTTTCCACGTGAAATTAAGAAGAAATTTGGTTAAAATATAAACGTCATCATAAATCTTTGCAATTTGCCCCTATTTTCGCGACAATAGACATCACAAATGAATTACTATCTCCGAAACTATCGTCATCAACTACATCTACTTTTATTTTAGTCAAGAAGAATTCTCCTTCCCGAATAAATCATCCCGCGAATAAGGAACAATTTACATGAAGGTGGACGTGTAATAACGCAGAAACTGAAACTCCTCCAATGGATATTTTCACCGATTGGAACGACGAGACTATAATATCTACACGAAAATCCAATAATGCTTCCCCATTGCTCTCCAAGCAGAGTTTTCTTAAAATTTCTCTGGCAGCGCTAACCGAAGCATTCCAGAAGAAACCATACAGAATTTTCATTAAATCCGCCTCTCGATCATTGAACGGAGAAGCGGAGAGGCGAGTGCATTGGTATTCATTGTTCTCTGTAAAGGGGCAGACCGAGTATCATCGTTTCGGTGTGCGGAGGCGTAAAAAGCAAGGGGTTAGGCAGCTCATAGTAGCATCAAAGTGACCGAAGTGGCTTCATCCGCGCTCTCGTTTATAATCGTGCATCTCGGAACGACCAAGTGCGCGAGGTAAGTGGTGACGCAAAAGGGAAATCTCATTTCATATTCTGCCGTTTTCTTTCCGCGTCTCGCCGTTCCCCCTTTTTTTTTGCCGAAATTATCCGTGAAGCATGTTACACGTGACGCTCCCTGTTTGTTAAAGCGGAACGCCAAGAACGCCTCCGCTACAGTTATCCGGGGTGAGTTATCTAAGAGTGGATCTGTAAATATCTTCGTTCTAGTGATAGGCAGTGGCGGATTTAATAGGGTGGCCAATGAGCAGTTGCCACCTGGGCCCCTGCACAGAAGGCCCCTCTAGGGCCCTGTTTTAAAAAAAATGTATAATTATATTCAAAGCATATTTTTTTCTGTATTATTACACTGAGCCCGCTTTTAGTAAACTACAGCTTTATTTTCTCGAAAAATGGGCCTCTGCTTAGAAGGCCCCTCTAGGGCCCTGTTTTAAAAAAAATGTGTGATTATATTCGAAGCATATTTTTTTCTGTAATATTACACTAAGCCCGCTTTTAGTAAACTACAGCTTTATTTTCTCGAAAAAATGGGCCGCTGCTAAGAAGGCCCATCTAGGGCCCTGTTTTAAAAAAAATGTATGATTATATTCAAAGCATATTTTTTTCTGTATTATTACACTGAGCCCGCTTTTAGTAAACTACAGCTTTATTTTCTCGAAAAATGGGCCTCTGCTTAGAAGGCCCCTCTAGGGCCCTGTTTTAAAAAAAATGTATGATTATATTCAAAGCATATTTTTTTCTGTATTATTACACGGAGCCCGGTTTTAGTAAACTACAGCTTTATTTTCTCGAAAAATGGGCCTCTGCTAAGAAGGCCCATCTAGGGCCCTGTTTTAAAAAAAATGTATGATTATATTCAAAGCATATTTTTTTCTGTATTATTACACTGAGCCCGCTTTTAGTAAACTACAGCTTTATTTTCTCGAAAAATGGGCCTCTGCTTAGAAGGCCCCTCTAGGGCCCTGTTTTAAAAAAAATGTATGATTATATTCAAAGCATATTTTTTTCTGTATTATTACACGGAGCCCGGTTTTAGTAAACTACAGCTTTATTTTCTCGAAAAATGGGCCTCTGCTAAGAAGGCCCATCTAGGGCCCTGTTTTAAAAAAAATGTATGATTATATTCAAAGCATATTTTTTTCTGTATTATTACACTGAGCCCGCTTTTAGTAAACTACAGCTTTATTTTCTCGAAAAATGGGCCTCTGCTTAGAAGGCCCCTCTAGGGCCCTGTTTTAAAAAAAATGTATGATTATATTCAAAGCATATTTTTTTCTGTATTATTACACGGAGCCCGGTTTTAGTAAACTACAGCTTTATTTTCTCGAAAAATGGGCCTCTGCTAAGAAGGCCCATCTAGGGCCCTGTTTTAAAAAAAATGTATGATTATATTCAAAGCATATTTTTTTCTGTATTATTACACTGAGCCCGCTTTTAGTAAACTACAGCTTTATTTACCTGAAAAATGGGCCTCTGCTCAGAAGGCCCCCGTAGGGCCCTGTCTTTAAAAAAAAACGTATGATTTTATCCAAGCATTATATTTCTTTTCTATACTTTTCTGTACAGTTATCCCCTTTTAGTAAACTACCTCTTCATTTCCCTGAAAAAATGGGCCCCTCAGAATGTTTGCCACCTGGGCCTTTTTTCTTAAATCCGCCACTGGTGACAGGAAAAAAGTATCAGCAGAAAATATCTGATTCGTAGCATTTAGTTAAGGGGTCGTGCTCAGTCAGGGGGCCGAAAAAGGGCGGTCTTTGGAAATTTTTTACTCAAAAGCTATAACACATTTCTCGAAAAATCTTTTTTCCTATTAAGGATTGCATCTAGTACCGTGCATCGTAATTTTTTTATTTAAAAATATTTAGCAATAACTATGTTATTGTCCATCACTCGAAGGTTCTCTAAAAATGGGGCACATGTCACACTTATTCGTATTTTTGGTTTCTTGTACCATTAAATTTCCTGAGAAAATTATTTTCCCTAAAACTTGTTCTTCTGTAAATGTATAGTATTATGGAATGTACCTGTTCTCCACTGGGCCCTAAATTACAGACTGCATAGGGGTTAAGATTATGTAAAAAATAAGAAAAAAGATATTAACTAGTCTGTGACGTGACAGCAGTGCGTATAAAGAATATACTGTAGGTAGTTGGTTGATTTCATCGAATAAATTCCTTGGCGTCTGCCATTTTCAGGGAGAGTTTTGTGTCGCTGCAGAACTTCGTCCAGCGATTCTTTAAGCAGAGAATGCATTCCATAAAAGCGGGTCGCAGTCGGAAAGGTGTAGTCGAAATGTTTCGGTGTAAAACTCAGTTGTGCGCTTCTTCGTGGACTACTAAAATTCAATGATCAGACCCTGTCGTCTGTGCTGAAACATACGCAGCTCTAAAATTTAACAACCTGCTATAGCGGAACTGAAGCTGCGGTGACCAACTTTTTGAGCGAAAGTAAAGTATCGATATTCATTCAGCACCTTATAAACATAGGATAATATTGCAAATACCTATAAAGATTCGTGTAAAACTTGGTAGCCAGAAAATGTTGAAAATAGAATTTTTGAGGCCAGGTGTAACAATACCAAAAGCAATAGTTTTTTCTTTTTTTAGAGACGGAGAATTTTGTAGCTTTCGTGGCAGATTTATTTTTGCTTTGGTGAAAAAGTAATGTAAATTCAGATAACATAATACAAATAAATAATTCTTGTTTTATCAGTTTTGTGGATCCATACACTAATGCATTGGTGTCAACATACATACAAATACGAGATATGTTTATCAGGAACTGTTTAATCATTGAAACTACACTCCAAATTTGCGTAACATCTAGGTTTTTTGTAACTTTGACAGAAACCACTAGTAACAGTATATTTTATCAATCAGCACTCCTCACGAATGTGTGCTAAAGAGTTAATAAAAGGATTTTGCTTTGAAATTGAAGTATTGCGTTACAACATTTTTTGGTTATCAAAGTATAATAGTATTAGTTAAAAATAAAGGGATTCAAAACTGTATTACAGATTGTATTTGTAAAATATTATTAAAATAATATTATGAAATACTAAATATTATTAAAATACTAAAATTAAAATACTAAAATTAAAATAATAAATATTATTAAAATACTAAAATTAAAATACTAAATATGATTAAAATACTAAAATTAAAATACTTATTATTAAAATACTAAATATTATTAAAATACTAAAATTTAATATCCGAAATTAAAGCTATATAATAATAGGCTGATAATTGTTCACTTAAAAAAACTATGTGACACAGTGCAGTTTAGTTTTAAAATATATCGCGAGATCGACTTTAAGGCCATCTGAACACGGGTCAGCCGCATTCTGGACAAGGGATTGCAGAAAAACGGATATTGTGCATGTAACGTGACAGAAAACGAATATCGTATCACCTAGGTTATCGTATTTCCCATCAATTGTCCTTTTTATGTGAATGTTCTTGCTTTCGCCCACTAACGGTCTAATGCTTTTACTCTTGGTATAAAATAATACTGAATGCCTCATATTGCAGTCTTCGCTTGAAGTGTGAACCCCGCATAAGTGTTAAAAATAATGTATACCAAACCTAAATAAAAATGTATATTAAGGAAGAGAACATGAACTAATATAAAATTGAGTTATTTATTTGTATTAAAATTGCAGAGTGCACTAAATTCAATCTGAAAGCAAATACTTACTGGGAAATTCGCCTCTTTTCTCAAGCAATTTTCAAAAAATTAAAATCGTTAAAAATACGAATATGTAAACTCGTCTGTGTTCTTTCTGACACTGGACAACGTAAGGCACTGAAAAGTTCAATTTTTAAAAAGAGATTATTCTTTAAAAAAAGACTAGTTAATTACTCATTGCACAAAACAGATTAATTCATCGGGAAAACTTAATAATTGCTCTTGTATGAGTGGTACATAGCATTGACTCTAGAAAAAGTGAATTGATTTACCTTTAATAGTCGTGAAATGCACATTTCCAACTGTACACTGAAAATTGCAGCTCTAACAGGTAAAATATGATTTTCACGGTGTTGAAGGGAAAAAGTTCCATATCAACTTTAATCGATCACTTAGAACAATTGCTGTCCATCGTTCGAATGAAAAAAAATAGAGATTGCGTTTCGCACTTTATCACCGAAGCCTTCATCCCGTCGAGCTTCCGCGTTTCATATTCCTTTCCCTGCCCATCACCCATTCGTCGCTTTTATTTCTTTTTTCAAATATCATAAAGCTTCACGCTCCGCGGCTCCTGTTGCACGTTTTACGCCCTTTCACCTTGCGCCGTCCTATTTTCCTCCGCCCCTTTTCCCACTGTCTCCGCGTTAGACGCTTTCACAGGCACGCGCTGCACGGGCTAACGTTCGCCAGGTGCGCTGCATTTCCGTCGCTGACTATAATTCCCGTCATGATAGCGGTCGCTGAAAAATCACGCGTGCGTAAGGAAATGTCGACACTTCGCCGCAACGAAAATAAACTGGTAGCGAAGTGATGTCGCTCTACCCCAAATTACCCTGTGCCTTCGTGTCTGCCGCTGGAATGCTTCGAGCTTGGACCACCGGCAGAAAACAAATTGCACAGTGTATATCACGTTTAACTGGGTCCCATGTATCTACTATAGAAATCAAACCTACGTGTACTGTGCACTATAATATTGACTTATCCAAAGAGATTTTTTTTACAAGCTTTTATTTAGCTTCACTTGTGAGTTCGTTACTTTACCAGGGTGAAATTTTGTGAGCTAATTTTGAGCCGAATAATAATTGCGAGCTTCAACGTAGATCCGATGACAATACAATATTTTCACTAAAAAGCATAGTAATTTTTTGTTGAAAAGATAAGCTTTTATTGAAATGTACTTAGAAGAATATACGACTGAAAATAAAAGCGTGGGGTGTAAATATTGAAATGTCGTTTTTGTATAAATATTTATAATGCTTCAATGTCGTTTCTTTCTTCCTGAAAAGAAATTACATATGCAGCACTTATATCTCATTGAAGAATTTTCTTAGGAACGAAAGTGAATATATTCTGTATCAGAACTGTATCATTACTAAACCATGGTTTCATTTTGCAAGAAAAACAGCATTCGACGTACTTATTATAAAATTTGAATAAACTTTGGAAGCAAATAATACGAAAAATCACTTCGGCAGTGAAGCGAAATATTTTATTTCCCCTACCGTACTAAAAAAAATCCTGGAATAAAATGGAGAGAGCGGAATTCCCTTCATGTCGACTGTATATTAAATATCGAGCGCACTGAATCCACACAATTGGTACTATTTGTCGATGTCTTCATTATAACACGCATTTGTGGTATTACATCGTTATGAAAATCTCAAAATAATTGAATATGTATAGATTTCTTTTCGTAGCTTTAAGTCAACGACAAATATTAATTCTAAAATCCTTGATAGTAGGTAAAAAAAATTAAATCTCTTCTTGAAAATCGGCAATGTCCTTAAGAACACTCCCCGGTCAAAACATCAAAAATATTTTTTTATATCTTCTACAACTCTTTATTAATCAGTGCGAAAACTGTTGAAAATTTTCCTTGTATATTAAAGAAAAACATTCCCGCTGCGAGTTATATTTATATTACTTTCTAACGGCGCCCTTAAAAAAGATCTGTTTCTCAATAACCTCCAAAAACTAGCAAAAGTTGTCCTAAAATTCGATTAATGTATTTATCAAACTACCAGAAAAACTAAATATTACAGCACCTCAAAATACTTTGCACTACTTTTATTCTACATACACATTATATGAATTTTTTAACTTCGCTGAAATACGTATCTGTTTATTTGTAAATTTACTATAAATTAATTGATTACAATCTGGAAACATTAACTTTTATCGAGAACCTCTGTATTTTTACTCACACACAAACACAAGCAAAAAATAATCACAAATAAGTAGAAATAACATTAAAAATACTAAATGAGTAAATACTTAAGAAATATGTATTTGCACAGGAAAAACTAATGACAAAAATAATTCTATTTATCTAGAATCGCATTTTACACCACTGCGCAGCGCGCGCTGATGCGTTCCAAGCCAATACACTTCCGTCGGGCGGGCGAATCGCGTACATTTACCAAAACACTGCTTTTAATCCGAATTTATAGCCGTTCCCACGTTACTACCCCGATGCCGCTCAATCATAACGATTATCATGACTGTCACAGTATTTCATCCTGTACCGTCTTACCACCCCCTCCGTTCACTCTGGTAATGCGAATCGACCTTAAAGCACCCCCTCACGCCCTGCAGGCTCAGCGGTGCCCGTTCGTTTGAACCGACGCAGCGGCGCAGCCGAGTTATTGGCTGCGATTTTATTGCGCGAGTTATTGCATGTTGCGAGGGCCCGGCTGGAAGACAACAAATTCCCTTTCGTATCATTCCAGACGGCCTGGCAAGGAACGGGTGGCGGCGCTTTTGAAAAATAACTCGAGGCATTGCGGTGCATCAGGAATCCCGTGACTCAACTATTCCATTGTCCCAGAGAAGCCAACACAACAGCCGAAGGAGACGACGCAGGTATTTTTCAAGATTTCCCCCCGTTGTTTCGCGAGCCGCTCCCTCGATTCTCCATTTGTCCTTTCCCCGACGTTACACCGGCAGCAGCTATGCCTGTTTAATAACGTGGCGAAGGATTCGATTACGCCGGGCCGTGTCCCCGCGGCGGTAGAGGCAGCTCGTAGATTGCCGGCTGCGATTTTTTTCTTGACAGTTCGCGCGCAGAGCGGAGGAAGGTCTCGGCGAAAGCGATGAAATTTTATTAGACCGTGCTCGGTAGATTGATCACAGGTCACGTGACCGTTTATTGTCCATCGAAACAAAGTGATTCGGCCGCGACGAAAGTAGAGCGAGGCGCGGATGACGCGCTCCGCGGACCGGAATAAATCCCGAACCTTTTGATCGGCGCCGCTTCTTTTATTCAGCCGTTCAATCGTTAAGGCGGTCGATTCTCCGGCGGAACGTTGGACAGCTGCCCCCTTTACGTACCTTTCCACTTCTCGCGCTGAATATCGCGGTCGCTTTTTACAGTCGCCGCCGCGAACAGTGGCGGAACGGCGTTTATACTTGTTCTAGCATATTCGCCGCTCCAATTCGGTGGACTCTCGCCTGCGAGTGCTGGACCATTCAATGTTTCAAACGTGTTTCTTTTTTTTTAGAGGCTTAAGGGGACTGGGTAGTCGGATTTAGTAGAAATGTCACTTTTGGGGGGAATTGATTCAAAGGAAATGTATACAAGTTGTGACTATTCAGTGCTTTCAGGTAATCTTACTATCTTACTTCTTACTATCTTACTATCGTACACATTTGTTTGTATGTACACAAAAATCTCAAAAAGTACTGAACCAATGATTTCGAAGTTTTAACTACAGCATCCTTGAACAACAAGAACGGACATAGGCTATGTTTAATCACGTAAAATATAATGAATCTGTGTAATTATGTACATAAAGAAATCATGACTCGGCCGGCTGCGATGGATACTACGCGACGCGACCGCCAGGCGGCGATCAGGCCGAGTGCTTCTCGCGGGTGGAATACAGCAGTCATGCCTATAAGAGAGCCGGGCAGATCGTGTAGGGGTAAACAGTGTAGTTATTGGCCACCTGGCAGTGATTGGCCTTTTTTTTAAAAAACATGAATATTAAGAAATAATGTACATTATGCCTTTTATAATGAACATATTCAGATACCTTGTACTTTCATGCGTCGAATGCAATCACTATTTGCTACTCATTGTTATACTACGTGTAAAAAATAGACAAGTTGAAATCGATGCTTGAAAACTACAGTGATTGAATTGAATAGCCATATACGGTTACATCAGGTAATTCTTAGATAATTTAATGTATTTACGATATATATATAACTCTCGTATTCGTTATATAGACAAATAAAGGTTTAAACTTTATAAAAAAGGATTATTTATTCATTAATATCATATATTATTGCAAAAATTATAGGTGGCCAAGAACTGTGTAATGTAAATAATGTCTTAGGACAGTCATTGGCCACGAGGCCAATGGGTAGCTAACAGTCATAGAAACAGTGCAACAGTTGTTGGCCACCATTCGCCATGCTTTGAAAAGGTTATGTTATAAAGGAAAATACTATTAATACAATATAAAAGAAGGTGCAATACTACAATACTAGCTAATATAGAAACATTTAAGTAGAAAAGGTATTATTTCATAATTAGGTAGGGTATACATATGTCACATATAGGTTATGAAATAGTGGCCAATAACTGCCAAACGATCGGCCAATCAATGCCTTGAAACAGTTCTTTGTTGTGATTTTAAGAGGTTAGGTTTTAAAAGAAAATGCTTTTAATACAATCTAAAACGCTGTTAAAAGAAGGTGCAATACTAGCTAATATAGAAACATTTAAGTAAAAAAGGTATTATATCATAATTAGGTAGGGTATATGTCACATATAGGTTATGAAATAGTGGCCAATAACTGCCAAACGATCGGCCAATCATTGCCTTCGCCTGGCCAATAACTATGTTTTGTCGTAGGTAACGTATTTTCCGTAAATTTTTGTGGATCCTTCTACTCTTTTCTTTTAAACAAATTCTATTTCTAGACTATTAGAGTCGTTTACAGTTATTAACACTAATTGTGTTCTTAAAACTATCAAAATAAGACTTATAATCCAACGCTTATGTGAACCTCTGACTTAAGTGGCCAACAACTACACTGTTTACCCCTATCGTTACTCTCGGGTACCACAACTTCCCGATAACGGACATTTGAAAGTCGATTTTTGTGTTCGGATAAAACTCAAAACCTATTGAAACGATCTTTCTCAAATTATAACACGTGTTATTTCTGGATACTCTAGGACGGGCATATAAGCTATGTAGTATATCTAAAAAAACGTGTCATTAACATGTAATTTATAATGATCATCGGGGATGACAAGGGATGATCGTTGGAGTACAAATTACTTTTGTAGATTACCCGCACCCTCTTTGGATGTTACTATGTCCCACGTGTGATAAAAATTGTCAAGGTCAATCCGGCCGAGTTCGACGTTATGCAACACTAATGTCAGAGAGTCATCTTACCAAAAATGTTATTTTTTCCGAAATATTATTTGGAAACTAAGCTTTTTTTTCAAAATACTTAATTTCGTTAAAAGATATTAATATTAATTTTAATAAACATGAATCAGTCACGCTAATAACTCGGGCGAGGCCGACACGGGACATGCTAGTGTTTATTAAGTGGCCATGCTCAGTCAGGAGGCCGAAAAAAGGGTGGTGTTTGGAAATTTTTTACTCAAAAGCTATAACAATTTCTCAAAAAATCTTGTTTCCTTTGAAGCATTGCATCTAGTACCGTGCATCGTAATTTTTTTTATTTAATAATATTTATTAATAATTAAGTTTAAAAAAAAATGCAAAAGAATTTACTTATTATATTATCTAGTATTTGAACGTAGGATTTTTCGAAATATTGATTTGGGAAAAGTGGCTGATGTTTAAAGTAAAAATTTCAATTTTTATCATAAACCGTGCCTGATTTTCGCCAATTAAAAGAAAACTAAGCATCGGATAAAAAATCCTTCGTTCAAAGACTAGTTTATTGTTCCAATAGTAAGCTTATGAAATTTGAAGTAAACCGGTTGAATGGTTTTTTAAATATTTTGGTCACCGATTTTGAAAGAACCTTCGAGTGATGCACAGTAACTTAGTTATTGATAAATATTTTTAAATAAAAAAATCACGATGCACGGTGCTAGATGCAATCCTTAAAAGGAAAAATGATTTTTTGAGAAGTGTGTTATAACTTTTGAGTAAAAAATTTCCAAAGACCACCCTTTTTCGGCCTCCTGACTGAGCATCACCCCTTAATCTGCAAGCTTTACAGTGGAGGCGCTACAACGAATAAAACGGAAGTTCTATAACAGCTGCATTCTAAAGCTATCGAATATTCGGATCATTCGTGCGATAGGAGGGGAGCGAGCAGTCAAGATAATACCGAATCGGTAGTCGCCGTGAATAGTTACACGTTCGATTGCCGCGGCCATGAATGTCTATCGGATCGACTCGAGGCTCCTGCAGGATCCATGTAAATACCAGTATCAAGGTTTCGAGTAGGCATTAGAGTGGTATTCAGTTTGCGTCGTGCTCGTTCAGGCACAATGCCTCGGAACGTCGGTTGAGTTTCACGCGGTCCTATTCCCCTGACCGGAGTTTATTGAACGCGAATGGAAGGAAAAGAAACATATCGGCCATGAATACAAATAGAAAAGTGTCCAAGATATGCGTTGATATGTTCTGCACGTGTTGCCGTCTATGCATTCGGTTTTGTCAATGGAACAGTGCATTCCTGGCTGCAACTGTCTGCTGAAGGCGAGCTACGCGGGCGGACTGGAGTAGGAAACATTTCCCGTACCTACGGATCCAGCATTTTGGGGGAGCTTCGCGAAATTCGTACGTGCGAAATGAATTCTTCGTTCCGCGCAGTCTTTGCAGTAGCTTTCTGCACCGAGTGAAAGACCCTAACCCTCGACAGCAATTAACACCCTTCAATTTATGGATGTAACAGATTCTTCGGGTAAATTTGCACTTTGCAAAGCTTCAATGCGATGAGGTGAAACTGAATTCTAAGGTAACTCTTGTCGAGATTGAAAGATTATTGGTACACTTTTTAATTAATCTTGTAATCTATTTAAGATTATACTTGAGATATTTTCAGAAGCATTGGAAGCATTTTAATCTATATTTCGTAACGAAACTTGGACAGTTTACTACTTCCTTCAATGTTCGTAATAAAAAAATTTGAAAAAAATTAAAATCGACTTGAAAGAAATAAAAATGCGCGAGAAAGTAAGAAATAATTTTGTTCTTATTTAATCTATGACTCCTCATTTTCTTATATCGGCGCATCATCATTTGCACTGTGGAAATCTTTACCTTTTACTTATTTAAGTTATATAACTGAATTTATTTATTGAAGTTATGTAACTACATTTATTTAAATAGTGAAGTCAGTTAATGAAACAGATTTCTTATTTTTGTTTTCAGTTGTTTGAAGCTAAATTAAACGCTATAAGTTTCACGAAAATCATACCTACATACATACACATCGAACGTAGAACCTCTTTCTTTTTCAAGTCAAACAAGATAGGGTAAAGAGTACAATGGTTGGCCACTTAAGCAAGAGTGTCACATAAATAATGAATTATAAATGTGAATTTAGTAAATTTGAAATGGAAATCAATATAAATAAGTACGAAAACCCCCTAGCAATCTGAAAATAGAGTTTATAACAAAAAAAATCAAGAATGTATGAAAATATACAAAAAATGTGTTTCCTACGAAGAAATATAGTTATTGGCATGTTCAAGACAGTAATTGTCCAATCGGTTCGACAGTGATTAGCCGCTATTTGACACATAATATTACCTAAAAGAAAATGTTACCTGATTTGGTGATAGAAATAAGATTAAAATTATACAATAAAAATGGATATATTTTATTATCTATGTATTTGTTGTGTTTGTTTCTGTTTTTAAGAGGGGGCTAATTACTGTTTCACCATTAACATGGTTAAAAAAACTCACTGGCCGCCCGGCCAATTACTGTCATTCAACATTATTCATATGACAGTTGTTGGCCCCCGGTATTTTTCATAATATATGTATAATTTTAACAAATCAATAATTCTTTTATAAAATTTCAACTTTTATTTATCGACATATATCGAATATGAGAAATATACACATCATAAATACATTAAACTATTCGCAAACTTTCAACTGTACTCTTATGGTTTTTTTATTAAATGGCTGTAATTTCCAAGCTTCAAAGCCGAGTCATCCTATTTGCTTTTATATATAATCACAGTATATAATGAGTGGAGAAATATTGATTACATCCGAAGCAAGAATGTACAAGGAATATGAATATGTTCATTAAAAAAAGGCATAACATTGGTATTTCTGTATATTCATTTATTTCTCAAAATAAGGCCAATCACTACCAGGTGGCCAACCACTGTACTCTTTACCCCTATCGCTACTTTGGTGGACTTTGTTAAATAGCATTAGATTTACTACATAGATGACATATGGCTAGATCTGTTGATAAAGTTACATATATTCTCATTTTGCAATAAATACCCGTTTCCATACATTTTCATGTTAATGTAATAAATACTAGTTTCCACATATTTTTAATTTCATTTTCATGCTTTAATGTAAGCAAAACACACATGAACATGTACTTTGTAGTTAAATCTTACTTAATTTTCACAATTTTTTAACTATGCTTTGAAGCAGCTAAACCCCACTCAAATCGAATTTCTGAAGATAGGGTAAAGGACCCAATTACTGCCACCTACCCAATCACTGTCACCCTGAGCTGTTTTACTTGAAATATCGAATAATCTTGTGAAACGATACATAAACAAAATTTAACATACAATTGAAACTGTACATAGCAACAAAAAATAGCACTTAATTTTTTCTTCGTTAATTTGGATGAAACGATCAAACATTTTAAGCGGATATTAGGAGAGTGAAAACGATGACTTCCTTACTAGCAAAAGAGAAAACAAGAGGTTAAAGAAAATGCTGTAATTGTAATATTTAAGGTATTAACATAACAAAATATAATGTTTTAGATAATACAAGCATCATAGAAAGTAATAACGATCAAAATTCAACGATTCATTAAGTCTGTTTATTTATTAATTCGGTGACAGTGATTGGTACAAGCGTTTCATGCATTTTGGTATTACTGTCATAGCAGTAGTCGCTCATGTACATGAGACGACGTAACCTTAAAATGAGATAAACAGTATTAGGTTAGCTGGCAGTAATTGGGGTGTCAGTAATTCAGTCAAATACATTTGAAGGGTGTCAGTAATAGATACCCAAGTATATTTTTGAAATTGATGAATTTATACATAAAAATGGATGTTTTAAGATCCACCAAATTTTGTTCATCAAGTAAACATATTAAACAATAATAAATAACAAGAAGAACATATACTTTTAATCTATATAAGTACAAAACTATAAGATAAAGTCAGAGTCAACGCTTAAAGTGTCAGTAATTGGGTCCTTTACCCTAGCTTCAGATTCAGGATTAAAAACAGCATTACTTTGTCACCAGTCATTTAAAAATTTTCCAACCTTTTAAATTTACCCATAAAATTATCACACCCTACTGCTTATAATGAACCCGAACAAATATGAAAATCGCTATACAAACGTAGTGCCATCATAAAATTCGAAGCACGTACAACTGAAAAGCATGCCTCTGAAATTAGAACGCCGCTATCAAATAAAGTTGCTTAACAGCACGGCGGCATAGACGAAAATTTAATCTCCAAAATCTGACTACTGTTCCCTGCTGCGAGAACTATCTTTCCATTACATCGCACTGCTAACTGTGTTCCGTTTAAAACATGCAACAGTGGCTGCGGGTAACTTCGTAATGAGATATAATACAGAGCTAAATTTTAACGCGAAATTAAGGAACAGTGGACGGTGAAATCTGAAATTATGAATCTCGCCAAGTGCATAGATAACTCCGCGGATTTAACAATGATTTAAATAAAAACAATTCGAAGCTCCCCAGCAGAACGTCACCCAATCGTACGACCCACGATCCGAACTATTTTAATTAAAGAAAATGCTGCGCGAGTGAAAGTCCACTGATAACAAAATCCAGAATTGAGCCGAGGGTGCGCGCGAACCGCGACTCTTGATCAAAACCGCGGCAGCCCGTAGTTCCCGCTGCTCCACCGTCCGATTGTCAGCGGCGGTTACACGAATAAAGTTACTAATTAGTTGCTCAACATTTTTGCCCGCCCGGTCCGCGGCGCGCTGGATGTCGTAATTATTCGCGCCTCGAGCTCCATAAACTGCTTCGCTTCGCGTGTTGTTAATATTCCCCGGGGCGCGAGCGTCGCCGGAGCTCGCCTAATTCGGCGAAATTATGCGGGCCAAGTTCCCGAAAGGAACGGGGAATATTATACGTTATATATCCGCCGACCGTATCGACGCCGCGGCCCCGCGGTATTTCATCGTAATTCCTTCGGCGGTTCGTCAACCGGCGGGGCTCTCGCATCGCGGCCCGAGGAGCAGCTCGTAAAAAAATGTTTTATGCCCCGCACACGCGAGCGGAAACTGGATCCTCGCTTGTGCTTTTTTTCTCGCCCGTGCATCCGCGCCGACTTTTTACGAGGCCCGCGAAGAATGGCTTCCGCCGCGATAAAATTCACGCGTCTAGTTGTCCGTCTTTGTTTCCTAGGGCGTGCTTTTTGCGTACGCAATTCCGCGCACGTGGCGCGGTCGCCCCTTTAATTCGCCGCTCCCCTAGTTACGTAAGAAACCGCGTTGCTTTGATTTATGCCATCAGTCTCCGGGGAGAAATTGGAATTTTCCGCGGATTTCATAAAACTGTTATGTTCCGGGGAGGGAATGATTTATAAATCGCGCTTTATCTTGTGCTGTTACGCAATCTATAAGTTATTATTATTAATCGTCTGTGTTGCAGATTTTTTAAATGTGCAGGGGAATCTGTAATGCTTTGCGGACGATTAATGTTGGTGTGGGTGCGGCTCGTTGAGTAAACGGCGAGGCTGCGGGGTAATTACTGTTAAAAAGCCTGACTGTAAATTGGAAACTGTAACTAAATGAATTATAAAATTAAATTAAATTGGACGCGACTGTGACATGGACGGACATGGATTAAAGGAAGGATATGCTAAGGTGCATGTTTGAGAATAGCGCTGAAGGATATGAATATGAAAGAATGGCCCTTTTAAGGGGGTATTCTTGTCTAGGAGACAATTTTTTTGCCTTTCTTTGGGGTCGACGCATAGAAACACTGCATTGTCTTTATGGATAAGCATTATTCACGCGTATTTATCAACATTTTAGTAAGTTGTAAAAAAAATTTCAGACATATATAATATTAATTAATCTTTAGAGGCCCGTGATTTTTTCATTGAAATTGTAAATTTTATTTACTTAAAATTTATGCATATACACCACCAAAATGGCCGGCAAAGTATCAAAATTCTTAGGTGGCCACTATAGTGTGGCATATACTGGAATTTTTTTAACTTTAATGCTTCTAAGGGGTTTTGATATCACCAATCACGATGCATGGGCATTAGTTGAGTTGCCCGACTGCAGCTCGCATAATAAATAGTAAAATCAGAAAACTAAAAAAAAAACCAATCCAAAAATAACACAAAAAACCCCAAAAACAATAACAGAGCTACACAACTTTCTACGTCCACGTCGTTAGCTCCGAGTAACGCCAAAGGAAAGAATAATATATGAACGTAACTGCTGTTATTCATTTAGGCTTCTTTAGATTGGCAACACTGTTTCTGCGTAAAATTTCGATACTCTGACCTTAGAATCGTGATTAGCGATGTCAAAAAGCCTTAGAAACATCAGTCCAAATTTTTAAATTTTCAATGGCCACTTTAGTGGCCAGCCCGGCCCTCTAAAGGTTAATGCAGATATAGGTCATATCGTAAATCATGTGCAAAAAAAGTTGCCTCGTAGTTCCGCTGATCTAAAACCAAAAACCAACAGGATTCTTAATCAGTAATGGTGTGGCTATATGCTCCAGCTGATTTATAAACAAAAATAAAAAATTCACAAAATGGGGAGGCTTTGAATTTAAACTCATTTGTGACTTATTTTTTCATCTTTAAATGGCTTTAAATATGTGCCCATATCTCCATTAATTATTATTATATATGGCTGAAATTTTTTTTACATCTTACTGAAATGCTAATACATATGTGTGGATAATGCTCATCGGTAAAAACTTTGTAGTTTATTGTGCCTTATCCCTAAAGAGGATAGAGGATCTCGTCCCTCCAGACGAATAGGAATTTGAATTTGACTTGTAGTAATGTGCGGCAATATAGGGAAAAGGTGCTGCGAATTACTTAAATAAATCAAATGTGAAGTTATTTCATTTTAATTTTGTATGCGTAATTTCAGAGTTTCTAAATTTTATGATTAGATAAATTGTGCCTGTTGGTTGTTGTTGATTAATATTTTGCACCTTGCGAGTGTTGTGCGAAGAGTACTGGAAAGTCAGATATACTGTGCAGAAACGTGTGAAGAGACCAAACTCTTTTATTATGATCTCCGGATTTTCTGATTTCAGATTCAAGTGTATATATTTTGAGGTTTAAAGCTGAATGAAAGATAGTCCGAAAACTGCCGAGGGACTCTCGAAATACTAATAGGTAATCATATTGTATGTTTAGGTACTCCCTATACAAAATATTCTGATCGAAGTTTATGCATGTTTAAACGGAAAATTGTAAGTAAACTAATTTCAAAGGAGTGTAAATGTATGTGGAGGGTTAACAGAATCAACGCCTGAATTTTAGATAGATATTTGGATTTCGAATATGACGCGGGAAATTTTGTTACATAGTCACGAACGTGTGTACAGGCCGTTACACACGTTGCAATATCAAGGAAAGGTGTGCTGTTAATCATAAATTCTCTTTTCGCCCAGAAGTGTACCCAAACCTGTTGCTCGTGCAGGTTCGTCATATGTTAGTTGCTGAGTAAACTTGAAATTTTGCAAAAATCCACACGTTGCAAGCAATTCAATTACGATTTAGTGTTTTTCGAGTATGAATAAATAACATCAGACCTCTATTTAACTAATTCAATTTATCACAGTAGTTCAACCCTATCAGGTCTAAAAATGTCCATAAAAATAGTTTACATAGAAAAGTGACAACACTCGCGTCCCTATCATCAATCAAAACCTATTTTTCATCATACTTTCTGCAATGTACAAACCGAAAAGGATAGTTAAAAGAAAAGTTTAGCAGTGCACTTAAATCTCCTTCAAGCCCACATGTTCATGTATCCATGTTTGAAATATAGTAGCATAAAGAAAAATTTCGCAAATAGTATAAAGAAGAATTAGGCTTCCATAGTGAACATTATCCTACTTATTATTATTACACTATTTATTATTATTATTACATTACCATGCTAAAATCCAGAAATGCTGCCAACTCAAACTGGCTCACTCAGCATCCCTGCAAACCTATCGAATAATAACTAACTTTGCAATAAACAATGTTTCACGTCCCGACCCTACAGCAGTGTGAATTTGAATAAATTAGACTTGGCTGGGACACGTGGACGGCTCAGGAGATTATTCTGTGGTATTAATAGCAGGATTTGCTGGCCACCGCCACTTCGAGGATAGGAACTGTGTAACAACCATAATAAAATGGCCGACTAACCACCGTAAGAGGGTCGTCCAGCAGGACTCCCGGATGTACCTACGGTTAATCTAGGAAATGGCTCCCCGGCACTTGGGCAACGTTGCGAACACTTCGGTTTTCAACGTACTTAGAGGGAGCATGCTATAAAGTCATCTCAGTGGTGCATAGCTATTGAGATCGTATTCGGATCGATGCGTGACTGACACGAATTGCTTCTGAGGAGGATCCTCAACAGTTCGGGAGAATAAAATGAAACTGACAAAATACATCTCTTCGTAGTCGTTGTAAAGTAACAGGCAGATTTTATAAATGAATACTGCGAAGCTTCTACTCAGATTCTATTTTTCATACACTTGACTAATGAAAATGAGCTTTATTGTATTGGGTGGCATATTAATTTACATCATTCAACTTACAAACTTTAAACTTTTTTTAAATAAAATATTATTATCGTAATTTTTTTTATCGCGAATTGGGGCACAACAGTTGCTTCAAAAGGATAGTTATTAATAGTACCTACGCTGAAAATTTGATGTAGAAATATTTAACGCGTCCAACTCAGTTTAAATAAATTTTCACTATCGTAAAAAGTATAACGAATTTTATTGACAATGGAACTGCATGATTTTGTGCCTGCAAGATAATTAGTATAACTCGTGTTCAGAGATTCCAATACGACGAATTATTATCGCGTATCTTATCGGCATATTGTACCTAATGATTTCTCTTACAAACAGAAGGGGGGTAAAGTTAACGGTTTAATAATGACGTTGATTAGCTCCATTCTCAGTGTTCTACATCAAACATTACACGTAATTGCGCGTTTCTTCGAGGGACGCGTATGTTAGCAGGCGCGGGCAGAACTTCACGAATGAATTATGTTAATTACGCGACTTGTCTAAGCTAAATTATGCATCCCTGGTTCCCGTAAATTCGTTAATTAAAGGGCAACCGTAAACGCAAACACGTAGTGTACATTGTGTACCCTGGGGTGGAACTGCTACGGTAAATCTTAAGTTTAGATAAGTGAAACTTCTGCGCGCCTTTAAAGCTAATAAGATAACTCTTTAGTTGAACAATTACCATTGAAATAGACATTCCCCAACTATGCAGACTGAGGTAGTTGAAACTACTGACTGGATCTTCGTGGCCGAAAGGTGGAAAGGGGACTGCAATTGTTAAGGAATATTTAAAGACTATTTCTATTGTGAATAATACATTGCCTGAGTATTATTACTACTGTATTACTGGAAATTATGGGATAATTTTAATTTTTAATAGTGCCTGGAAGCTTTAATAGTTCCGATCTGCAAGTGCATTAATATGCGATTGATTTCTTACATTCATGTTTCTGTGAATGTAATTGATACAGAAGAATAATTTACCTGTCAGTTCTGAATCTTTTTTATAGAGCTGTTGTGATTCTATGTCACCGCGAGTTGCAAACGTATTAAACAAAATAATCCAGACCGAAATTAAATGTAAATAATTACTTTGTATATTAATTAATTGATACCAAAATAGAGGTAAATTATTGTCAATAATTTAAATGATCTTTCAATACAATTAAATAGAAATGAAAATATACAACTTCTAATTCTAATCAAAATGTTAACTTTGACAAAAAATTCTAAAAACATAATTAAAAGAACTGAAAAGGCCCCCATTTTTTTAGAGTTTAATATTACATCCCTGGTTCTGAATATATTGCAGATTTTGAAGCTTGGCTAGAGCTGTAATCTTTCTTAAAGAAAATAATGAAACGCTTCACTTCCATTTTATTTCAGATAGTGCATTATTTAAAAGGCAAATTATCGAGTTATTAATAACAAACTGCGTATACACGCATATATAAGACACTTGGTACAGCTGTATACTACTTAAAAGTTCAAAAATAGAAATCACAAGTAAATGTGTAATGAAATATTTAAATATTCCTAAAGTTCGTATTAAGTTCGACACCTTCTATTTCAAACAATCTTTAAAATAACGCACGTATAGGTACGTCCACAATTACAATGAGATATGGGTTCAGCGATATTGGTTTGTGAAGGGCGGCTGACCATAGGAACACCTCTTCCACTTATTCTCTTATACTACTTACAATGGTTCCCTCTAGTGCTCATATGGAGCAGTCGTACTTTCTCTCGTCTTGCAATTCCAATATAATATACAGGGTGTATAAAAAGTAGTGGACACCATTTCGAGGGATGAATCTACACTTCTGGATCGGTGGACATTTATTAATAAAAACTTGCCTTAACCTTGTCCCTAACATTGAAAATTGAGGTTAAAATTTTTTTACACCAACGTTTTCTGCTCAATGAGAAAACAAATAGTCCTGACGGAACCATATGGCGCAAACGCAACGTGTTAAAGTTTATCTACACAAAAATTAGAGTGTCCCTACAAAGGCGGTATTCATCCTTTTTGCGCGAGATTTTGTAATCTAAATCTCCACATAATTATAGTTCTATTACGCAACTTTTATTCGCCAATTTATTAATTATATAACCTATCATGTAAAAATATCCCGCAACCAGCGATAAGTCGCAATACCTTGAATTGTCCACGCTCCCCTATCATTTAAAGAAGTACACACACACGAGCCGCTGCCACCCTTGCAGCGACTTAGTAAATAAAACTCATATAACCTCGCCGACGTTTCGGTACTTCCGCAACACCGTGTACATCCATCACCGGGATACCGTCGGCCATTCATGAATTTTTCGCGATACTTGCCTGATTTCAGTCCAACATTTTCCGCAAACTTTCCCGCGCAGCATGCATCCCCGTGGCACCGATATATAACCGAGCATCTTTTCGGGGCCATAAATTCCGCCGGAGATTTCGAAATCTTTGACAAAGTTTCCAGCACTGCTTTCCGCGAGTTCTGGCCGCAAAATAAAAAGGCAGCGCGGGTAACGTATAAGGGTTGCGAGCACGGGGGTAAGAGACGGTGCATTCCCTCATTACTCTTCGTTTGGTCCGCGGGAAAATATTTGGATACGGTCGGCTTATCGTCGAATTTCCACCCCCCACCCCCCCCCCCCCCGCCCCGCCGCCGACCACCCCCCTGATATTGCCACCGTAGGGGTGGAGGGAAGAAGAAATCGCGGGGAAAGGCGGACGGGACAAGCAGACAGATTTACGACGACCGATTTATCCGGGAAAAGTTGCTCGTCTCTTGGCACCGACCCTCGTGCGCGTTCACCTCAGCCACCTTAATGGACGCTTTTTGAAATAACGAGCAAACAAAAGCGGAAACGCATTTGCTTTTATGACTAACCATCTGTCGGCCCGTGCTAACGACGAATTTTTATTAAAAGTCTCTTGTCGCGCCAAGGGGGGCCTCTGGCATCGTGACGTAATAAAAGTTGTCAGAAGTTCGGCTCTCCCTTAAACGGTCGTCTGCTGTCCGTACTAACAAGGAGAGGTTCACAGGTGTCCGCCTCCGATTGCTTTGAATTTTGTATATGTTTTAGAGAACCGAAAGATAAGATATACGTGTTTTTTTTTATAGCGGCCCGTTTTCATATTTAGGGGGTGAAACCAACCCCCAAAGTTGTAAGATTTTCTGGTGTTTATTTGCGATTGCTTTGGTTTTTGGATATGTTTCAGAGCACCGAAAAATAAGAAATACGTGTCTTTTTATTTCGGCCTCCTTGAATGTTTAGGGGGTGAAATCACCCCCCAAAGTTCATAAGAATAGTTGGTGCTCGCCTTCCGATTGCTTTGAATTTTGGATACGTTTTAGAGGATCGAAAAATAAGATGCACGTTTTTTTTTATAGCGGCCCATTTTCATATTTAGGGGGTGAACCACTCCCCGAAGTTCATAAGAATAGTTGGTACCCGCCTTCGATTGCTTTGGTTTTTGGATATGTTTTAGAGGACCGAAAAATAAAATATACGTGGTTTTTTAGAGTGACCTATTTACATGTTTACTCCTCAAAGTTATATGGGTGGTTTCACCCCCTAAATATGAAAACAGGCTAAAATAGAAAGACACGTATCTCTTATTTTTCGGTCCTCTAAAACATACAAAAACCAAAGCAATCGTAGATGAGCACCTGAAAAACTTATAACTTTGGGTTTCACCCCTAAACATGCAAATGGGCCAAAATAAAAAGACACGTATTTCTTATTTTTCTGTCCTCTAAAACATATCCAAAATTCAAAGCAATCTGAGGCGGACACCTGGGAACCTCTCCTAGTAAGAAAGCCCTTCATTCATGCGAGATAAAATATATACCTGATTAAACACTAATGGATTATTTTATCGCATTCCAATGGCGTGTAACTGTCAGGCTTTTATTGTTTCTTCGTCCCACTGATTTCTGAGGGATGAAATGTTAATTTATAATTAGTTGAGTATGTACTTCGTTTGTGTGTAGGTGGTACATTCTCCTCTGACACAAAATACAATATAACTCGGTATTTGTTAAAAAATGTTGAAAGTAGATAAATTGTATAAATGCAGGACACCATTAATAATTATAAAAATAATTATAAGAATAATTATTATTAGTTCATTAACCCTTCGTCGACACACCTCCTTTTTCGATCAACTTTGACACACTGGGTGGCTCACACCCACAACCATTTTCGAACGACTGCCATTCTCATCTGAAGAATGCAATTTTAATTAAAAAATCATGGGTAACTTTCAAGGTCTCTAGAATGTATTCCACTAGTTTTTTTTACCGAAATTTTATCACAGTTTTTGTAACAAAAATTCTAGAAAGGTATTTATCTTGCATATAGAAGATACAGAGCGTCAAAATCAGCTTATGGGTGGCTCACACCCAGAGTGTCAACAAAGGGTTAATAAATTATAATTTTTGAACATTGGGTTCTATTAGTTATTTTGGTGAAGAAGTATCATATAATTATTATTGCTGCGAATTTTTTTATATCTACCTAAGTGTTTTCATTATTTTTTTGCGATCACTGTATAATTTGCCAAATATCACCAAAAGGTATCACAATCTTATTTTTGTGACCGACGAACGAAAGGACGACGAACAGTTCCTGGTGTTTCGAACGTTGTAAGCTGGTTATTGTTCTGAATTACTTTGAACATCGTTTCCCTGATAAAATTCGAAATTCCTTATCTGAGCACGACGTCTAGCGGTCTGGCTAACGTAATACGCGGGTAAACAGGGGTTAGGTTAACCAGGAAATTGCCTCTCGAGCTGCAGACAGGTGTTTCCTGCCAGTCAGTAATGTCTCTGATGATTTCTAATCGTGCCGGCGACATTTCCGATTAAGTTTACAGAGTGCCGGCTACCGATATCGATTTTGCAGTCAATATTGTATCGCGTAACCAGTTGCCACTGCAACTTACGCAATTTATTCTCGACGTAAGTTGTCCTCCGTAAAATTTCGCAGCGCCACTGTGTTTCGGAAAGTTCTATAGAGGAATTAAAATTTGTTTATACAGCAGACATTGCTGTTCAGTGTTTTCCAAGAAATGTTAAGGCTGTATTTAAGTCGATATTGAATTATTCTTACAAATTTGTTTGCCTTGTGCTGTTAGTAAAAACCGTACTATATTTCGCTTCTCTTCTTTGCAGTCTCAATTTACTTTTTAAGGGGAATTATGAAATTTTTCACTCCTATTTTTCTTCTGTTCTATTATGTATTATCTTTCTGACATTTGCAATAAGTGTCTATTTTAACTTAAGCAAAGGTTATAAGAAGTATCATACATTCGGGGTATAACCAGAACAAAAGCTGAATAAAATCAAAATTTTGACTAACAAATTAGTTGGATATTTGAGCACTGACCAGTATTCTGAGGAGAATGTATCTTCTACTTAATACTTTTGAAATGTGGTTCTATCGGATGATGTTGAAATTGATTGTTAATTGAAAAAATAGGTATTTCTTGGTACATCATACTTTGATAATATTCCACATAATTCCACATGTTTTCTATGTGAAAGAAAAAAAGTATTATTAACGAATGCAAGATCTTCAATGATATTTTTTACTATAGGAGATTTCTTTATCGCATATTTTATATTATATCTACCTTATGCTCCTTAATCTTTTGATTTTTTCGCAACTGAGGTGTAATAATAAAATTCTGTTTTTACGTTTACCTTTTTCCTTTCATTACGTAAACTTGCACTACTATTACTTTCATCTTTTTCAACATAGACAATAACTTTGTTACAATAAAAAAATAACAAACACATCTTGACAGTATTTGTTCACATCAAATTCCAATATAATATGTGGGTAGATTAGTAAATGGTCCTTTAGAGATATAACTGTGTTTGTATGTATGCAGAAGCATTGACCGCTTGATAAGATTATTGAAATGCTTAGTAAACATACAGATAGGGTGTAATAGCTCGGTTAGTAATATTCTATGAAGTAAATCGTATTATGATTTGCAGACTATAACTTAACATTAATAGTATGTATTTATTCCAACAACTTAGGTATACCAAATTATGAGCAAACCAGAGTTTATTAAAACAATAATTAAAGAAGAAGAACCAGCGAAAAATGATTTTACTACTATTAGATTTATTTTAATAGAAATAATGGCTATTAGAATTATTTTAATAGAAATAATGGCTATTAGAATTATTTTAATAGAAATAACGGCTATTAGAATTATTTTAATAGAAATAACGGCTATTAGAATTATTTTAATAGAAATAATGGCTATTAGAATTATTTTAATAGAAATAATGGCTATTAGAATTATTTTAATAGAAATAACGGCTATTAGAATTATTTTAATAGAAATAATGGCAGGTTAGAATTATTTTAATAGAAATAATGGCAGGTTAGAATTATTTTAATAGAAATAATGGCAGGTTAGAATTATTTTAATAGAAATAATGGCAGGTTAGAATTATTTTAATAGAAATAATGGCAGGTTAGAATTATTTTAATAGAAATAATGGCAGGTTAGAATTATTTTAATAGAAATAATGGCAGGTTAGAGAAATTTATTTCGAGTAAAAGTAGAAATACTGTTCTGTAGCTCAAGTTGTTTTACGCGAAGCCTGTACTTCCGCTATTCTGACGTTAGACGTGCTCGTAATTCTGTCTCTCAGCAACACACGCAAAATTTCTCAAAGTAACGGTAGTCGAGGATACCTGCACAGCAGAATATATAAACGATGTACTTAATTAAACTTCCATTAGTCGGGGAATGAAGGTCCAATGAATTATGTCAAGTCCAACTGTGAGAAACCGAGGGAAATTGACTTTCTGGTGCAGCGACGATCAGAATGCACGCCAGACGTAATTGCGATTTACTGTCACTGCTAACGAACCTTGTAAATAAATTCGGAGATGGAAATTCTGCGAATTTAAGGAAGTGTCCATTTATAAAGGAAGATTAATTTAGCCAGCAGGTTGTTAGATATCGTCGACAGCGTTGCAGTTACTTGCTTTGAGATGGTGGCCTCAAATTACATGCTCCCGTCAAACGACATAACTGGGAGAACATTCCGAGTCGTGCACATGCGAGACATTTGGAAAATATACCGAACATTAATCAGTTGCAAGCAGCGAAATTAAAATTCATTTCTTGAAAGAAGTTTTTAGAAGCTGTGAAATTGAGGGATGAAATCTGTTAGAAGCATCGAACAAGGAATAGAATATTAATAAATTAGAATATATATTTATTGATGTCGAAAGATAATTTAATTTTACTCCAATGGACAGACGTAATTAGCGTAGAAAAATAATTGATTATTAGCCCTTCGAGATTCTTTACTAAGATTTTGATGCTAAATCAGCGAGAGACCCAAAAATGTTTATATAAATAAAGAAGCAAAAGCGTATGTTTTGATATTCCAGTTAATATTAGTAGAAACTGCTGCAAACGTAATTAAAATCGCTGGAAAATATCTCCTTGCATATTTCGATATTACCTTCACTGAATATATTGCAGATTTTAAAACTCAAATTAACTCTAATTTTGGTTACAGACAGTACTAAAACTCGTGTTTTCTACTTTACACTATGTATAATATTTACATGAAAAATGATTTGGTTTTTATTCGAAAAAAAAACCACTTATTGCATGTTGATGTGTGAAATGTTATCTGTTTGTGCTAATTTTTGCTCCAACCTATGTATCTCAGAAGATAAAGAATATAAGTGTAATTCTCAAACGATTATTTTGTTTCTTAACTTTTATTATTTTGTTTCTTAACTTTTGTCACTACTTAGCAGCAAGAAGTTAGACGAGCAGCCTCGTCGGATAGAATGACTGAACGAGAGAGCTCTTATGAACTATAAACTATGGACGTGACAAATGGCTGTTAATACTGTTCTATTCGTACGCGTCGAGGCGTCGCTAATCGACTCTAATCAAGTGCGACCGAGCATACGTTGTACACAGTGTGCTACACGACGCGAATTAAACGGTCCCTGAGAGTACGCTGTTTTGAGAATAAGATAAACGAGAAATGAAGGCGCAATTAGAACGCATCGGTAGTTAAAGGGATCCGAATGTACAGGATCCTCTGAACTTCGCATCTTACTTGCACGCGTCTCTCTGCAGCAACTCAGCCTTGCGTCACATTTTATTGAAAATTGCATGATATTCTTCAATAATCCTTATTTCACAAGATTCAACCCGATTGCAATTAACTCTTCGTTGACACTCTGGGTGTGAGCCACCCATAAGATTTTGACGCTCTGTACCTTTTTCAGTGTCTAGAATATCCTGGATGTGCGTGGAATATCTCTTTTTTTCAATTACGGAAATAGCCTACCTTTTATATGCAAAATAAATACCTTTTTTCGAAAGCTGATTTGCAAACTATTTTTTTTCTGAAAATATTATATCTGAATAATAACTCTGTAGATTTTTAGCTTCTAATATTGAAATGTGTAAGAGTTACAATTTTTTGAAGATTTTTTCGTCTTTTCTCGACATATGGTGATCTAGAATTTTTTTACACAAACTGTGATAAAGTTTCAATTAAAAAACTGTTGGAGTATATTCTAGAGACCTTGAAATGGACCCATGGTTTTTTTCAGAACGATTGGATTCTTCAGATGAGAATGGCAGTCGTTCAAAAATTGTTTTGTTGATCGAAAAAATAGGTGTGTCAGCGAAGGGGTAAGATCAATGTGGACTCCTTGCATTCTTCAAAGAACTATACTTATATAAAAACTGTGAAACCTTCAGGTTAACTTTTTTTTTACACGTTTGAAGTTTAATGACAAGTTATACTGTAAGCTGTGAGAAATTAGGGTTATTTATTTATAAATTTTGGACCATGTGCAGGGCAACAATATTTTTTTTAGATTCTATAAATTATGCGGGTGGTAGGGGAGACTGGGTCTAGTTGATACAGACGAATTATCTCGACACTGTATATATTTATATATATATCCTTGTGCGCGAGATATGTGAAGCTTGTTGTTCAATTCTTTACTACGATCTAGCGTGCGTCTGTGTATCTAGACGTTAGCAATCCATTTTTAACTGTTTTCGTTTCTATAGAGAAAAAGTAAAAAGTTGTGTTCACTTTCCAATCCGTCTTCACTTTCCAATCCGTCTTGAGACGGTACAGAGAATTTTATCACTCAAATTAATTGGGCATCATATTGAGTCCTTTGAAGGTAAGGTAATTACGTTTTGTTATTTTGTTTATATGCTCTACATTTTTTTTATGGAGACGTTTGTACATAATGACTTCCTGTGGGGTACGTTGATACGTTTTCTCTGGGGCATGTTGATACAGTGTATAAATTTTCGCCCACTACTTTTAATTGGATTTTTCCTTTTATTTCTAGAAAAATGGTTCGAAATTATACCAAAAAGACAAATCGTGGCGAAATATCGCAAGAGATTTTTTAAAAGGCGCGCGTCGCAATAGAAAGAGACTCGATATCATTAAGGAGAAGCGCGAAAATATACAATATTGACAAAATGAGTTTATTAAGATATATTAACAAAAAGAAGACGGCACCTCGTGTTAAAATGGGATATTCCAGACATCTGCAAATTTTAACAGACAGTTTAGAAGATAAGCTACAGGAATACATTCTGCATTCTTCCAAAATTTATTATGGATTAACTCCTAAGGATGTACGAAGTCTGGCGTATGAATTAGGTGTTACCAATGATATTCTAATTCCCAATAAATGGGAAATACGTACGCATTAAACGGATATTTTACAGATGTATCAACATGCCCCAGAGCAGTATCAACTTGCCCCGCAGTGGGGTAAATTGATACACTTTGCCTTCGTCCAAATAACATTTTTTCATTCATTTTGTATGTATTTTCTCAAGTTTCCGCTTACTATATATTAAGGGGGAAGGACCAAAGTATATTTTAGCATATTTGTTATTACGTAATTAATTCAAACAAAAATGAAAAAAATTGAAAGCTGAGAAACGTATCAACTAGCCCCGGTCTCCCCTATAAAGTATTATTGTAGTATTACGGTGTCGTTAATTTCAACGTTGTAACATATCGAAGATCAGGTGTGTCCATAACCAACCATTGTTATCAAGTTTGGTCCTCCAGCTAAGCCAAGGATAAAAGAGGAGGTTGAACGGTGACTTGTTGGGCTGGACCAGATCGCCATACCTCAAGTAATTCCAGTAAGTCACTCAAAGCCGTTGGCCTTTGTGAGCCTAAGTAACCGTAACTCAGGCTAGGGACTATATCACTTGGTAATATCTAGGTAATAAATTAAATCATCGAAGATAAACCAGATAGAGTTGGTTCGGGGCCCGTAGGGTTAGCTAGGAGCCGATATCAAAATGGAGGGTGTAGCGTTTATACGATGCCCTCCTCGGACCTTCTGCTTTTACCCTATGGGAATTGATCACTTGGCCATCTTTAAACCATCAATACAATTTAACTAGTTGTCTTAGATGGGCTCTTAAAGTAAACTCTAATCTGAGGATAATAGCTCTAATTTTTAAGTAATTACTGCTACTAATGTTTCATAAATGACAATTAAAGATTGGATCTTCATTCGATCCAAAGTGTGGTCTTCATCTGCAGGAATCTAGGCTTACAGTAATCCATTCGAGGTTTAATTAATTCCGGCAGATAAACACGTACGGTTAGAAAACTCAGTGATTTAAATCAAGGTCACGTTATTTCGAACTGAAGTACGAGCAAAACCAAATTGTAAAAAAGATACCGTGGGAGTATGAACCTTCTATTTGAGATTTTATTAAGATTTGATCGACATTCACCTAGAGGTCCGGAAAAACCATACAAGTTCAGGAATTTTTTGGGGGAAAAGTATAAGTGAAAATCATACACACTGTTTTCGTACTAAAAGATACATCTTTTAACTATATTATTCTAAATTTTCATGAGATATTATTATTAATTAAAGGAGATATCGGCTTGGATGTGAGTTGTGTTTTTTTAAGCATAAATTCAAATAGATTTTAAAAATAAATAACTTAAAGATGCACTTGACGTTCCCTGAATTTTAATATTGTATTTTGGTAAAAAAGGGCGACCGTTTGAAGTAGAAATGTCGAATTTCGTGGAAAAATATTTTCTTTTTTTTTTAGAAGGCTTTGCAAGTATTTCGATCATTGCAAAATTGAAAGCAAGATTTAAATATATGAAAACGTCAGGTACTTCTGAAAGTTATTTATTTTTAAAATCTATTTGAATTTTGCTTTCAGATGCATCGTTTAGCCTAGGGAATGTCTACCAGCTAATGGTGAAAAAACACGTCTCATATCCAAGCCGATATCTCCTTTAGTTAATAATAATACCTCATGAAAATTTAGAATAATATAGTAAATAGATGTACATTTTAGAAGAAAAACATTGTGTATGATTTTCACTTATACTTTTCCCTAAAAAAATTCCTGAACGTGTATGCTTTTCCGGACCTCTAGGTGGATGTAAGAATGTAATCCCTTAAGTTCTACTTGATTTTTAGTCACGTTTAGTTTAAATTCTACTTGCTGCTTGGAATTTGAAATGCATGCCTGCTCCTAGTCTTATTCAGATATTAGTGTTTAACATTAGTAGTGATCCATAATATGAGAAAAAGCATCTAGGGCACTTGCTACTTAACCACAGTGTAACAGAAAAGTTCATTGAAGTATTACCGGAAACTGGGGTGACTTTGCCCGCGCCGGGGTGACATTGCCCAATTTACGGAACAACTTTATTTTATTTTATTGTGAAATAATTAGAACATGTGGTGTTTTGTAATCGATAGCAATAATTTCTCCAAGGTCAAACGAAAAAAACAATAGCGAATTCAATCACATGGTAATTTTTCAGTCAGAGTAAAAAAAGTGGGCAAAGTCACCCCAGTTTACGGTAACCTAATTTCTCGAAATTTTACTACCACTATAAAAAATTCTACTTATGCCACTACAAGCTTATTCGAACATTGAAAGAATAATTAAATTAATTTGATATAATACCTTTGCCATACAATATTATAATACATAAACCCACGATAGGTAGGCACAATATTCAGACAACTTTACAATATTCAAGAATTCTGTTCCTGCATAAAATCCTTCCTAGCAGAATGCTGAAGTCTTTCCTCAGACTATTAAGGATTATTTCTCTTCTTTTCAACATCTTAAGACACTGCTGCTCCCTTGGACAGTGAACAATCGAGAACAATGCAATCTCGCAATAGTAGCACGGAGTTATCTTGGCTTTTCAAGATTTTCAGAATTATCTGTGCATTTCTGCGCTGCACTTGCGATCGTAGAACGCAATGTCCGCTTACGTAGATGCAAGTACACGTACGCAGATACATACACACGTACATCTGTAGAACGATGCGGATGTTGTTGGGGGTGTATATGCTGATATGTGCATACACAAAGCTGATGGCTTGTATACTATGCGTACGCTGAACAATGCGTACATAATAGAGACGCGCGTGTCTTGGGACGCATAAATCTTACGCACACATTCACCGAAGCAATGGCACGAACACAGGTAGGGCTATTCGGTGCAAGCCTTTAGATCGTTCTACCATATAAATTTACAGCTCATTTTATTAGACCTCTCCCACATTGCTTATTTATTGCATCGCATTATTGCATCGTGTATTTTAGGGATCTATTGGATTCCTAAATTGTTATAAAGATTTGTAAATTATCCATTAACTGGCAACATCGAAAAATTAAGCGAATCGCACCAAATTTGGTATGCAGGGTTCTTTTGAGTCGCTGAATCGATTCCGGGGGTTAGTTTTTTCATCTGACACCCCCCACCCCTAAAAAATAGGATTTAGGGGTGAGTTTTTTCAATTCTTTACTAAACCTTCTTTCTATTTAAAATTTCTTTATTTATGAAGCTTTCTTGTCTATAATTCGATTGCAGCGGTCACTTATAATTTATACAAATCCCAACAATTCGCCTAGTCATTTTGGTTCGGCCATATTGAATTTTACAATTCCAATGCCGAACAAGGTAAATATTAAAAAAAATTAATATCGACATTGATATTTACGCGCGGTAAATGGTTAGCCTCGACTGGCCTAAACAACCGAAGCTTATGGCGCGTTGCACTCGCTTCGACGCGCGATAATAATTGCACACACGCGAGTGTATTTCCCTGTGAGAAACAATAACCGCGGTGCATCTCGCGCGAGGGCAAGCTGCGCGAAACAGAGGAGAAAGGAGCGTGGGTATATTCAGAGCACAGTGGATCGATCGCCGCGCCAATGTGCTGCCTTTTATCGCGGGGTAAGGATGCACAAGGTGCCCCGTCGACAGGGGGAGAGATGAGAGATCGGTGAATTCGCCAGGCAACACGGAAATTATTCAGAAAGCCGGCGGAAGGAGAGGGCGGAGTACGCGACGATGCAGAATGAGCGCCGCGGAAATGGGGAGAGCCTTAACGAAAAGAGTCCGGATGTACATGTCAAAAATAAAGAGCGCACGAATTATTGCCCCGATCCTTTCGTTCGGGGATTTAGCGTAGGTACCGATGCTTTCGGTATCGCAGAAGGCATTCGGGGCTGCAGCGAACCGCGATATTTTAACGATGACATTGTAGTGTCGTCCAAGGTTCTCTTGGCTCGGTAACATGTTCGCCAGTGATCAAGATCGCGCATTCCTCCGGCTTGTGAGGCGCGCTCAAAGGATCGAACAGGCTGGTTACTTCCCTCGAGAGTGCGACGGATGTGACCGAGTTCCTTGGAATCTCCGGGGCTAGGATGCCGATTTTTTTTCACGAGTTTTAACGTCGCATCAATTAGGGTAAGCAGGCCAGTAGATGGACGGTTTAGCGGATTCCGATGTTTACATCAAGGTGTTTCTTAGAAATATGTGTTGTATTAGAAAAAAATGAAAAGCTTTGCACGTAAAAATGTATAAATTTAAAGAAAAAAATTACTGTAAGTAAGAAAATTAATGTATTTAAGGATAAAATGATGAAAATTCTACTCATAGGCCATATCACCAGTAGATGGACTATAGGGCTACTAGATGGACAGTTTAGAACCAATAGATGGACGGGTGTCTAGCCAGACGTATAAAAGACTTATTACCTATAGTAGTGACCTAGATTAAGGCATTTTTTGTTAAACTATAGTTTATTTCATCAAAATTAAAAACGTATGCAGTCTTCATTGTCCGAAAACTGTGCAACAGTTATGGCCCCAGAGTGCAAATAAAGTGGGGTTATATCTTTCCTAATGTGATCAGATGTCATGGATCATAGGACTGTCCCGATTTGACATGTAACCTTTTTAACATACAAGGCTGTATCTATGTACATCATTATGTGCATATTGATATAATATATATCTTTTTTGTTGCTTTCCATCTAAATTAAAAGAAAAATAAGGTACCTACATACAAGTAAACGTGTAAACTTTTTGTTTATTAAAAAAACAGCTTCAAAAGGTTCAATTCTATTCGGTCCATCTACTGGATTAAAGTTAGAAAATCCATACCAGTACATGGACAGTCATTTTTATAAATTCTATCGTTTTATTTTTCTTTGTTTACGCGTTTATTTATAAATTGTTAATATTTCAATACAATCATCTCTGACATGCCTCTTTATAATACGTCCAAACACGTTTTTTATTAACTTGAAGGCACGAATACGCTGAGCAATGGCTACTAAGAATCAAGCGACTAGCGCATACTGGCGTAAGACCGTACATATAAATACTTTTTCGCATGCAAAAAGAACAATAATACAGATTAAAACTCTAGTTCTTTCAATATTAAAGATTAACCAACGATTCGTCCATCTACTGGCCCCGTCCATCTACTGGCCTGCTTACACTACGGGGTTATTGGCGGTGAAACGGTACAGATTGAAACCTGTGGAATGGTTTAGTAGTGTTTGAAAAGCTGACTACTTACAGTGGGTCAAAAAAGTATTCGTACAGTGCATTAGTTTCACTTTCATCTTCATTATTTCGGTGTTAGGAAAATTATTTCTCAAATAACATACATGGATAGGAAGCACATGAATTACACTTTACAATAATGTACATTATATGTTATTTATAGTAATGCAATACAACTAATTAAATCTGTTTCCGTAAGATGGCTACCATCATGGTAAAAAAAGTATCCATACAGTATTTATTTAAACAGTATTAATTATAAAATTGAACAATGAACATAGAAATAACAGATTTAATATTTTGTGGGGTATCCTTTTGCACGGGGAACAGCCAGTAATCTCCTTGGCATAGATGCTATTAATGTCTCCGTCGTGGTTGAATCAATTTTAGTCCATTCTTCAAACAGAGCTTGCTTTAATTCCTCTTTATTTTGTATCTTTCGTTTATGGACTTTTCTATACAATTCTTCCCATAGGTTCTCTACTGGGTTCAAGTCCGGAGATTGCGGAGGGGTTTTTAGTAAATGAGGCACGTTATATAACAACCATTCTTGAACAATACGAGAGGTATGCTCAGGATCAACTTTTTTTTCGCACCTGTCTCTTTGTAAGTAAAGTCAATTCCACTCAATATTTTAACTTCAAAACATTCTGAACAACTGTTCAAATGTTAATAAATATGTAGTACAAATTCCAAGATATTGTGTTTTCATGGTTCGTCAAAAACAATTCCCCAAAAAGCGAACAAAATCCGGCCGTCACATAAGACGACCCCCTTAAGCTATTTTACTTAAAATAACGAATAAATAAACGTTGTAAAGTCATACACAAAAAGAATTATGTAATTCAACTTATAATCTATACTACAGACTATATACTATATTTTATTTATTCGTTATTTTAAGTAAAATCGCTTAAGGTGACAGTAATTGGGTCCTTTACCCTAGTATGCAAAGAATAATAAATTAAAATACAACACTATTTCCTTTTCTAATTAAATAACCACACCACACTAGAAACAGTAAAACAAACGTGCCTATCGAAAGCTCAAGTCTGCGCACATGCATACTTAAAATTTTAATGGAAACCCCTCCACAGGTCCCGCCACCAGCATCGTAATTTAGAGATCGCGCCATGCGCGCAAACCCCAGCCACCCATCGAGGTGTACGAATAATAGACCCAGCAGAAACCGCGCCCCATTGAATTGATATCAAAGCGATAAGAGAGGCCGTTAAACGGCAGCAATTTCCGTCAAATTTTTACGCAGCCCCGCTTCCAGGGATTTATCAGCCCGGGCTTCAGAGATTTCCGTGCTTCGCTGAGAGCTCACTCGAAATAAACCGGAAGTCGATGTCCCGTGTTACGAAGTTAGGGGTAACCCCGGTAAGGTGGCGTGTACCGGAGATAACTACCGCAGTATCTCGCGCGTACGTCCAATAAAAACTTTCCCTCGAAGCCTCCCCTTCGTCCGACGTATATAGATCTCGTTTCATTTCGCGTAAAAAGGATCCCACCTTCCGCCATTTCCGTCCCCTGCCGCGGCGCCCTCGTGCGCGAACTTTTTAATTCGTCCTCGCACGAGGGAAACCCCCCCCCCCCCCCCGCGCCCCGCGCCTCGTATTTCCTCTTTGACGTCGTTTCCGGTTACTGAAAGGCGAACGCTTCACTACATTCCGATCCCCGGCTCTTTGACTCTTCTTGGGTGAAATTGTTACCGGCACAGGTAATTGCTATTTCCCTTGACAATATTTCATTTTTAAAGGGATTGCGGACGGCAGTGAAAGCTATCGCTGCCTTGTCACCGCTGCGACCCGCGAGCGTTCTTTCGCCGCAATCTCTCCCGGAACGGTCCGCGGTGCTGTGAATTCGATTATAAACAGCCGCTTCCGAAGTATCTGCAATCGATTTTGTCTCGGAAATGTGTTACTTTGCTGAGTAGCGTCGTTTAAAAATTACGAGGGCGCAGAGTCGACAGATCTGTGGCGAATGCAATGCAGTAAACTCGCGTTTATTTATTTATTTATTTAGTTAGTTAAACGGAAGCTCTTGGAAAAAGATATGGAGATAGAGTTGTACAGGTAATGCATAAATAAAGTAGAAGCGAAAAGCTCACAAAGGTAAAAGCACAGAATTAAATTAAAGAAAATAGCAGCTATATAGTTACAAATATGATTGATTACACTAAATCTAAATTATTCTAAATGTGTGCAATGAGCGTTGATCATCGCACAAACTAAATTAGGGGTAGCCTCTAGGGTATTATTTGTTGGGCTCTGCAATAGGGAAAGAATTACCAAATAGTATGTGCATAGACAGAATATGGGAGGATCCATTCACTATAAGTGAATGTTTTTCTTGTCAAATTGCTTTGGTTTTTGGATATGTTTGAGACGGCCGAAAAATGAGAGGTACGTGTCTTTTTATTTTGGCTCGTTTGCATGTTTAGGGGTGAAACCACCCCTCGCAGTTCATGAGAAGAGATACAAAAGTGACTGGCGACAAGGAAATCATTCATACAGCAAGTTACGACGCAAATGAAATTTATATCAAGTTATATTCAACACATAATTATTATAATATTCTTTAAACTAATAATAGGAACTGTTGTACCTCTTCTGATGAACTTTGAGGGATGGTTTCACCCCTTAATTATGCAAACGGGCCAAAATAAAAAACACGTATTTCTTATTTTTTGGTTCTCTGAAACATATCTAAAAACCAAAGCAATTGGTTTGGTGGTGGACCTAGAAACCTCTCCTTGTTATACATTTATAGTTTTTGGAGTAGCAACAAGTAGAGAATTGATTATATTTCAAAAACTATCTATATACTCTATCTGTGTTCGGGAGAAATATACATAAATAGAAGCCGCTGTCTGGAATTAATAATTTACCAATTTGCCCATTGTAATAGATTCATTTGTACAGAATTTAATTGTCCGTGTATTCCAACGCTCTTGCATGAAGTGATTTGAATAAGACTTTATTTTCTTAATTGCAATGCGAGATCCTTGGGCCGCCAGTTCCCTTCCGCGTTTTATTAAACCTCAGATTAGCGTTCATCAGCGACCGACATCCATTGCCGAGGATACATTAGGATCTTCAATTAGTAAGTTTTAATGGCCAATTAAGCATGAGAATGCTAATGTCGATTCAAAGTAATTTCGATATCTTACAATTGGATTCATCCCTGTAATAGTTTAAGGCAGTGAAATGAATGTGGTTGGGGAACCTTGAATAAAAAGTTGTTAAAAATCTGTTCTTAATATTAATTTAATTTTTCTTTAAACACTAATAGAAATAATAATGCATTATAAATACATGTCTGAAATATCAGGAACGCAATTTTTTATTTCGTTTCATTGTTTTATCGTAAAAGCATTCCGCCAAATTATTCAGTAATTTGTCATTGTATTAGGATATCGCATATAAAATATGTATTTGATTATTCAAACTGAAATAATCGATCCTACTTCTCGTTTCGACCACTGCATTTTCGAAGTAAAAGTTCTGAATTTTATTTGTGTACCTACATACAGTTTTAAACTTCTGAACTTCACAAAGTCGAAAAAAAACGAGAGTGATGTATGTAGCTGTTGAATCAAGGAAAGTAATCTCTTTCAAAAAAATATTTTGGTAACGGATACAAATGGGACAGGACACGTGATCGAGATTGTATCAGAATTTTAAGTTTGGGCTCGTTCGGTGTTTGTAAAGGTATATTGTCAAAAGGAAGGATAAAGCTCGTCCTATTATCTGATATCTTTTATTTTTGTGTTAGCTGAAAGATATACACATATTGATTTTCAGATTGTTGCCGAGAGAAACATGGTAGGCAGATAATCCTCTCTATTGTACTGTTGTGCACGTAAATATTAGTGAATTATATGAGGCAGACAGAACAACAACCCACATTAAAAAAATGTTGTTTTCCAATATTATATGGTTAGCAGAGTGGTTTTATATGGTTTTATATGGTGAGTCCGTTGTTGCTCTGACTGCCTCATATTTAAGGGGTCATGTCAGGAGGCCGAAAAAGGGTGGTCTTTGGAAATTTTTTACTCAAAAGCTATAACACATTTCTCAAAAAATCTTTTTTCCTTTTAAGGATTGCATCTAGTACCGTGCATCGTAATTTTTTTATTTAAAAATATTTATCAATAACTAAGTTATTGTCCGAATATTTACCACGAAACAGAATGGAAATCGAGTGAAACTTCTTTTAATTAAATACATATTTTTAAATGTCACTGTAATCAGGTTTCTGAACGTTCCTGCTTCAATTACCCCAGAAATTATTTATTCACGCAAGGCGAGAATATGTGTTTACTGCATCTTATGAGAACGATTAATATTATGCTTACTAAAATAGCGATATTAGTGAAATGTGCATGAAGAACATTAATAATGACGATACGATTTAGAAGAGACAAAAGATATTCCGCAGAAGATACGAGAAATAACAAAATCGTTAACCTGAATTGCCCGATGCAAAGCCATTACTAAAACAAGGCAACTTTTACCATCGGCATTACTCTCGCATTAAGGTTCCACGTCGAGGAATCACTGTAATTCACCGCCATCTGTACACCACAAATCATAAATGTCACTTAACCGAACCATTGAGTAAAACCTTGTAGTTTGTTATTTTCGCAATTGCGCGCCATTTATAGGCCACCCCAATAAATATCTTCCGCGAAGTTTTATCGTCAGCGCCTTTTATTTTAAACTGTTTAACATTAAAATATTATTTTTTCACAACTAGCAGTACGTATAAAAAACTTTCTTAACGTTTCCTCTAATACTACTTCGATAGATAGAAATAACGATGGGGGAAAAAGATGGCAATTTAGGGAAACAGATGTACAGGAAAGACAAGTGCGTACAGTAGATATACCACGTTCAATCATCTGAAATAGTTTATTGAATTTTATCACTACTTTGGCTAGGTTCCTACTGAATTTGGCTGCTTTTACCAAACACCACTGGATTGCAAATCTACTGTATATCCCCGGTAAACGACGCAATATAAGTTTAATTAAAATAAGTTTTGAATTAGGGCTGGGACTATTCGAATATTTTACAAGTATTCGAATGCTCCGAATAAACTTCGAATATTTGAGTATTCGAATACTGATGTAGGTATTCGAAAAGTATGGTGTGAAGTGGGTCGAAATAAGCTTAAAGAACTTGATATATAAATCACACCATACTATTCGAATACATCAGTATTCGAATACTTAAATATTCGAATAGTATTTGAATACTTTGAAATTCGCATAGTAGTCGAATACTTTGAAATTCGAATTATATTCGCCAAATAATTGAGCACCTGAAGTATTCGAATATCCGAATACCGAAAAATTCGACAAATAGTCCCAGCCCTATTTTGAATAATCAATCATTTGTTAGCTGTGAATTACATTCCCCAGAATATCGATTCCTTGCTTCTTTGTGCTCACTACTTTCGTACAGATCGTACATTGATGTCACTTTACGTGCGATACACATATACAACGTTAACCATTAGAATAACAAGTGTTCCATTACCCAAAAATTCTCTTATGAATATATTAAAAAATTGATTAAACTTAATATTAAAATTTTTAAAACTGATTACAACGTAATTTTCGTTTGCTTCCCAAATTCACTCTAAGGGGGTGTAATTGACCCCTGCAAATCCGGTTGTTTTCCGATTTTGTGTTATAACTCGTCAACTGTAAAATAATTTTTTTTACCAAATGATGGATCTAATTAAAAGAAGTAACTTCTGTCTGGAAACTTTTTGTATCTCTTACAGTTCGCGAGTTATAACACAAAATCGGAAAATAGCCGAATTTTCAGGGGTTAATTTCACCCCCTTCGAGCGAATTTGGGCAGCAGACAAAAATTGCGTTGTAATCGGGAGGAAATCCCTTCCATATTCTCAAAGATTCAGAATTTTTTTATTTTTCGGGTTCGGGATCTTCCCTTGTTAGTTGAAGGGGGAGGAGGTGCTCATTCACTGGGCAAGCCACCCTGTACAAGTCAGATCGACTTCGTATTTCTTTTGGACTGTAGGGATTAATGGAGGGGACAAAGAAGTTTTCTGAATCACTGCTCTGATTCATATAACTTCTTCTTGCGGGGGTTGGTAGCCAGACAACACAGTTTTTTATTATTATTATTATTAAATTAACGGGAGAACCCTTTAGATACAAAGAATAGAACAAATTAGTACAAAGATAAAGTAAATATAACAAAAACATACAGTAACATAAAATAGAATATAAAACAATAAAATAAAATAAAGTGAAATAAAATAAACAACAAACAAAACAGTATGAGCCCTAAGACCTAATCATTTTTTTATTGTAATATGACACCTCGACTTCATAACTAAAGAAGTAATTCTCAACTACCGCAGCATTAGTCCAAGTGCAAGTGTTCTGAATCACGAGCGGAAGGCTAGAATTCGAATCCTGCACAGAAGAGTGGTGCCGCTTATTAGGATAACTTTCGAGTTCGTATTAAGTATTATTAAGTATCAGTATTCGTACTAACTGTAAGGAAATGTTTCATTGAAAGGTTTACTGTACTTGATGCTGCTATAGTAGAGCTTGGTTGCCATTTTGGTGTCGCACTGCGATAGTTAATTAATTAAATTTTTAAGCATCTCAACCAGAATCGTGACGTAAGAAATTACTTATCTTATACATCTTAACTATTATTATTATTATACATCTTAACTATTATTATTATTATTATTATTATTATTATTATTATTATTATTATTATTATTATTATTATTATTATTATTATTATTATTATTATTATTATTATTATTATTATTATTATTATTATTATTATTATTATTATTATTATTATTATTATTATTATTATTATTATTATTATTATTATTATTATTATTATTATTAACGTATAAACAGAAAGCTTCTATATGTGTTTGTCTGCCGCCTAAAAACTTTCGAACGATAAACTCTAGGATCGCGAAATGTGCTTCAGCTCATTAGGCTTGATTAATCCAGGTGAATGTTAATATTTTCATAAAAAGAGAACAATTTTTTTATAAAATCAGAATCTAACTTTCGGGCGAAGCCGAGTAATAAAGCTAGTATATTGTACGTGCAGAAAATTATTATTCAACTTTATCCCAAGATTATATTTCTACTACAATTAAATTGTTGGCGCAGCGCTTTTAATCCTCTTTAACAATAACACCCCGTTCGCCACTGCAGAACAATTCGCAAATGGCATTTCGAGAACAGTTAACCACCATCGAAAATATGAGGAATATCCATCAAATGGATCGGATGAAAAGCTCCTTCTAAAATTCACCGACGCCACCTTTGTAAATCCACATTGGGGCCAAAGCCCTTTTTCAATTATTGATTTGCCAACAACATTTCTCTCGCTCATCCGTAAAACGCGTGTACAACACACCCTGCCCCTCGTCCTCCCGTCTTTCACGAGTATTCCATTTTATTCCACAGCGGGGCTGTCATGCGCACTCGATTGAATATGGTCCTTGTTAGGGTCCATGAAAATTCCCCTCCTACGCCTCGGCAAAGCAGAAGGCCACGTCTAAGAAGGACTTAAGAGCTGCGCGGGGCACGGAAGACAGACTGCTTCTTCTTCGTTAGAAGAACAAAAACCATAACGGCGGAATAACGAAGGCATCCTTCTTGATACACAGCGCTACTTCGACGGATCTTGTTACCGACACTGGCTTGCGACCTCGTTATCCCGAAAATCGGGCCGGCCGCGCGGATAAGGAATACAGATAAATAAAAGGTCCGCGGCAGATTTATTAAACTGCGCCGTTTACCCCCACCGTGGGTTCCATTCTGCTTCATTAGCAGTGATAGATTTATCAGTCCCGATACGTTACGATTATTGGCCCCGTAACTTAAAAAAAACGAGGAGGATTCGAGAGAAGTTGTGGTAAAAGCCTGCGACCTTTGATGTATGGTAAAACATAGGGGAGAGTAGTTATGCTTTAAATAGGTCGCGAAATTAAGTTTTCGTTATCAATCGAGACATTCGATATCGAAATGGTCATTGTAATTGGTAATTACTTAAGGGGTCATGCTCAGTCAGGAGGCCGAAAAAAGGGTGATCTTTGGGAATTTTTTACTCGAAAGCTATAACACATTTCTAAAAAATTCTTGTTTCCTTTTAAAGATTGCATCTAGTACTGTGTATCGTAATTTTGTTATTTAAAAATATTTATTAATAACAAAGTTATTGTCCATCTCTCAAAGGTCCTCTCAAAAAAAGGCTTCTGCGGTGACCACTGCTGTTCGAAAGTCGATCATCTAAATTAAAAAATTCAAAAGAATTTATTTAGTATATTATATTATCTTGTCTTTGAACGAAGGATTTTTCGAAATATTGATTTGGGAAGAAATGGCAGTTGTTTTAAGTAAAAGTGTCAATTTTCATCATAAATCGTGCCTGATTTTCGTCAATTAAAAGAAAACTAAGCATCGGATAAAAAAATCCTTCGTTCAAAGACTAGTTTATTGTTCCTATAGTAAGCTTGTAAAATTTGAAGTAAATCGGTTGAATGGTTTTTTTTAAATATTTTGGTCACCGATTTTGAGAGAACCGTTCGAGTGATGGACAATAACTCAGTTATTGATAAATATTTTTAAATAAAAAAATTACGATGCACGGTACTAGATGCAATCCTTAAAAGGAAAAAAGATTTTTTGAGAAATATGTTATAGCTTTTGAGTACAAAATTTCCAAAGACCACCCTTTTTTTCGGCCTCCTGACTGAGCATGACCCCTTAATGTGACTCTGTTCGTTTATTTTCAGAACTAGTATATTTTGTAGACGTGTGCTCGCTGCTCGCCGCGCTCAAAACGCCGGGGAAAGAAATTCCTCAGATTTGGAACTGGCACGTGTCCAGAGAAGCCATTTCAATTACGCCATTATTTCTACCCGGGGAAAATGGTCCGCGTTTAAGGAAAATGCGAGTAAAGATATTTGGTGAAATTTCAACCAACAAGTAGTATTTCAGAGAATTCGGGGCATTCTTGTTCCCTTAGTCTTTCAATTTGTTAGATCAGAAATTTCAACCAACAAGTAGTGTTTCAGAGAATTCGGGGCATTCTCGTTTCCTTAGTCTTTCAATTTGTTAGATTAGGAGGCGATAAATTTGTAGTTGCTCTGGAAGCTATAAAGCGAAGCATTCATTTTTGTAATATCATTAATGCAATATTTTCTACGGAAGTCTTCGTTTTGTTATCTTTAATCGCTGCAAAAAAATAAGTTTCATGGATAAGAAATGAGAATTTTATTTAGCCAAATTCCTAGAAATGCAATATCCACTTGGACTTCAAGAATTACAGCTATTCAGGTTCAGTATGCCGCTTCCATTTCCAGATTGTATAATTGATAGGAAATTTGTAGCTTTAAAGCCGCGTTTAAACTAATTTGTAATAATAATATTTCTATAAATACCAGTATTTATAGAATTTAAAGTTCTTGCAATAGAAAAAATATTCATCGATCTAACTATTTTCATTAGATTAATAAAAATAATTCTATTCAATCTATTTGTTCTATCCCCACACATCTTTACACCTACAAGTCATCTAAATATTAATTTAACATTATCTTTAAGACTATGAATTAGATTTATAATTTATGGACGATGAAAAAATACTAATAAAACATTCATTCATCTCGTCCCACTAATATGTAACTTCAAAGCCATTTAAATTCTGTTTTACATATTTGTCTTCATCTCCGAGTTTAAAAGGAACACTTGGACTTCCCAGCTTTCGGTAATCTACTTCCTGCATTAGGCCTCGCGTGTACTGCAGCGACACGTTGAAAAAAACGATATCGAGACCAATTCGGACGCGGCGCATTCTCAAATGACCCACGCACACGCGGACATCGTCTGGCAGAAAGAGTTGCTCGCAAATCCGCTGGGATTTCGCCAGTTAATCCTCTTTCGAACTGCTCCGTACATTTTCGACCTTCCACCCAGCTCTGTCGACCAACACGAGATCGCTCAGCAGAGTCTGATATTACGGAACGGCGAAAGAAGGGCGCGCATACCAGCAAATGCGCGTATATAAAGGGAGGAGAGGGAATTCCGGGGCAACGTTTACGACCGCAACTTTACATGCATCTTACGTTACAGTACAAATTGGAGAACGTTCGACGGTTTTAGAATTGTGGTATTGCAACGACAACGACAGCATTCGTGTTAGTTTAGATTGAAAAGTAATGCTTAGAAAGTTTGATATCCTTCAGAGGAGAAGAGGGTGCGAAGAAAATATCGAACGACAAAGAGAACATTGAAATTCGAGAAATTTAGATATCCAAAAATAGCGATCCCTCTGCGCAATGTAATTGAATCTAGCGCGAGGCTGAAACTGAATAATCCCTTTATGCCACGTTTGCAGGCAGAGAATCTGATTCTGAGGCATCATTATGGGACCTGATCCTCGACGAGATAACCTTGTCTGTTATTTTGGCAGACTTCTAATGAGGATTTCAATGGATACTGTTGGGTGATGCTGGCAATCAATTTTATGAATCTTTGTTGGATTGTTGGGTTTCTCTATTTTAACATTGATTTAGTTTCTGAGATTGTGGTGCCTTATGATTAAAAATATTTCAGTTTCAGTATTGAAAGGTGTCAGTGATAATTGACAATCCATTTTGAATATTGTAATAGGAACAGGGAATTTTTTTTTATTTGACAATATAATACTTCATACCTATCAATCCAATAAATGTGGTAGACGTGTCTTTGTGTCAGTAATATTTAATCTGAAAGCACCAACTTTGTGCGAGAAACGTTTTCTATGCATGTGCGAAATTGGTAATTTTACTAATCATGCGAGAAACTTGGAAATTTTTCCTTCAGTTTTTGAAAGTGACTTGCAAGTATCCTCCAGTGATTGCAAGTATCAATACAGTATTTTCTTCTCTGACTAACTTAGTAATCAATTAACAGATCAACTTTGTGAATTTGGAGGGAATTTCCTCCTGATTATAACGCAATTTTTGTTTGCTGCCAAAATTCACTCTAAGGGGGTGTAATTGACTACTGAAAATCCGGTTATTTTCCGATTTTGTGTTATAACTCGTGAACTGTAAAATAATTTGTTTACCAAATGATAGATCTAGTTAAAAGAAATAATTTTTGTCTTGAAACCTTTTTTCTATCTCTTACAGTCTGCGAGTTATAACAGAAAATCGGAAAATAGCCGAATTTTCAGGGGTTAATTTCACCCCCTGCGAGTGAATTTGGGCAACAAACAAAAATTCCGTTGTAATCAGGAGGAAATCGGGTTCGAGATCTTCCCTTGTTAGTGATAGCACAATCAGTTTTTTACCTAACTAGGCTTCTAACTTATTGATTCCTTTAAATGAAACAATTTTGGTTTAAACACAATTTTTATATCTTCATAAGGTTCGAATCTGTCTTACAGAGGTACTGGTTTTTGTAAAAGATTACTTTTCAAGTATCTTAAATTAAGTTTTTGCGTACACATTTTCAGGTAGGATATTTCATCAGATTTTGCAACGATTTAGAAATTCTCGTTCAAAAACAAGAATTCATGAAAATCATTGCACGTCGATAGTAGTTAAAAGAATTTTAAGCACCACTATGTTTTTGTTTTTCCTTTTAAAATATTAAAATATCGTAATTTCGTTGTCCCTTAATAAGCATACTTTTAAATTTCTGACGTTATGCTGCTGTCGTCCCACGTTATGCTAAGCATGAGAATTTTTGTGGCTGAAAGTGTCACGGCGGACCGTAAGTCTTACGTATACGGTCTGATATTGCAAGTAACGTTCTCCAATTTCATTGACGTAAAATACAGCAGTCGTTATTTATTGCACAACTGCTTTCAATATTAATGACACTAGCCCAAGCAGATTTTGGTACACGCTTAATTTAATCATTCAATCAGATACAATAGGCAAGACTTTACGTCACGAACATAAATTTAATCGTACAACACTTCTTATGAGACATAAATATTATTTGCATTCTTATAGAGGCATGCATTTTTATAAATTGTATCTTATATAAATTTAAAAGCTTCACATTTTAGTAAAAAGCATATACCAAATCTGCGTAGGTACATTATATATTTTTGTAAAGATTATTTACATAAGCCTTTCAATTAATACATAGGTAATTAAGGTAAAATATTGAAGTAAGTGCAGTAAATCTCTTGAGTTTTTGAAGTCAAGAATTTTCCGCCCTCTGTTCTTTGCGTCTCAAAAAATTGATTGTCCCAGGGGCAGAGTTGATAATATAATCGCGCTGTGAACTTAAAATCGATTTTCTTGAAGGCCATGCACTGAGTTTCTCTAAGCGTTTACCGTGCACCTTTTAAAATGGGACGATAAAGATGTCTGCTTAGCCCTTCGTGGTCGACGGGGCTTTGACAAAATGGTTTCCTTGAAGCTCAGGACTCATCGATAAAGCTGATCGGGATTTGGAATCGTCACACTTCATTATTTGAAATTCGAAATTTCAAGCTGTAAATCTGGATGTTTAATTGAATGCTATTTTTATTAGACACACGTGAAGTGAAAATTGAAAGTTAAACGAATAACTCAGGATTGTTGACAATCATTTGGTTTCGGAGGGTAGTCTCAAAGAAATACCCCAATTCTTTATTACACACAATGGACCCTGAAGAAATTACAATATACAATTGATAGAAGCAATCATAGTAATTACATGTTCACTGAAACACTGAAAGAAACGCAAGTTAACCCAGCGATACACTATCAATTATAACAAAGCTAAACGTCAACCAGTTCTAAATTTGACAAAGCTACCATTATCTTCAGTAGTACAAAATTAACCCTCCGTGGTCACACGGGGTGTATCGCGCCCCAGGATTTGTCTTTGCCAATATTCCTCTAAATTTTCAGATCTTAATAGTAAAATTTAAAACTTTGGTGAATTTTAACAAAAAAAATCGCCTCTATTCACGACTATTTTTCCAAATACAAATTTCAGCATGTGAAAATTGACATCTGTAGAAAAAGACTATTACAGCATAATTGTATAAGTATTACGAGTGTACAATTATCACTCAAAAGTAAAAGATTCAAATATACGAAACTGGTAACTCATAAAGGACGCTGGGGTGCACTGAACCTAACCCAGACTTTTTTTTTAATAACGTCACCAACCACCCCTCCCCGACATATGCGATGGCAGAACGATCAAAGCAATATGACACTTCACGCATCGCGTTGTTAAAATTGTGCTGGAGCCTCAAAGTGGGCCATAATGCCCCAAAAGTTTCGCGCCCAAAAGCCCCGGGCAATCCCGGGGAGCGGGTTGTCCTAGTTGCGCTTCTTAAAGTCCCTAAACAATACACACATACATTCGCACATTCATACAAACTCTCATACTTTGTGGTAAGACCTAACCCAGACCTAACCCTGACCTTTTTTTTTATAGAGCAGGAAAAATGCTATTACGCATACCCCGGCTAAATTCCGGGGTTATGTGGGACTCAGTGTGCAAAAATACCCACTAAAAAACCTCCTCTAGGAGTCAGCTCCTTTGACCCACCTTGGCCGGACCCGGAACTAGGATTTACTACTTCGAGCCGGACCTAACTCAGACCGAACCCAGACCTAACCCAGACCTAACCCAGATCTAACCCACTTTCTTTTATAGAGGAGGAAAAATGCTATTACGCATACCCCGGCTAAATTCCGGAGTTATGTGGGACTCAGTGTGCAAAAATACCCACTAAAAAACCTCCTCTAGGAGTCAGCTCCTTTGACCCACCCTGGCCGGACCCGGAACTAGGATTTACTACTTCGGGCCGAACCTAACTTAGACCTAACCCAGATCTAATCCACTTTTTTTTTATAGAGGAGGAAAAATGCTATTACGCATACCCCGGCTAAATTCCGGGGTTATGTGGGACTCAGTGTGCAAAAATACCCACTAAAAAACCTCCTCTAGGAGTCAGCTCCTTTGACCCACCTTGGCCGGACCCGGAACTAGGGTTTACTACTTCGAGCCGGACCTAACTCAGACCGAACCCAGACCTAACCCAGATCTAACCCACTTTTTTTTATAGAGGAGGAAAAATGCTATTACGCATACCCCGGCTAAATTCCGGGGTTATGTGGGACTCAGTGTGCAAAAATACCCACTAAAAAACCTCCTCTAGGAGTCAGCTCCTTTGACCCACCTTGGCCGGACCCGGAACTAGGATTTACTACTTCGGGCCGGACCTAACTTAGACCTAACCCAGATCTAACCCACTTTTTTTTATAGAGGAGGAAAAATGCTATTACGCATACCCCGGCTAAATTCCGGGGTTATGTGGGACTCAGTGTGCAAAAATACCCACTAAAAAACCTCCTCTAGGAGTCAGCTCCTTTGACCCACCTTGGCCGGACCCGGAACTAGGATTTACTACTTCGAGCCGGACCTAACTTAGACCTAACCCAGACCTAACCCAGATCTAACCCAGATCTAACCCACTTTTTTTATAGAGGAGGAAAAATGCTATTACGCATACCCCGGCTAAATTCCGGGGTTATGTGGGACTCAGTGTGCAAAAATACCCACTAAAAAACCTCCTCTAGGAGTCAGCTCCTTTGACCCACCTTGGCCGGACCCGGAACTAGGATTTACTACTTCGGGCCGAACCTAACTTAGACCTAACCCAGATCTAACCCACTTTTTTTTTTATAGAGGAGGAAAAATGCTATTACGCATACCCCGGCTAAATTCCGGGGTTATGTGGGACTCAGTGTGCAAAAATACCCACTAAAAAACCTCCTCTAGGAGTCAGCTCCTTTGACCCACCTTGGCCGGACCCGTAACTAGGGTTTACTACTTCGGGCCGGATCTAACTCAGACCGAACCCAGACCTAACCCTACGTGACCAATCTATAATTATAAGAAGGTGTGATCATGGAGTGTTCCATTAACTACAAGAAACCTAAGCGTCAACAGCTCTTAAATTAATTTATGCTAACATAACAAATCTCCCAAGCGGCAACTGGTACTAAAATTCAATTCCAGCGCAATGCTACCAATTTCCACTCTTCTACCTCTCGCCGCACTTTAAAGTTTCCCTGCAGAACGTCTGAAAACAGTAATACTAATAAAACTCATATTAATTTGATTGGCCCATTACGCGAGGCAGCGTAGCAGTAAGAAATCGATTTCCCATTAATTGATTATTAATCAAACCGTTGTCGATAGCCGGCCGTCGCGGCCACGCGATAGTTACGGACAGGTTTCGGCGGCGAAAACGTAACACGTTTCCACGGCGATAATTACTCGGCGGCTTACAGGGAAACTCAAACGTCAAACGACGAGGGAATTACATTACCGGCAGGAAGTTCTGTTTCCGTTTCACTGTAATTGGTCAAACGATGCACCCGGAGAACCTTTGTGCGTACTTGGCAACATATCACAGACAAGGGGATGAAAATCCATCTGCAGACCACACGCAAACAGACGCGCAAGAAAGACTCTGGAAAATGAATATCCAACTTTGTTGAGGAACAGTAAATTGGATGGGGGTTCTCGATGCTGTGTGCTCGTTGTATGCTGTGATAAGGGACACATCTCTACGACGATATCGTTCATTCATTGGTCATGCGACTTAAGTATTCATTCACTGGACTGGATACCCTATTATATTCCACGATTTGTTGACACTCATCGCCTCCCACTCACAATCATAAACAAAAATGGTACGAGATCCATAAATTGCTTCGTAAATAATACATTTATATTACTTTTCACTTTTGCTATTCTTATTTGCATCATCCTTTTTGAAACCCGCAAATTATATCAATTGAGAACTTTATGCCTATATTTGTACATATTTAGGCAACATTTAAAAACAAATTAATTAAAGAAACAGTACCTGAAACTTTAAACGCGTTTTTCTCAAAACCATGTTTCTCGAATTTGTTAGCATGACATGTCAGCCACCCGATTGTGTAATTTTGCAATAACTAAATATTTTTATACCAAAACATAATATAATAACCTGTTAAAGTGTCCCTCATTTGAATACAAAAACCATTGCATAAATAGGGTAAAGAGTACAATGGTTGGCCACTTAACCGGTTAACTGTCAATGTATCATATATGATCAAACAAAAATCTGGCCAATTCTGTCAATGTATCATATATGATCAAATGTAATAACTTTTTGATTTTCAGAAGATTTGAATGAAACTTGGTATGTAATGGTTTTTGGGGTCGCTGAATCTGAATTTGGCATCGGAATGGTAAAATTCAATATGGCAGACTCAAAATAGCCGAACCAAATTGGCTGTCAAATATTAAAATATTATCGGGATTTAGAAAAATTGTATATAGGGTTTTTTGGGGTCGCTGCATCTGAATTTGGCATTGGAATTTTAAATTTCAATATGGCAGACTCAATATGGCCGAACCAAAATGACTAGCGAATTGTTGGGATTTATATAAATTATTCGTACTGTGGCATTGAAAAAAGTAACTGCTGCAATTGAATTATAGACAAGAAAACTTCACAAATAAAAAATTTTTAAATAAAAAAAAGGTTTAGTAAAGAATTGACAAACTCACCCCTAAATTCTATTTTTTAGGGGTTGGGGTGTCAGATGAAAAAAATTACCCCCGGAATCGGTTCAGCGACTCAAAAAACCCCTGTGTACCAAATTTTGTGTGATTCACTTAATTTTTCGATGTTACCAGTTTGGGCCCGAATAATGAAAAGGACCGTGCCAGTTAACCATTAAGCAAGAGTGTCACATAAATAATGAATTATAAATGTGAATTTAGTAAATTTGAAATGGAAATCAATATCAATAAGTACGAAAACCCCCTAGCAATCTGAAAATAAATTTTAAACAATCTTTTTCTACCCCCTGAAGGCAGATAACCCCTGAAATTGTAGAATAATCAGGCATCAGGAAATTAAGTGGCCCATTACCCGAAACACACTCCCATTCAAACGGCCATGAATGCCTACTGTATAATTCTGATACTGGACATTTCACTGCATTCCCAGAAAACAACGCGAGCCGCATGATTTACAGCGAAACTCCTGCGCACCCCCGTGTAATTGCTCAGTCTTAGAGGAGACCGTTGAGTCGAATCGCGTCACCCAGACATTGTTCGCTCGCCCCAACCGCTTTGGACGAGCGTGCCTGTTTGAAATATGAAGAGGTTGTTCCAAAGTTATAAGGACGCGCCAGGTGCGGCGCCTTTTCGCCCACCAGTCCGCTGCATTCCACAAGCTGGAAGGTTATATTCGCTGTTAGAAACGGTCTTATCTTCGCCCGTCTTGGAGACGCGGCATTCGACTACACACGGTGTGTCGTGAAGAATGGACGTAATTTGGGTGCACGGCTTCGAACATCGTTTGGAACAGGAGTTATTACGACGCCGCGAGTCTGTTTGTAAACAGCGTTGAAAGTGTAGCCAGTCGAGGTGCTGGTGTGCGATAGTTGGCGCTGAGGTTACGGTTCATAAACGTCTATTAAGTGGGCAGCCCGCGATTTGCGAGGCGTTTTGCTAATTTGCAAGTGCTTCTTCCAACGAGCAGGTATCGCTGTACTTCCCGCTGGAATTGTTCTATTAAAATTAAACGTTCCACTTAGATTGGGAATGGCACAGTGGATGTAAATAATTAATGTTTTCTGTATTTTAGTGTTTGAAGGTAAATTGCTGTAAAGGTAAATGTGGAATTTGAATTTCTAATTCCTTCCCGGTTTATTGTGCCAATTTAATTTATGATTTTTATACATTTGTGTGTCAAATTTTTATTTTGGTGTGTGCTGTTATTCAATAGTCGTCTAACAGATTTAACAGGGGGACCTTCAGGTTTGGTAATTTCAGAAAATTTTGATACTTACAAGGAGAGGTTCCCAGGTGTCCGCGTTTAGATATACGTGTTTTTTTTTATAGCGGCCCGTTTTCATATTTAGGGGGTGAAACCAACGCCAAAAATTTATAAGAATAGGTGGTGCCCGCCTCCGATTGCTTTGAATTTCGGATGAATTTCGGATGTTTTAGAGAACCGAAAAATAAGAAATACGTGTCTTTTTATTTTGGCCTGTTTGCATGTTTAAGGGGTGAACCACCCCTCAAAGTTATCGATTTTCAGGTGTTCGTCTCCGATTGCTTTGGTTTTTGGATAATTATAACGCAAATGAAAATATGAAGTTTTACTTAACACAGTTTTGTAACCCTTTTGAACTTTGAGGGGTGGTTTCACCCCCTAAGCATGCAAACGGGTCGAAATCACGGATTTCTTATTTTTCTGTCCTCTAAAACATATCCAAAATTCAATTGGAGGCGGACACCTGGGAACCTCTCTTTGTTAGTGTACGTGAAGGTCTTCGCTCTGACATTAATTTCCCAAAGCAGTAAGACGCGCTTTTCAACCAAATTCGAGAAAATGGACTTTGCAAAATTCTGAGTTCCTTTATATACAGGGTGTTCCTCCACCTATAATCAATACTCTAGGGGGTGATTATACAGGCAAAAATAAGACAAAAATCAAGGGTGACGAAATTGCGGTAAAAGTTCCGTTTTCGAGAAAATTGACTTTGAATTTCACCTAAATACGCGTGCATCGTAAGCGTGTACCCTTCAAGTGCCTACGATGCTCACGTATTTAAGTGAAATTCAAAGTCAATTTTCTCGAAAACGAAACCTTTACCGCAATTTATATAAGGGAACTCAGAATTTTTCAAAGTCGATTTTCTCGAATTTGGCTGAGAAGCAAGTTTCACTGCTTTGAGAAATTAATGTCCGAGTGAAGACCTTCACGTACACTAACTAGGGACACTATTCGGTTGATGATGGAATCGCGCAGATTTTTTTATATAGATCGAAAGTATATGTCACCACGGTCACAAAAATGTAAATTAAAGATGCTCCCAAAAGCTGGTCTAACCTTGAAAAATCAACAAAGGTGGAACGGGGGAAAGAAGAAAAATGAGGGAAAGAGAATGACAACACCGTCTATTGAAATTTAATTATCTTTATTATATGAAAATACATTATATTAAATAAATGATAATAGATTCTAAATAGATAACAATTAGAAAAAATTAATGATAATACTATTGAAATCACAACAGTGGGTAATTAACCATTATATTTATGATAATCTTTTCGACAAGAAGGTTTAAAAAAGTGATTAAAGCAATAATAATTTTCACAATGACTGCAACGAGCGAACACTGTTACTTTCATACCTTGACCAACGAGACAGTCTAAACATGTAACTGCGAAGACTGATCGACAGATCACACATATACTGCGCGACACTATTTTTTGCCGAATATATGATTATGTATACATTAATTGAAAATTAAATGCCCAGAAAAGGCATATACAATTTTCTTATAAATCATGTAAGAAGTAAATAAGACAAAGAAAGCAATTTGAATATACGGAATTTACATACAATTTTCCTCCAAAATTTTGGAGGAAACAAAAACGGACAAAGTAAGGATAGAAGCGGGGAAAAGAGCAATAAAATATGAGGAGAAAACGAAACGGCTGAATAAGAATAAAATAGTACAAGAATGCTGGAGGGAAATAGACGCGAAGCAAGCAGAGAAAAAGTCGAAATGGGAGGAAATGAGAGACGCATACTACAGGCAAAAGATGATGGATATCCAAGAAATGGAAATAGAAAGAAGCAGAGGAAGAGAGTTTGCTGAGGAACTAGAGCAAAGAGACAGAGCAGAGCAGGTTCAATGGCAATACGACAGAATACTAGGAGGCAGATACAACGCACATTACACAGAAATCAGGGATAACCAGAGAGCAAATTACCTGAACGGAAACTACAGAGGCAGAGACCAAAGCATGATCGCAAGGTTCAGATGTGGTAACGAAGAGCGGGGAAGCAAGTACTGGAAGGAAGAAAAGGAGACAGTATGCAGACTATGTAATGGGGCTAGAGAGACGCTGGCTCACATGCTACAAGACTGTAAGGAACTGAAAAGAGAAAACTCAACGATAAGAGGGATACTAAAGGGAGAAGAAGAAGGAGCGGAGTGGATGCGTATGGTTCTGGAAAAAAGGAGAAGAAAAGAAGAACAAGATGAAGGAAGAAGTCAAAACGAAAGCACAATATTGAGTTTACAGACCCAGAAACACTTACACACATAACACATGTAACCCCATTTTGAGGCCGAAAGGCAAAAAATAAACCTATTTACTACTACATACAATTTTAGAAAAATTATAACGAGGGCTAATTTGTTATGACACATTTTTTTGACGAGAAAATTTGAATAGTCACGCTTTGAATAGTCACTTGTTTACTAATTCCTACAATTGAAACAATACGCCATCTTCTTCTAACTAATAATTAATTGGCATTCTCTTTCCCTCATTTTTCTTTTTCCCCTGTTCCACCTTTGTTGTTTTTTCAAGGTCAGACCAGCTTTTGGGAGCATCTTTAATTTACATTTTTGTGACCGTGGTGACATATACTTTCGATCTATATAAAAAAATCTGCGCGGCTCCATCATCAACCGAATAGTGTTCCTAGTAAGTATCAAAATTTTCTGAAATTACCAAACCTGAAGGTCCCCTTGTAAGAGATCCCACTCTCTAGCAAGTTCTTCCTCAACAATTCTTCAGCCCCCGTCAACTAGCCCCATATCTACTTGCTCAAACAAAGAAAAGCACCCGAATCCAAAATTTAATTTCTACCCTCGTAGTGTTTCTAAAGCTTTTCTAAATAATTCATTAGTAATCACATTCTTCAGAATGTTCCTAGGTATCACTGCCCTCATTTTTCTGTTCTCTACTCTAGTCTACACTCATTTATCTCCACTTTCGTGATGTCGTCCTTGGACTTTCGCTAGAATTTCTTAAAAACACAGGTAATTTCAAACTATTTCCTGGAAACTCCACTGCTACATTTGCATAAACACTTGCTAGCCACGATGCTTGCCAGTTTCTGTATACCATAAAACACAATTCGAAGAGTTTACGAGCTCTTCTAAGTTAGCTAGAAATATCCAAGATAAAGAGGCGGGAATAATCAAAAGGGGAGGAAGTTGGGTTTAGGTATTATTGCTCTAACTGAATTTCATGAACGGCGGTAGTGATACAGGGTACGCTGGGGTACGTGATGCGTAATAAAGATGAAGTATACTCGCCACTTCAGCTAACGTAGTTTCGCTTTTATGACATGGTCGTTTCGAAAGTTATACTGGCCCCGCAATTATAAATTTAGCTTGCCATTCAAAAATTTAGAATTTCAGAAGGCAGGTCTGCGTGCCTTGGCGCTTTCTGCTGAAAATCGTAAATGCTTCTCCAAAATGTCAGTCATCAACTGAAACCCTCTTTGCCCGCGTACATAAATTTTTCCATAATTTAGATTAGTTTATTTACACCGTATTACACCTTGCATCTCAGCTGACTAAGGATAAAATTCCGTACAGCGAATAGAACATGAAAGCTCCTCGTTTATGTATTCTAGGTTCACGTGCAGTCTACATCCAGGAAAGTTGAGAACTCTCTCAAGTTTCATAAATTTCATAAGTTCAACAGCTTCTAACAAAGAGTTCTGGTCTCATAAAATTCGAACAAGTTCAGTAAGCCATAGTCCTCCTGTTAATCTTGTCTTACAACGTAAGCTTTAGATTGTTCCTCTAAGATGTTCTTGAAGACGTTGGATGCCTGCAGTTTACCACTAACAGCACGTTGCCTAGCACATAAACTGTTGATGCAGCTTATTGTACCCATACAGCGCACTTCGTTGCAGGAGTATTGCAGGAACGTTGCTGCAATATTGCGTTATTGCAGGTTGCATTGCAATATTGCAGGAACAATGCTACAATATTGCATTGCAATATTGCAGGAATAATGCTACAATATTGCAGGAACAATGCTACAATATTGCCGTGCAATATTTGAGTGGCAACGTTCTTGCAATATTGCAGGAATATTGCGCACACGTTGCCACTGCAATGTTCCAGTGGCAACGATCCTACAATATTTCTGCAATATTGCGCACACATTGACGCGCATTGTTACAGCAGCAACGCTCCAACAACATTCTGTAATATTGCGCACACGTTGCCACTGCAATGTTCCAGTGGCAACGATCCTACAATATTTCTGCAATATTGCGCACACATTGACGCGCATTGTTACAGCAGCAACGCTCCAACAACATTCTGTAATATTGCGCACAGGTTGCCACTGCAATGTTCCAGTGGCAACGATTTTGCCGTTTCGTTGCGGAATCATTGCCGGAACGTTGCAGGACTAGATATTTGTAATGTTGCAGCAACTTTGCGAAAATACATATTTGTAATGTTGCAGCAACTTTGCGAAAATACATATTTGTAATGTTGCAGCAACTTTGCGAAAATACATATTTGTAATGTTGCAGCAACTTTGCGAAAATACATATTTGTAATGTTGCAGCAACTTTGCGAAAATACATATTTGTAATATTGCAGCAAATTTGCAAAAATACACACCTGCAATATTGCGAAGGCGGACACAGGATTGAACCTGCAACATCTCTGCAATGTTTTCGTGCATCATTGCAATCTTGCACCGCGTCATTGCAGAGACGTTGCTGCAATGTTATGGTGCTTTGTGGGTAATTGAATGGAAACAAGCTGTATTAACCTCATAGAAACTTTTAAAACAATTGAATTACTTCACGAACGATACTTTTAATTTCTGATTTACAGAACTCATGACTGCAATTTGTCACCGCAAATTTATCTCTGAATTTTATTGTTTTAATGAGAATATTAATGGAAAGATAATTCGTGTGACATTGGTTCCATTTCCTGTACCGGAATTGAAAAATGTCCCAGCTTCTCCTTTCCCGTCGTTCAACCTTTTCCGCGTTGAAACTTATGCCTACGGAAAATCGTGGTATTTCCAGAAGCGAGTGACGTTGTGTTCTCGAGTGAGGATGGAAAAAGTTTGCCTTCGGTGGTTCGTCGAGCGAAGATCCAGTTTCGCGTAACACGTTTAAGAAATTTTTCAGGCGGGTCGTACATGTTTTACGACGTTGGCAACTTTTCCACGGGAAATGTGTGCTGGGTAGGCTCCCGATAATTACGTCGTAAATTCTTGATTACAGAATCGATAGATTTGTTGATATAATTGGTCATATAATGGTAATAATGTAATTAATTATGAAACATATTAATATTTCACAATTCTCCGAAGACTAAATGAAGCCAATATGGAAATTAAATTATTCGTTAACAATCATTCACCAGAATAATTGTACCAATAATCGCGGGACACTAAAATAATATTAATAAATATATTCAAAAGCGGAAACTATGATTTTGAAAATAATGTGGTTGAAAAATTTATATTGGAATACAAAACTGTACTTTCTGACCATTTCAATATTAGACCCACGGATGATTACTGAATAAATACACTTCTTTTCAAGCGTCAGCTGCCAATGAATCGTATTTGCAAAATAGCTGATGAAAGTTCGCGGACACCGAGAAGTTCCGCTGTAATTTCGAGCGGCGCGAAGTTCCTTCGGTATGCAAAATCTTGAATCGAGCTTAACCAGAACATCGTTGCCGCGGCTGAATGAAATTTCGTGGCCGAGTCGATTCTCTTTGAAAAATTCAAACGATAACGAGCCAGGCGTCGTTCACATTTTAACTGAATTTAAATTTTAAATTCCACTCCCCTCCAAGATTCCGTTTCGCTGCTTTGAATCAATTTACCTAACATCCGCTTCAGTTCTTCCCATACGCAGAGCATCTCGCTTAGGTATCCGCACGTCCCAGCGTGCCCATTTCTGACTCGCCTTCCCAACTTTCATAAAATTTCTTCCCTCCGCCGTCCAATAACCATTAACGTAACTCTTTCCACAGCACTTCCATTCCTAATCCTTAAATTTTCAAACAGAATGCACTCTAACTCTCCGCGACTCGGCGAAATTATTCATTTTCTTCAGCTGGCTGTAACGATACCTGCTTTTGGCAGAAAGCTTGGTATAAATAAAATATTTTCGCGAGCTTCAGATTTTGAATTATTCCTCAATATTCTGTCTGCAAAGCCATCAGTGACCTGCTATTTTGTGTTGGAAGAGTAACACTGTTATTTATGAGAATGCAATAAAATATTTTTTCACACGTTTTTATCAAAAGCCAGTATAGAAAGGGTTGCGAATTAGCATTCTTGATTTCCTTATTTTTCTATTTCTCAGCGAGAACCATTTACATTGTCCTCTTAGTGGACGTTATGCAAATTATCTGAATATCTCGTTTTATATAACTGTTGATACTTGGCGTTTTCTCCTCGCGGTTTACTCGCAGACTCTACTATTTCTGTTCGTGTCGTTGCTTTCATTTTCGACGGTATAATGTTTACTTTGCATGCCAATTTTGGAGACCAGAATATCACCGCTACTCTGACTCTAAATTGTTAAATAAGTTTATTAAGAAAACAGAAGATATATAATTTAATATTGATATGTAATTTAATTATAATATTGCTTAAGGGGCTAGGCTAGTATGACGGCCGTATAATACGGCTATCTTTGACATTTTTTTAAAGAAAGACCATTGAACTCATCAGCTCGAACTTATACGGTTTTATTAACTGATATTTCCTGAGTATACTACATTTTTTTGAAGTACAAACAATGTATATTATTAAAGTTATCGTAAAATTGTTAGAGGGTCTTCAAATATTTTGTTTCCATGGCTGCCATGATTAGGGAATACAATCCCGGTCATTATTTAGTATCCCGGGATTGCGGGATTTTTTAAAGTCTATCTCGGGATTCCGGGGCTAATCCCGGGATTGGGTAATAGAAAATTTCAGTAATTTGAAAACGATTTATTATGTGTTAAAATTCTAAATCTTTATTTAAAGTAAACAATCATACTTTCTATCATTAGTCTGAAACATAAGCTAAAATCATTTTTAACAATAAAAACAGTAAAACAATGAAGCATAATAAAGTCTCAATAAGTAGATATAGTATCAGTAATCCATTATGAAGATTTTTGGAAATGCGAACAAAGAAACAGCAAAGCACCTAAATTACATATGTATATCTACAATGTTTCGATTGTACGTGTTTAGACAAGTTGCGATTTGCAACTCGTACGATTTCGAAATAGTGATAAGTGAGAATATCATTGTAAAAATAAATATAGTTTAGTTAATTATATGCAACTTAATGTTATTATTTAAATAAATCATTGTTATTATTATTGTCCTTATTATTATGAAATGTCTATGTTTATTTATTCTGTTTATTTTTATATTTTCAGGTGTTCATAAAGTAATTCACATTTTTAAAAAATCCCGAAATTCTCGAGATAAGTTATATCAAATCCCGGGATTGTATTCCCTAGCCATGATATCAGCTCTTGTGGTGGTCTGAGACAAAAAAACAAATATTTTCTATAGCCCGTACCAGAAAGTTTAAAAAACATTGTAAACTAATAAAGTGGCGGCTTTCCAAACAAAAAGATTCATTTTTTTTGCATACAAATTTCTTGTTTTTAACTCGCAAATTTGCAATTTTTACTATATCAGAAAATCGTGGTAGGGGCTAGAATGGCACCAACCAAATCGGTTCACTAGATTTTGAGTTATTATGGCAGCCAATTAAGACAAACTAGTTTCGAAAAAAACTCCATGAATGTTTGAAATACTGTTTTAGAGTACAAAAACAGAAATATTTCATATAGATGTGAATCTGTCTTTCAAAATGAAGATGAAATTCAGATTAGAAGGAGAATCTAAATTTCATCTTCATTTTGAAAGTAGGTACACTGTTCCTTTACACAGTCTGGCGTGCACGCGCGAAACAGTGTACACTGTTCCTTATAATTGTGAATCCATTCTCCCGGTATCAGTGTTGAGGGATTCTTTGCCTCTCGTTGATACAGCAAAACTTTCCCCGTTTCCAGAGGCGCTTCGCCATCTTTACGTGAAAGAAAAAAGAAATAGAGCAGCGCCCGTAAGATCCTAGCCTTTTGTTCCGTCTCCAACGGAGATAAAACGTGGCGTTTAAAACTGCGAAAAGGCAGCCCTAGCGTGAAATAATTTCGCGGTTAACCGTGACAACAGATCAGCAGATACGCGCCGCAGTCCTGGCATTTAACCTCCCAGGCTCTCGAAACTTTTATTACAAAGTGCAGGGAGTAAATAAGTGGGCGAGTGTTATTCGGGGCAAGTGCGTTCCTGTGATGCATGCGGTTCGGGCGACATTTAACGATCATGATAATTTATTGGGGCATAAATAAAAGCGCGGGAGGGAAGTTTAGCGCGACGTTGAAACGAGTTCTCACTTGTTACGCAAGTATTATTTATTCGAATATAAAGCGGGTCTACGCGTTCCCGTAATTTCTTCGCCACAACGCGAGGCTTTTATTCTGCTTAAAAAAAAATAAAGGCACTAAAAAGTAAAAAATAATTTTTTCCCTTATTTAATCTACGACTATCATACTTTTTAAGTCGGCGCCAGATTTATACAGTACAAATGATGAGGCGCCGACTTAAAAAGTATGATAGTCGTAGATTAAATAAGGGAAAAAATTATTTTTTACTTTTTAGTGCCTTTATTTTTTTTGAAGTCGCTTTTAATTTTTTTTAATTTTTGTATTTTTGACTTTTTAGTTTTATATATATCCAGAAGATTGTTAAAAATATTTTCAATTATATTCTAAGATAAGAAGATAATACAGAATTTTATAAAAAATCACTGGGAAAGTTAATTCTATTTTTATACGAAAAGAAAGGGAGGAGTGTTCAACATTTATGTAAGTGCATGGGAAATGTTGGTGAAACTCCTAGTGTCCTTAAACGTAAAGATGGCGGTGAAGGGTTTAGAGGTGAAAGTTGGGTAAAGTGATTATGACTTTTGATAGTCGACGAAAGCTCGCGCAACAACAATAACATCCACTTTCCGCGAAGCGGCGAAAGTTAGCGTGTTTCCTCAAACATGAGATTACATTGACTTCGCCGCTTGATAGTATTCGAATCCCCTGAATTTCCATCGAAAAGTGATACCGGTCTCGTCTACTTGCAAAGTGCCGTTCCAAGATGACGCCAGGCAAAGAAATGCACGGCGCACGGTGGTTTGTATTGATGGTCTAACGGGACAAAAGTGAAAAATCATAACCATCCGAAATGAACGAATCATACACAAGCTACTGAGTCAGGGGTGCCGGAATGACGTGGTATGCAACTTGGGGACACAGTGGAGAAATTTTGCGATTTTATGGCCAAAAGCACGGAAGTGAAAAGTTTAAATTTTAGAAAATTAATGCTAATATCAATTGAAACCTCGAAACTTACTTTTTAATATATAAAATTCGTCACTTTTACGTTCTGATATATGAAAAAATAAATTGATATTTATTAATAATGCAAAAAATAAATGAGCATTTATTTTGCATTTATTTTGTCAAATTCAAAAATTTATTTTTGTGGTTTTGGCCATAGTATCGCAAAATTTCCCCACTGTGTTCGTGCTGTTTTGTTCTATTTGCTTCATAGCCCACATTGCAGCAACGTCTCCGCAATGACGCGGTGCAAGATTGCAATGTTGCACCTAAATATTGCAGAGACGTTGCAGGTTCAATCCTACGTCCGCCTTCGCAATATTGCAGGTGTGTATTTTTGCAAAGTTGCGGCAGCATTACAAATATGTAGTTCTGCAACGTTCCGGCAATGATTCTGCAACGAACCGGCAACATTCTGGTGCGAGATTGCAATGTTGCACCTAAATATTGCAGAGACGTTGCAGGTTCAATCCTACGTCCGCCTTCGCAATATTGCAGGTGTGTATTTTTGCAAAGTTGCGGCAGCATTACAAATATGTAGTTCTGCAACGTTCCGGCAATGATTCTGCAACGAAACGGCAAAATTCTGGTGCGAGATTGCAATGTTGCACCGCATCATTGCAGAGAAGTTGCAGGAGCGTTGCCGCTCCAATATTTCTGCAATATTGAACGGTAATGTGCGTGCAATTTTGCTGTGGCGTTGCCACTGGAACATTGCACATCGATGTGCTCGCAATATTGCATAAATATTGTAGGATCGTTGCCACTGGAACATTGCACGACGATGTGCGCGCAATATTGCAGAAATATTGTAGGATCGTTGCCAACGGAACATTGCACGGCAACGAACTTGCAATATTGCTGCAATACTGCAGGATCGTTGGCACTCCAATAATGCACAACAATATTGCAGCATCGGTCCTGCAATATTGCAATGCAACCTGCAACAACACAATATTGCAGCAACGTTCCTGCAATACTGCTGCAACGAAGTGTGCTGTATGGGAGAGTACATATTCATAAGTTGTAGCTGCAAATATTTGCAACTCTACATAACTTTTATACATAATTAAAGTAATTCTATCTTCAAAAATTGTGATATTAGGACCTAAAATGTGTAATTCATTCTAAATACCGTGGTTGTAAACAATTTTTCTTTACAAAACACAGTTCATATTCACTTTCTACATTTTTAGAAACCCCAGAATACGAATTTTGGTTTCACAAAACCCTTGGAGGCTGTCTTTTATCTTTTCAGGGTGGTAAAACAATGTGAATGGTGTTTTTCAAACAAATAATAAACATTCCCACCTAAATGATGATTTATGTACGACCTGCGTTTTTTGTCCCACTAGATTGTTATTAGACAGACCACACGGCGGCGCTTTTTATCTCTCATTCCCATTAAAGTGAGAAATAATTCGATGCCAGTTGTTAATTCATCCTACGATCGGACAATTTATTCTTTCGCATTCCTCTTGCTTTTTATCGGGCAATTTCTGTTGCGTAAGGTTTTACAACAGTTTCTGGGGTTCTCGCCGATCCAGTTACTAAGGAACATTTCTCTGGTGAGGGATTCGAAGTACTTGAAAACTTTAGTGGCCAGTTTTGATTTATCTGTCGCTGTGGTTGAGCTCTCCCGCTTTCCAGAGAAGTTCCCTCGAAAATAAAGAAACACAATTTCATCCCCTCGCTACGACTTACGAGCGTCTATAGAGTGGACGTCCAATACCTACGTCTTAGAGGAATGCGTGCAGCGTGCGAATCAATGTTATCGCAGATAATATTGATTTTGTACTAGGAATGTTCTTAAAATGTTCGGCGGGACTTAACCAGTGCATCGTAATTCTAAAGACACAAGTAAGTGGCCTTTAACCCATTGACAATTTACCCCGCGTGAAACACGGCCAGAAGAATAAGAAAAAAGAAAAAAGATACCACTTGTAAAACATGATTTTTTGCACTTTTTAGCACAAACGGAAATATTTTAGAATTTAAAAAAAAATATACATTTTTTAACCGGAATTTGAAATTTTATTAATCTGTCAAAGGGTTAACTTGTATAAGTATTTGAGAAGATGAAATTTTTAAATGGGTTACTTAATTATGGATATAATTAATCCATAATATTTCTTCATTAATTGTCGAGAAAATTAAGTCTGTAAATTCCCTAATATATATTTGTAAGTGAAATAAAGGACTTAAGTAATTGGAAACTAGATTTTGTCCTGTCCCCATTCACTTGCCAATAGTCAATCCAGTGCTTGAACATCGGTGTTCCATAGTGTCAATATTTTACGAAGACTAGCTGGCGGAAATGTGGTTATGTATTTTTTATTTTTCGCCTATGATGGCTGCGCTGCGGTATTTACCTACGCTGCGTTTATAGAGAAACTGAGAACGAAGTCAACGACATTAATGAACTGTTTATTTAAAGAGAGTACGAGATATATTCATACGAAGTACCTCTTGGTGTACGTAGTAACGTTGCTACTTTCTTGCATTCGGTTGCCTCTGAAATATCCACTTCGCTACATGTTTCGAATCAAACGACTGGTGATGCGTGTAGGTAAATAGTAAGCACGTGTGCAAATGCACATCGTTGAATTTATCTTTAGCTTCTCTTTTACATAAGTACGAAGGAGACATGGTGTTCTACTTAAGGGGTCATGCTCAGTCAGGAGGCCGAAAAAAGGGTGGTCTTTGGAAATTTTTTACTCAAAAGCTATAACACATTGCTCAACAAATCTTTTTTGCTTTTAAGGATTGCATCTAGTACCGTGCATCGTAATTTTTTTATTTAAAAATATTTATCAATAACTAAGTTATTGTCCATCACTCGAAGGTTCTCTAAAAAAAGGCTTCTGCGGTGACCACTGCTGCTTGAAAGTCGATCATGCAAAATAAAAAATTCAAAAGAATTTACTTATTATATTATCTAGTATTTGAACGAAGGATTTTTGGAAATATTGATTTGGGAAAAAATGGCTGATGTTTAAAGTAAAAGTTTCAATTTTTATCATAAATCGTGCCTGATTTTTGTCAATTCAAAGAAAACTAAGCATCGGATAAAAAAATCCTTCGTTCAAAGACTAGTTTATTGTTCCTATAGTGAGCTTGTAAAATTTGAAGTAAATCGGTTGAATGTTTTTTTAAATATTTTGGTCACCGATTTTGAGAGAACCTTCGAGTGATGGACAATAACTTAGTTATTGATAAATATTTTTAAATAAAAAAATTACGATGCACGGTACTAGATGCAATCCTTAAAAGGAAACAGATTTTTTGAGAAATGTGTTATAGCTTTTGAGTAAAAAATTTACAAAGATCACCCTTTTTTCGGCCTCCTGACTGAGCATGACCCCTTAAAGGGACAATAATCATTGGAAATTCAGAAATTCTGATCTTGAAAAGAATTGTTTCGTGATTATAACATTCTCTTTATTAAATCGAGCTACTTTTAGGCTCGCTTTCTTATTAAACACGCTTACAATCATACATATAATATTGTAAAACTTTCGTTATTTGAATAATCTACTGTACAATCGCTCTGTTTTTTCAAACTTCCTATTATTTGAAGAAAGTACATTGAACAGATTATTACGGAGTTGACAATGTAGCAATGTAGTTGTAGGCATCTAAATATAATGGTGGCATCAAAGTTTATAATACCTGTAGAACACGAGGCAATTCAGGACTGGAAAATGTTGAGTCTGTCAAATGTATTTAACAAGAATTAACAAGAGTGTGTGATAGTAGAAAAGTTATGATGAAGGACAGTGTTATTATTGTCTTCCTTCGGAAATACTTCCTTGGTGATTAAAGTATTTTGGTATTAAAAATATGGTTCATGTTAGACGATTTAAGAAACATAATTCTCATATTTATACAATTTAACAACCAAAACAATACAGGACTGGCAAATTTTTAAGAAAATCGTTACTTTATAAAAAGGTTTCTGCTGTCTTACAAGGGGACACCACGGGTGCGGAAATCGCTTTTGGAACGACAGTATATGGAGGTCGTAGTACTCGTGTAGTATGAAAATACCATTTCGGCTTTTCACCGAATGGGCCTTCGTTTTCGAGATATTGTGGTTTAAAGTTTTGAACAAACGTAGTAAGCCGGATATATACCTTCTATAGTAACCTATATCCAAGAAGGTGCGTTGGAGCAACGACAGCGTGTCAGATTGTCACGCGGGCGGACGGGGTTCAAGTCCCGCAACCGCTTCACTTTTTTTTTCGAATTTTTCCCGTGGAAATATATTTTGTGGATATTACGTATCACATAGTATGTTACATATTACCCTACGCAAATTTTAAGGTTAAAAATGCATTTACAACATAACGTATTATTCTAATCATCTCTTTCACCGGTGTTTTCATATTCTGGTCCTGCGAAAATATTTCATTCCGAAACTTTCGACGCCTGCGATTGTCGAGCAGGTAAAACACCACCCTTACGGTCAGAAGTAACGGCTATCCCACTTCACCTGCTCGACAATCGCAGGCGTCGAAAGTTTCGGAATGAAATATTTTCGCAGGACCAGAATATGAAAACACCGGTGAAAGAGATGATTAGAATAATACGTTATGTTGTAAATGCATTTTTAACCTTAAAATTTGCGTAGGGTAATATGTAACATACTATGTGATACGTAATATCCACAAAATATATTTCCACGGGAAAAATTCGAAAAAAAAAGTGAAGCGGTTGCGGGACTTGAACCCCGTCCGCCCGCGTGACAATCTGACACGCTGTCGTTGCTCCAACGCACCTTCTTGGATATAAGTTACTATAGAAGGTATATATCCGGCTTACTACGTTTGTTCAAAACTTTAAACCACAATATCTCGAAAACGAAGGCCCATTCGGTGAAAAGCCGAAATGGTATTTTCATACTACACGAGTACTACGACCTCCATATACTGTCGTTCCAAAAGCGATTTCCGCACCCGTGGTGTCCCCTTGTTAGGTAGAAGATAGTATGTCAGGATCTCAACGTCAGGAAAATCCTGTTATCCGTCCATTATCCTTCTATTATCTGAAAATTCCCTTATCCCAACAGTCACGTCTCCCTATTATCTACATACTTTGAATAATGAAAGCTCAAACAAGCTAGAATTCTTTTTGTTATGCGGTATCTAATTCTGTTTACTCCCTGTTACCTTATTCAAATACTATAAAATAATTTTTATATTTTACAGTTTATTTTAAACAGTGAAAGTTCAAACATTTTGAAAGCAGGTTTATGTAAGTTTCTGGCAACTCGACCAGACGTCTGTAAAAATAATAAAGTACACTCCACTTAGTCATAAATATTATATTAAGAATTTGTGGAAAATAAGGCTTATTTTATTTTAATCTAGATAATCACATGTTCCTGATACTCTGCAAAAATATCATTTAACACTTTACAAAATCACGTTGTTTATCTTTTAGTAACTGGTTTCTAAAGGATAAGTCACCATATAGATAAAACCAGTAATGATTTACATTCTTTTATCAAACTAATTCCTTATTTTTTACAGCACTAATGAAAACAAATTAGATTATAAATCCTAACTTCATTTGCACGAAAAAGTACGAAAAATTATGAAAAATTATGAAACTTACTTTCACCCCAAATGCAGTATAATTAAAAAATATGATTTTCAACTGCACATAATGCTTGTCCATCAATTCTGAACAATCCAATTAAACCACCCCTAATTTAATTTTTATACACTTGCCAATCGTTAACGATTATTCAATAAATCATTTTCAAATAAAAATGTCCAATAACTTTTGAAACATTTATTTTCTACATGCCACGCTGAATACAAGTCATCGCTACTCTCACTATTTCGACACAACGCACGCACTGGTGAAACAAATCAATTCGTGACGTCAGAATTATTCACACGCGAGCAACCCGGGAAATAATAAAACTCCACCAGGCTAAACCGTTATAGAATCCCCTCTATACAAACGCGAGGAACCTATCCAGCCGAGGAATCTGAGATGTCTGGTGTCCACTCGACCACCAGCGAACTTTCCACGGTTTCTATTTTTCGCGAAACTTTTCCACCTTCCCCCCGCCCAGCCCTTCCGGCTTACTTGAAACTTTCCCCGGAAGACGAGACCGCCGGGGGTTGGTATCCACAAGCGGGGCAAACGTAAGCAGAAAATGCGGAAGGGAAGTCGGTCTTGCCGCACCGAATCGCGGAAAGTTCATTCTGGACCAATAAGAAAGGATTCTCGAGATTCGACACGGGGGTATATCGGACGGGGTTGCATAACCAATGAGGTGCCTGATTGTCGGGGGGGAAGTGAAGTAAAGTCGAAGACACGATTACGAAAGGAAGACGGATAAACACGAAGATTGAAATTAACTTGGGGATTCGGGCTGGGAATGTTGGGATTCGGAGAGGTCTTCGTCGGGTGGGACAGGTTGGATTTCGTTTTTGTATGCAAGCGATTGGAAAACGTTCTTTAAGGAGAATTGTATAAATACAGGTTAATGGTAAGGAGTTTTTGGATTCTGAGGTATGGTTGAAGTATTTTTCATGTTCCCATGTTATTCGCTGGCACGACTGGGGAAAATGGATTTTTGAAATGGATAAATAGAAATAAATATATTTATATATTTCTAAATAAATATTTAGAAATAAATAAATATATAAATAAATATTTAGAAATAAATAAATATATAAATAAATATTTAGAAATAAATAAATATATAAATAAATATTTAGAAATAAATATATTTATTTCTATTTATCCATTTCAAAAATCCATTTTCCCCAGGCCCGCCAGCGAATAACATGAAAACATGAAAAATATTTCAACCATACCTCAAAATCCAAAAACTCCTTACCATTAACCTGTATTTATACAATTCTCCTTAAAGAACGTTTAGAAATAAATATATATATATTTATAAATACATAAATACATAAATATATATATATAAATAAATAAATATATATATATATTATATATATAAATAAATAAATAAATAAATATATATATATATTATATATATAAATAAATAAATAAATAAATATATATATATATTATATATATAAATAAATAAATAAATAAATATATATATATATATTTATTTCTCTATATTTATATATATATATATTTATATAGAAATAAATATATTTATTTCTTCCAGTGATCCAGGATTTGAGAAATAAACTTTTCTAATTAGAAAAGATATTGATTCCGGCGTTTTTTTATTTCTTTTATAATTGATGATTTTATTGACCATTTTTATTCTGCTTGTGGTTTGAGTGCTGTCATTGTTAATTTTCATTAAACCTGACTCAATCGATGCAATGAACTTTGGAGAAGTGATGAAATTCCTTGGTACACAAAGGGCAAGTTTTGGTCCCAAAGTTAACACATTTTTAAAGTCTCTTAAAACAAATTCCCAAATAAACGTCACTAGGACACTCAATTTTCAAATAAAAATCACGTAAGTCCATCCACTTTGACCTTGGTAACCACAACTGCCACAACCACAGGAAATTCGTCCAAGCCAATTACTCGGTCCGCAAAAACGAATGGAACCATGAGGATACAAAGATCAGCGTAATTTCGATAACGCGGCTTCGCTTAGCCGAATGGGGACGAAAAACGTCACCGAAGGTGGAAAAAAGATTAAAGGTATGAGAATGCAAAGTGGGTGACAGCGGAGAGCAGAGGGTAAAGTTAAGTAAGGAGCTTGCTGAAAGAAGAAGGAATTTTATTAAAATATTTTAAGTAGCGAATCGCATTAGGGAAATGGCGACACTATTGTTCGGCTGAAATCTCATTATGGCCGAACGCTCGGCACCGGCGAAACCTCGGCATACGAACTTTTCCATAGAAGTGGAAAAGAACTAGCCGGGGCCCTTCGCGAACGAGAGCCAGAAGGGGGGGTGGATAGGTCACTCCGTCAAAATTCCCGTGGAATTGCCCGTCTCTTATGGGTTGCAAGCTAGGGACTTTAAGGTGCTTTCCGTGTACTCGCGAGAAACTTGCTAATCTCCAACTTCCAGGACGTCATCAGGTCCAGGATTAATTTATCGTTTCATCGAGACACGAAGAAGTACGATAACACTCAGCGTGGCTTAACGAAGTTCTTAGTAGCGGGAGCCTCGAGTTCTAATAATTAAATGTCTGTTTGGGCGGGTTTACGAGTCGGTGACGCTTTTCGAAACCCCTGCTACGATTCCAGGAACGTAGGGGAGAGGTGATATAAAAAGGACCGGTCTTAACCCTCGTACATCGAATGCAGGGTCATTTTGACCCAACTCTGACAAAGTCTCTATCACGATGGTATAGTTGTGTTGGCAATGGCAAAATATAGTATCTGATGCCTAAATTGCAGTAACATTATTTGTAAAAATCATACAGGAGATACAATTATTTTATGTAGCAAAATAATTTTTTTTAGTGTATTTCTTTATTAATAAATTTGAGTTAATTTGAGAAATTTTAATCATTTAATTCATTTTATATTCAATTTCTTCGTGAAACTGGTGTACATAAATAATTTTTTTATGTATTTCTTTATTAATAAATTTGGGTTAATTTGAGAAATTTTAATCATTTAATTCATTTTATATTCAATTTCTTCGTGAAACTGGTGTACATAAATAATTTTTTTATGTATTTCTTTATTAATAAATTTGGGTTAATTTGAGAAATTTTAATTATTTAATTCAGTTTATATTCAATTTTTCGTGAAACCGGTGTACCATAGAAATGTTGCTATGGGTCAAACTGACCCTGCATTCGTCTCACGCGACCATATCCACCATTCGTCTTTCGAGGGTTAAATGGGACAAATCGAATTGCCAAAATTCTAAACGCATTGCACATTCAAGGTATTTTCGCGTTTATGACAACACTAGTGCCCAGTCGTTCGACGTAAATTTCACTGCGGGCTCACTTGCAACAGACAGCAGCATAACATTGCAGCAACGTCTCTGCAATGACGCGGTGCAAGATTGCAATGTCGCGCCAAAACATTGCAGAGACGTTGCAGGTTCAATCCTATGTCCGCCTTCGCAATATTGCAGGTGTGTGCTTTTGCAAAGTTGCGGCAACATTGCAAATATGTGGTCCTGCAACGTTCCGGCAATGACTCCGCAACGAAACGGCAAAATCGTGGCAATGATCCTGCAACTGTTCGGCAACATTGCAGAAATATTGTTGGAGCGTTGCCGCTGTAACAATGCGCGTCAATGTGTGCGCAATATTGCAGAAATATTGTAGGATCGTTGCCACTGGAACATTGCAGTAAAATATTGCACGGCAATATTGTAACATTGTTCCTACAATATTGCAGTGCAACCTGCAAGAACGCAATGTTGCAGCAACGTTCCTGCAATACTCCTGCAACGAAGTATGCTGTATGGGAGAGTAATCCGCAGTTGATGTTTCTCGGCAGTAAAAGCAAAATTTTCGTTGATTTTCCGTGTCGTTTTCTGAGATCAAGATATATACGAAGTGTTAAAGTGTTATATCATTAAAATAGCCTGTGTTCAACAGAAACGAAAATATTTGATAGGTAAGCTTAAGTGATTGTTTCCTTAGTTTTGAGGTTATTTTATATTAAACTCACTTATGGTCTCAAAAGGGACAGCATGACAAGTCTTAAATGGGACGACCGTTTCATGGCTGTCCCTCTCATACACATGTACTGCTGGACACTATGTGTGTTTCATTTTCGTGTAACGTTATTACGGCATCATCTGACACATAGATGACATTGTTTTAAATTATCAATTATTAGTTGATAGCGTCTTGTTTCAAATTTGAGAATTAGTGAAGTGACTATTCAAAGCGACAAAATATCGATGATTTATAGTACAAAGAGTTAATTTTTTCATAGATTCCATTGTTTTTTATTATTAAGATTTACAATTATAATTATAATACTTAATAAGTTTATTTTTATTAACGTGTCCCTTTCATGACTTATAGTGTTCCATTTAAAACCACCTAGTCGTAAAAGGGACATTTCCCACTTATTTGAAAATCGAAGACTTTGCTATTTTCTATTACAATTGATGAGTTTGTAATATACTTTTATTGAAGGGAAATAAACACGCTTTGTATTGATGTAGGGTAAGAGACCCAATTACTGTCAGGTTAAGGATTGATTCTGACAGTATCGCATAGTTTTTGTATTTATTGACTACAGGCATAAGTTTTTATATTTATTTATTATTATTATTTAATATGTTTAGTTGAAGAAAAAAATGTTTATGACTCTCAAAATCTCTATTTTTATTTATAAATTTATTGATTTAAAAAAGATATGTCGGGAGCTATTACTGTCACCTGTGAAATGTGTTGAATTCAATTACTGACATCCCAATTATTGTCAGCTCACCAAATACTGACATACAAATACTGACAGGTTGGTTATACATTTTAGTTCAGCAAAGTGTAAACAAGAATAAATATAGGTATTTTGTTATTTTAATAAAAGATGTGAAAGTACGTTTCTGTTATAAATATTAACAATAGTACTTACAAAAATTGTACAGTTATGTTGTCAAAAATGTCATAACTTTATGTCCTTATGGTTATGTCCTTACGTACACGCACCTCAAATGGTATGACTGACAAATGACAGTAACAGCGTAAGGCTTCATTTTCCTAATCAATTACTGCCATGACAGTAATTAAAAAAGGCTTGAAACGCTTGTACCCATCACTGTCACCCGAGTATTAAATAAAGAAAAGCATTAAAACGTTAAATTTCGATTGTTATTATTTTCTGTGATGCTTATATTATCTAAACAATTATATTTCATTATGTTAATAGCTTAAATATTACAATTATAGCCTTTTCTTTAGCGCCTTGTTTCCTCTGTCGCTAGTAACGAAATTGTGGTTTTCATTCCTTTACCTAACCAACTTAAAACTTTTTATCATCTTATCAAAATTAATGAAAAAAAATATGAAGTCCTGCTTTTCCTCGTATAAATTACAGTTTTAATTGTATGTCAAAATTGTTTTCCTGTATGATTTCACATGGTTTAGGCTTATTTTAAGTAAAACATCATAGGGTGACAATAATTGGGTAGGTGACAGTAATTGGGTCTTTTACCCTACTTGTTTTTTAAATACCTATAACGATATTGTCAGAAATGGACGCTAAACAAAAATGCCCCTTTTATAGCACCTCTCCCCTACCTCGTCGTTAAAAGTAGAAAGAAATTTTCGTTAATTGAAATCAATTTATACAGAGCACTCCCGTTTAGTTACAACACCCGTTACTGTTTGTAGAAGCTTTCCAATCCGCGTGTATAAATCCTAACGTGTTAGAGCTGAAAAAATAAACAGAAAGGAGAGGAGAGAAGGTTTGTTCGTGTCATTCAGTAATTGGGATATTGGTAACATGGGATGGTTTTCGGAACGGTGATACCTAGTAGCTTTTTTTTTAGTGGACACGGGCTAAATTGGAAATCGCGCAAGCTTTTATATCACCTTCGCAATACTGTAAGCTGTATAAAGTGCGAAATGTCATTGAAAATTTTGGCGAATGTCTGGGAATGTTGAGAAAAATATCCTTAATCGCAAAGCAGACATAGTTATAGGAATATAAATCTTCTCAATTTAGGTTTTGTGTCTCGATTTTATGTATCACACATTTTGATAATTCTTATCACTACGGGTTTTGGGATTTATCTACTGATCACTCAAAATCACGATTACTGATAGTTTTGTTACATTGAACATCTATTTATGTTGAAACTTACATTGTCACAGTAAACACAATCATTATAAATAGAGAAACTAATTTTTTTATGCAATTTTTTGTATCGTATTTACACTTCTGGATATCGGGGTTTCTTCCTTTCTGCACGTTTCACAAAAATATGAAATCTTTAACACGCTTTAGTTCTTGAAATGTTTCACTTGTGCTAAATAAATAATCAGTTTATTAACACCCAGCTTTTATGCATTTTGAATTTTTACGAGAAAACAGGATAAATAAAAAGAAACTTCCTATTAATAACAGTAAAAAGGTATATTAGGTGAATCGATGAATGGTAGACTAAATTAGAGACTTCAATTTATAAGGAAATGAAATTGAACGTGTGAAGTAAAATCTTAATATCTGAGCAAATAAATTGTAACGCACGAGCTCAGAAATTCCAACTTTCTAGAAGCTGCAGAGAAATTTAATAAAATATTTTACATACCAATGCAGGAGCTTCCTTTTGCTCGAAAAATTCTATTTGAATTCCTTCTATTGCAATTTCATGCATCTATCATCGTGGCATTTTGCTATTAATTCTATCATCGATCGGTTCGATAAAATACTCGGCAGTTGAACTTCAACTTGCATTTTATCTTAATAATCCTTACAGAATTTCCAATTCCATTTTTTTGCCAGGATAATTCACGCTCTTTAGTTATTGCACATAGTATACTTTTTCCAAAATTTGTTGTCCCGGAATCAGTGATTATTGGTGAAGTTAAATATAAGTGTCTGACTTTAGACGTTTCTTCTACTAATGAAACAGTTGTAGTTTCATCAAAGTGGACTCGTTATCTGGGGAAATATCTGGCCAATTTAATTGAAGTTTTCAGAAACTATTCTGCAAAACTACCTGCAGTTAACTCTGACTGAAATTTTTCTATAAAAAGATTCATTCTGTTTCCCGAATCGAAAAGTTAAAAAGGAATACGTTAAAACTGATATTTTCAATTTCAACATCAATGATTCTATTTTAACAACAAAATTTTGTTTACAGATTTGCTTTACAAATTCGCTTCCTCTTTTTATTTTGAATGAATCACTGGAACCATATATTCGTCATAAAACACTACAGATGAAAACATCCACAGCAGGAATAGCTACATCTCCGACATGGTAAACAAATTTCTATTAATTTTCTATCAAATGCTTTTAGATAAAACCGAACTAGACCAACTGAAGTGAGTAATTTAATCCAGAAAAGATTCCAAAATTGCCTCTCTGTTTTAGTCATACACATTTAAATAATACATTTAGAATCATTTATGTAACACTTATTTCAAAATGTTATTTCAAAATTATGACAACACACGACAATTATAACACTTGGGGTGGCATCAGTGTGCTTTCACGCCGAGGGATTTCCACCCTCTTCCCGACTTCAGTATGTCTCCACGTCGATATTTTCTGGAAAACATCGAAAGCCTCTGAATGTTTACTTTGAAAACAAACCTCAGCGACCATTCGCCCACACTGCAGTCAAGCTTGCATTTAATAATGAAACTTTTAATTTCTCTGCTTTCTAGTAAATCTTCACACATGGGTTTCGAACAAATTAGCGAGATTTTCCAAAGGAAAATTAATCTAACCTCGGCCTCACTCGAACTACTTTTAATCATACAGGGTGGATTCATTTAAATCGAAGGAACCTCGCTCATCCATTTGTAGTACCGTCATGAAGATGTAGAATAAAGAAATTAAAATTCTTATTTGTGTCGGCCAGAGTTGAGTAATAAGTAAATTAACAATTATTTAAATAACGGATGCAATAAAAGTTACTTTAACTTTAGATTATTTGACGCGTAAAGTTAATTTTTGTGTTCGGCGAAAATTTATTCCACGAATAAAGTTAATTTTTTTATTCCAAGAGACGTTATTCGAGGAATAAAGTTAACTTTTTTTCGTCGAGCGTTTTAAGGGCAGCGTCGAATAAATTTTTCAACTTTTGCTTTAACTTTAAGGGGTCTCCCTACCTTGAAGGGCGAAAAATGATGCGAACTTTGGGAATTTTTTAAAACACAACCAATAAATATATTTACTTTCAGCTTTGTGACTTTATTCGTCAATCTTCGGAGAATGTGAAAACAAAATTGTATGCAAAAATATTGGTTATATCCGGAGTTATAGTGCTTCAAATAGAGCGCCTTACAAAAATCATATACGCATGGTTCGCATAAAATCAGCCGTTGTAGTTGTCTGAAATAGAAAGTTTAAAAATTTGTGTAATCCGTATGAGTGTAGCTATCGACTGAGCAAGATTAAATGAGAAATACTGAAAAGTAAAAAACAATAGCAACGTCTAAAACAGACATCGATTTTTGCAAAACAATCGCTGGTTTTTTAAGTCGCAAAAGTCTAATTGTGCAAAAACCGGTTTAATTTTGAGTACCAACCCAAATGGGACATCTACTGAAGATATATGCCAAGTTTGAAGTAAATCGGGTGACTGGTTTTTGAGATATCATGCTAACTATTTCGAAAAACATCGTTCCGAGAAAAACGCGTTCAAAGTTTTAGGTAGGGTTTTTTTAATTGAATTTTTTTTAAATGTTCTCTAAATATATACAAATATAGGCATAAAGTTCTTAATTAATATATTCTGAGGGTTTCTCTTAAAAAAATCCCCTAACATTAATCGGGTTAACTTTATTCGACACATGACGAATAACTTTTTCAACTTTTATTAGTCGTGTTCCTAATTTTTATTTAAATAAAAATTTTGCCCATCTGCTATGGGCATGTGCTCCGAGGCGAGTTGCACAAAGCTTTCCCGGTAGAAGCGATCGCTGGAACAGGCCTGCCCGGCTACAAAAGTACGAACACGTTATTTCTCCAAATTCCAAAGCGCGCGGCACTAAAAGTATTAAACCGAGCAATGCTCGATCGTACGATCAGCACATGTGTTACTCGATGCGTGGATGATCGTGCCCCTGGGTCATCTGTATGAACATAATCAAGAAGCCAGCTACGCGTTCCCCCGCTACCCGGGGCGCACACCAAGCTACCCTGAACAAAGCATAAATCACAAAGCGCCGAACATTCGTTATGCGGTATGCGGACCATGAAATACGTGGACTCACAGTTTCTCTACGCATTTACATGCACACGCACGTGGTCGTGCCCCGGTATCCATGTACACAGAATACGTTACGCTCGACGAAGCAAATTCATCCGATTGGATTCAGTTATTCGTAGTGGCGAAGGAAGGGGCGGAGGGCGGAGAGGGTGCGTGCACGCTCCGAGAAACGTACTGTCTATTTTTCACAATTCCCGGAGAACGTTGCAAAATGTATTACCAGCGTTTCTGGCCGGCGGTATATTGGTGGATGCAGTTGGTAATGTATTGTTAGCGCAATTGAGAATCGGTTGGCCAACGGTCCATGATGGTGGCTGTTCGGAGTGGGTTCAAAGTTAGGGGTAATGTTAGGATTTTTAGCTAGTCGCTGCTGCACGTTTTTCTTAGCTTGTTGGGAGAGTTGATGTAGCTCCCTGGTGAACAGAGTCGGAATGCAATGATAGAAGGAATTTTCAGAGAGTTTAATTTATAAAATAGGAATTAACCCAGCCTTCAAAAACACGTTCGCTTCAAGATTTAGTAAACTAGATGCCAACTGTCCAGGTTGCCTCTACCGTTCTATAAAAGAGTCAAACAGTATCTAGATGAAATGAACGTTAAATTACCATGCATTGCAGAACGAAAACCCCACCAGAACCCCCCATGGTCACTCAAAATCAGGGATCGAAAAAGTTCTGGTACTTTTCAATAGGTTCCATTTAAAACATGGACCGCGGAACTTTTTTTAAAAATGTTCTCACATTATAAGTTTCCAGAAGAACCGATAAAATAAAAGTTCTTAAAAATAAAGGTTCTAGTTGGAATGGAACTTATAAAATATAAAAATAAAAAATTGTCTATAACAGGAACAGATATTTTGTTCACCAATATTAAAAAAGTTCTCAATCGTTGTAACAAATACTGAATACTATTCAATGGATAGTACTACAACAATATTAAATAATTATTACAGTTAAATTGATATTCTGAATGTGTTATTTATTTGTAATACTTACCTACGTAGATATTTCTAATGTTATGATTTTCATAGCTTTTGTTAAATAAACATATGAAGAATATGATATTATATTGTTAAATAAAACTAGTACCTAATAGTTTAGTACTTTTCTTTATCTTATGAAAACTTTTTTAATAAATGTTCTAATATAACTTGTTTCCATGAAACTTTTATTATATAGGTTCTAAAATATCTATTCCATGAGAACACTTTTTAAAAAAGTTCCTAAAGATAACATTTTTTGCAATAAAAATTCCACTGAAACAGATATTTTCTTAAACAAAACATTTAAGTTCTAACAGAATTTTTTTAAAAACGAGGGTTCGAGAACTTTTTCGATCCCTGCTCAAAATACTGCAAATAAATACACAAGAAATAAACTAAAATCAACAAGATAAAAGAAAACCAACCGATGCAAATACAGACACTAAGCATATATATATTCTAACACAGAAAATGAACAACACCCTTCACCACATAAGCAAGGATCAAAACTCGGCAACCAAATACAACATACCCGAACCATTCTCCCAACTCACAGGACACATATATACTATCCTCTTAACAATAGAACGAACCATAGAAAATAACTATAAGGACACCGAAATTTTTAGTAACTCCTTAAACGCACTAGAAGCTATAATAAAGAAAGAATCGTCCAACCAAATGGTTAAACAAATCCAAGACTTGTTACACAACGCTGATAATAATAAAAAATCTATCACCCAGAACTATCTACAGCCGGATCAAGGAAAAATCATAGGCGAAATACCAACCCACATCCAAATATCCGACGCAAAACTCCAGTGTTTATACCAAGACTATATTCAATACATTAATAAAATTGCTACTGAAAAATGGAACGACATTTGGAAAGCCGAACCCTCAAAAATCCATGATCTAATCCCCAATTTTAACTATAAAATACAAGATAACGCACTAAATAGGAGTGATCTAGTTGTCATGACCCGACTCAGAATTGGACACACCAATCTAACACATGGACACTTAATGGATAAATCGTCTCCGAAAATGCGCGATGAATGTAATATCCCAATCACAGTAAAACACCTACTATATAACTGTACCAAATTGGACAACCTCAAGAATTCAACTGACACCAACATTGATGAAATGCTAACCAAACCAGCACACACGATGAAGTTAATCGACTACCTGAAAGAAAAATCATTATATTCCAAAATCTAACCAAGAAACTTATAACTAGTCCTTACCCAATAATCCAACTATAACTGAGTTTATAATGGTAACCGCGATTGTACTGTATTAGTAAATGCATACCTATATATATACAGAGAGTAAAAAAAGTATTGGCACACTTATTAAAATCGCATAACTTTTTTAGAATTGGTCCAAACGACATGAGTTTTTTTTAGAAGGTGGAAAGATTAGTTTGCTAAGTGACGTATTTCGTAGTTTTGAAAAAAAATTCAATTTGTCGGAATAGCAAAAAAAATAGTAAAGGCCTTTTTTTCAACTTTTTTTTCTGAGCCTGTAACGAAAATTCAAAAAACCCGTTTGTAGATTTAAGTAAGCTGTATACATGCTGAAAATTTCATCAAAATCGGTTAACGCTGCTCTGAGTTACAAACGTTTAATGATCGCACAATAAGGTCGAAAATCGCTTGATTTCGGGAATTTCGCGATTTTCGAACTTATTGTGATTTTGATGAAATTTTCAGCATGTATACAGCTTACTTAAATCTACAAACGGATTTTTTGAATTTTCGTTACAGGCTCAGAAAAAAATGTTGAAAAAAACGGCCTTTACTATTTGTTTTGCTATTCCGACAAATTGAATTTTTTTTCAAAACTACGAAATACGTCACTTAGCAAACTAATCCTTCCACCTTCTAAAAAAACCTCATGTCGTTTAGACCAATTCTAAAAAAGTTATGCGATTTTAAAAAGTGTGCCAATACTTTTTTTACTCACTGTATGTACATGTATGTCGCTAATAACCCATAGCGGTTGATGCGACCATAAAGTAATAAAGAAAAAAAATAGAAATGTTTACTTAAAATAAGCTTTCCTATTGTACACGCTATAACACGAAATAAATGTTCATGTTTAACTAGAACTTTGTTCTACTTTTAAGCAAAAGTAAAGTTTCTTAGTTGCACAAAAATGTATGGAATAAAAGTTGTAGTTAAGGGGTGATGCTCAGTCAGGAGGCCGAAAAAAGGGTGGTCTTTGGAAATTTTTTACTCAAAAGCTGTAACACATTTCTCAAGAAATCTTTCTTCCTTCTAAGGATTGCATCTAGTACCGTGCATCGTGAATTTTTATTTAAAAATATTTATCAATAACTAAGTTATTGTCCATCATCCTAGTTCGTAGGGTACTTTCATTCACCTTTTTGAAATAAAACTGTTATTACAGCACACATACAATTTACGACGAAATTGTTTGGTTATTGTGATATGAGAATCGCAAGAACTGTTCTTTCCAACGTTTCAACGCAGCAACAGATATTTGGAAAAGTTTGAGTTTCAGACAATGACAGGACGTTGCAGTATCGCAGGATGTTTGCAAATACCTTCCGCGTTTATGAAGTTGCTCGAAGTTTATGAGAATTGTTTGCATAGAACGCGTCGAGATAACTGGGAAAGTTCTTGCGATTCTAAGCGCCCTTAAAATGTCGATTACTGTTCCTTTAATGGTAATTCCAATTGCTCCTCCTCTTCCAACTGTAACAGAACTATAATATAATGGGAGAGACGTAATTTCAAAGTTATACAAGTAATTTTCACGCTCTACGATTTCAAAGTGATTTATTTTCCCTAATTTGGAATCTGCTACAGGGCTACAGGAAATTGATGCAAAAGGGACTTTAAATGTCACTCACTGAGGAACATTTTAATTATGTATCCGTATTTGCAAAAATTTTATAAATTTATATTTAACATAATCGTTAAATCTGTCGAAAAAGTAGCTTCAGTTTCTTCTTATTTTAACCAAAATAATTATTTGTATTATAGGCACGATAATATCTTGATTATCTCATAAGCTTCTCAGCCAAACTGAATTATAGATCTACTGACTTTACATATTAGAAAGTGATTTGATGTATAATGTTTATAAATTACCAACAATTGACTTTCATTAAACAACTATGTAGGCTGATTATTCTTGGAAACTATTCAGAGCTTTAATTCTGCTGGAACAAACTGTCCATGTTTGTTGGAAGCTTCATTACTTTTGGATTTTAGCTGGGAGCCTGTTTATTTTTAACTGACAGACTTGCAAGTTTAAATACCCCAATTTTTATTCATGACTATTTACTATTTACTATCTGACACAAAGCTGGGTGTTTCTGTATCCGCTTCGACATCTCAGTGCAAGCAGTTAACTAATTCATTAGTTAACCTGTTAGGGAACTTGTTGCTCCTGCTCTGCTTGAAAATTAATTGGATACTGTAGAGATACAATCTTGCCAGTCTTACATTCAGCACCGACACATAATTTCTTCTAATTTTGTAAGTTTCATTTCTCCCAACTGTTACGTCTAATTCTTATCATGCTTTCTGTAGTTTTAGAATTGCATATGTTTGTTATTCATTACGAGGATAGCAAAAGCTCTAAATTTTTAACACTAGAACTACCAAATCCGTCAAAATGACTGGTTTTCAATTTGATAATAAATTTATCATTTTTAAGTACTAAAAAGTATATAAGAAGTATATACAAATTTTTAAAATATGAATAAAGGTTTATTTTCCTTGCATAGCGTATTTTCTAAATAAACAGTCATTGCGATTGATCTGTTAGAAACAGGTATATATTAATAATTGTCGACAGTTCTAGTATTAACAGTAAACCTTGATTCCTACGTTAGGATTATCTTCACTTTTGGCACTACTTTGCTTTTAAAATTACATTCCCTTCGCTTAAAAATCGCACAATACCTGTAAATATGTTCTTCACTGTGTCAATGGCTGACCTTAAAAGGCAGAACTATGTACTTAGTTATAGATTAGTAAATCTAAATAAAAGCAAGTTTACTCTGACGCCTTTTTTCCGTATTTGTATTTGGAATTTTTACAGTTCTACCTAACAGTTTTTGTTGCTTCAAATCGCATGGTAAAGAAATACCCTTATACTCATATTTCGGTCTAGTAATACATCATTGAGCTAATCAAAATGTGACTAATGAATACTGTCAGCTTGCCGCTTCAGTTTTCAATGAAGCGAATGAGTAATAGTTAAAGCTTGGATTCAGAACTCACGTTCAGCATTTTACAAATCGTTCTAGGAAGTTTATACAACTTCAGACAAATCCTTAAACACATTACCCACCGCAATCCTTCTCAGTGGCGGATTCAGGAGCCTTTCTTGGAGGGGGCGAACCTTCTTGGGGGGGTTTTTAACCTTCTTTTACAAGATTTAAAATTTGCTTGTAATTTATATTTTAATACCTCTATCTGATACTATAACCTAAATAATTAAATTCTCATTGATTAGTTATACAGAATAATTCACAATGTCATAATATTTTTCTATTTTATTAAAAAATGTTATGACACAGTGCACTATTCTGTATAACTAATTAATTTGAGGTAACAAGGAGAATGAATTAGAAATAAATTAGAAATAAAATATTGAAATAATTAGTTATACAGAATAGTACACTGTGTCATAACATTTTTCTATTTTATTAAAAAATGTTACAAATCACAATATATTAGGTTGACGAACTCACATAAATTGCAAAACCACTACTACTACTGCAGACATCTTGCATCTATAGCTTTCAAAATAGACACTCGAAAGAAGACAAAAAATTAATTAAATCCCTTAAAACAGTCTCACCAAAAATTGTTCCATTTCAGCCACAATAACGAAAACAAGCGCTCGAAGGTTGTCGCGGGAATAGTGATAGGTAATTAATTATTACAAGAATCGTGGTAACAATCAGACTAGCAGATCGTCCAACGAAGAGATAGGATTGCCGGTTGCATTAAGGGATTGAATTAGTAGATTTCGTGGCTGTTATTAAATCAGCAATTCGTGAGGAAAATTTGGACCGACCGTACGGTGCACACAGATCAAAGCAGTGACTCGCAATAAACAGAAATTAATGCGTTCGAGTGGAAATCCCAGCCCTGACTTCGCTGGTCGCCTTGGACCAATTATACATTTCTAAGAGGATCGCGAAAGTGCATGCCTTCTACAAGCCGACCCTTTGTGCTCGGGAACAATAACAACTCGCTATAGTTATCCAATTCTCTGTCGGATGGGTGAATAATCAAATTACGATGTTATTTGGATTTCCTTGTTTCGTGCCGCAAGACGAATCTCTTGGTTATTCGGTTAACCATTAATTAATATCCAATTCCACATTCCCCCTTGCGTGACGCAATTTTGAAACTTAAACCACCGGGCTTCATCAAAATGCGAGGACGTGACGCGTAGTTTTCCAGTTCCCCGTAGTTGGGGGTTTCTACATTGTTCTGGCAAAATAGGCAACCAACTTTCCATTAGAGAATTAAAAATTAATTTTTGGATAAATGTTCACGTGTGTTGTTTCTGCAGTAAACCAGTTTTCCCATCATTTTTGTTTTTTTTTTATTGAAAGTCACCAGTGTAAAGGTGAAACATCACATTTTATTTGTTTGAATGCACGTGTTATTAAAACAATAAAGAAGATTGCCTGGAAAAATGAAATAAACGTCTGTTTCCTAGTTGGAAATATGTTTGTGAATGCTTTGTTTTATTAAACTCCAGGGGTCTAGGATTTATTTACCCAGCATTGTCACTGCCCTTTCGTAGAAAACCTTCTGCTATGTAGAAGCTGTATTTAAGCAATCGAAAATCAGAGGGAAAAAGATTCGGAGGGCACAGTGGATGAGGAAATATCTCAACTTTCAGCTCTAGAAATTCATACCGTTTGCGTTATCAGTGGTCGAAAATTATCATGCAGGAAAATTCGTTTTCTGTCGATTAGAAAGGATTACTTGTCGACTAACTTCTGCCTGCCTATCTAAAGTTGTGGAAACTACTTCCCTGCGTTCATAGATTTTTTTATTTAATGAAACTTTAAAATTCCACCTACGGTAGAGCTTCATATATTTCTACTAATTAATTTGGACTAATAATTAAGATTTACTAACAGCATACTGACCACGTCAATTATATTCCCAAAAGAAGTTTATTTCGCGAATGCATGCGATTTTTAGGTGGCAGGAAAATAAAACAGGAAAAAATCATATAAAATAAAAATTGATCAATAAATTTTATCTCCGTGAAACGAACCTGCATTTTTTATAAATCGGACAGAAACCAAGCATGAAATTGGCCGCTGTTATATTCGCCGCAGCGTACGTTTTCGATATTAATTTTATTTTATTCCTTTGATTGGCAGTGTTAGTGTTGATTTTTTATACGACAAGTCTTGAAATGGAAATTTGATTCAGCAAGTGTTTGTAACAATTTACTAAATTTTTTCATTGTTTAAAACTACCTATATTCATTATAATATTTTTCGCGCGAATGATTAGAATGTTAATAAACTGTAATGGACAGCAGTATTAATAAGAATGAATAGTCAATTTTTATTATAAGAACAGGTTATACGTGAAGAGCAATGTACCTTGCAGCGCCAAGCTTCTTTCAAGAATTATTTTTTATGACAGTTTTACTTCTACACTTCAGTGGAACTTCATACTAAAACTAACCCTGAAGAACTTTTCATTAGACGAAACTTAAATTAAATTCTGTCATAGAACTTGCCTGAACAAAGTTTTTACTGCCCACCCTATCGGTGTCCTAAGATTCTTTTCTCAAACAGAACAGTCACGTATATAATCCTATACCATTCTCCTAATTATCCTTCTATCTGGAAATAACAATTGATTTCACATCTTTTTTAAATTTGTACTTATTATTATCTTCTATTTTTTGTGATTTATTTGATTTCATGTACTTGGCGTAATTTTTTTATTGACTTTTTTCAAGATTTTTATGGTATAATCTTACACCTTTCTCTGAATTATCCTTCTATCTGGAAATAACAATTGATTTCACATCTTCTTTTTAATTTGTACTTATTATTATCTTCTATTTTTTGTGATTTATTTGATTTCATGTACTTGGCGTAATTTTTTATTTAATTTTTTCAAGTTTTTTATGGTATAATCTTACACCTTTCTCTTAATTATCCTTCTATCTGGAAATATCAACATGCATCCACAGTTACATGTTTAAATGGAAAAGTGATCAACCCAATATTCTCAAATATTACATACCATTAACTTTTTACAAAGTGATTATCTGGTTGGCTGCATTTTATTAAAAAACAGTAAAAGGTACAAAATAAGGGTGAAGCATCAAAGTTGAAGATAAAAGAGCAACTCTGTGCTGACCTTCGGTTACAACGTTGATTATTTAAATGGAAATACATATATTCGATTCACAACAAAATTGTACTCAGTAAATTATTTAAAGTGTCGCCTCTCTTTTATTAAATATGCTTGTACTCCTTTGGGGAAACTATTTCACGCATTTTGAATGTTCGAAGTATAAACACGCCTCCTGCAAAATTAAAGCCAAACTTCCTTGTCTTCTTCGCTGCTGGTAAATTATTTATGTATGGAATTCACTAATCCGACGCGATTCACCACAACGACGTACAGCATTGAATATCGTGTAACAATAATCTTCAATCGGAGGGACGGAAATTAAAAGGAGTAGGTACGTTTCGAATCCCCGGAACTTCGCGACTATCCGGGACAACTTTTTTCACTGTCGAGAGGCAGCGACGTTTCAATACAACGTCGTCGACGACGTTTAAATCCCATTTATTTGATTGCCTCTCCTTTAATCGAGGCATTTCTCGCAAAATAGGATTTCACTGAATCGATTCTCGCGTTGGAACTTCGAAGAGGGCGTTTATATGCGAGAAGCTCGGTTGAAGAAATCGGTTCCAAATCACTGTTTTATTCCCTTCAGTGTAAAACAAAAATGAACCCCTTTTCTACATTTTTCTGACGCCCTTGAATAAACTTATAAGAAACAATATATCTATATGTACCATATTTTTACTGCACTGTTAAATAAATAGTCGTCGATTTCCTACCGCATATTGGTCTTTATTTTTCCACCGGTTTTTAATTCAACATTTAATATCCCGTTAAATACACAGATTAATCCCGACGATATCTACTTTCTATGCAATGTAACATATCTACTGTTAATTAGAATGTGTGTATATCGTGTTTGAATTACATAAACGTTCCCATTCATATTTGCTTATTGTCGGGTGTATTTGATCCACGCGGTTTAAATTCAAAGCTACAGATAATACTGGCACAATTCTCCTTGCAGCGGAAGATTAATGTGCATTGAAGTAGCATTTAAAAATTGCAGAGAGAAACCTCGAACTTCTCTTATCGTACAAACCCCGCCATATAGTTGCAACTTTGTTTCACAAAGGGTACAAAATAGCTGTTCTGAATTATTTGACCCACTAGGACACATTGGAGTACTTTAAGGGGTCAGTTCACTGTGAAGTCGTGAAAAATTGTCATTTTTAGGATTTATTTTTTAGTAAACGGAATGTCCAACGTAAATAATTTTTTGTCTACTTATTAATACACTTATTGACAGTATAAAATAATTCTATTTTAAATTTTCAACAGTTTTTTTAAAATACATATCGCACTGATGTAAACGCCTTCAGAAAACGATGTAATGCTGGTGCAGGTGATTCCGGGAGAACGAGGCATTTGAAACAAAAAATTCAAGGTGTGTTGTAACCGTTATGAGTGTGGTTATCACCGGAACCAGGATTACTTTTATTGATAAAAAATTAACAAAATGGTAGAGGTTTGAAATTTAAGTGTCAAAGTAAGGTGAATTTTTCAATCATTTTGCCCTGTGGAATGTATGAAATGGTTAATCAAAAAAGGTTTCCGTGGTCCCGGCCATAGCCACTGATGTGCTGAATAACGTGTGCAAATTTCAGACTGATTGGTCAAATAGTTTTTGTACAATCACCTGCACCAGTCGAAAAAATGTTGCTTTGAGATAATCGCGTTTAAAGTTTTGAAACAAATTAAAAAAATTCTTTTAAATTCTTTTTGTATAATATAAGAGTAGCTTAATAAATACCGAAAAGATTTATTGCATTATATGTTGCATCTACGGAGAAAAAATCTTTAAAAAGAGCTCAATTTTTCAAACCGTCACAGTGGACTGACCCCTCAAAGCAACTATTTCTTACACCGGTTTAAATAATATATTATGAAACCAGCGACGAAGAGTTAAGGTGTGAAGCGCCTGTCAGAGAGTTTCTTAAAATTCATAAATATGCCCGTAGGATTTTCGAGGAGAGCTCGAAAATACGTGGGACAGTGGCGTCACGGTAAATAAATTATCGCGAGGGGTGGGTATTCTTCATTAAAAGTACAGCGGGGCGGTCTTTTGAAATTACGGTATCTCGTTTGAAGCATTTTTCATGCTTTGTCCACGAATCGAGATAATGGACTTCCGGTTCACGTGAAACGAGGGAAAGCAGCATCCCTTCTTTTGCCATGCTTTCTCTCTCATTAGCATTCCTAACGCAATATTTCTGCCGCTGGTCTTACTCGTTTCTCTTGCTCTTCGCTCCGTTTCCCCCTTTTCCCCTTGTTCGGCCGAACGTCCTCGCCATCAGGGGGCCTCCGCGTCAATTAAGAAGGAATTCGAAGCTATACAGCCGTGTTCATCCCGGCGCTTTTGTGCTGACTTCAAACGGGGAATTATTTAAAATTTTCTTCTTTTTTTTCAACTTCAATTGCTGGCGAGACTGAATGTAGGTATTCGATCTTCGACTGATGGAATAACGCGTTCGGGTGGAAACGCCCAGTGGAAATCGTGTGATTGTACATTGAGATCGTGGGAATATTAAATCGTTTCTGTAATTTCATTCGGTAACAATGAGTAAATTATAGTGAAACCAAATTGATCTCTAATGCTGCTGTTGGAGCTCGATATGGTGCGAACAACTGGAATTGTAATCCTATTGGCGGGGTGCGGCAAGAGTTTTGTGATAGGGGTAAACAATGTAGTTGTTGGCCACTTAAGTCAGAGGTTCATATAAGCGTTGGATTATAAGTCTTATTTTGATAGCCTTAAGAACACAATTAGTGTTAATAGCTGTAAACGACTCTAATAGTCTAGAAATAGAATTTGTTTAAAAAAAAGAGTAGAAGGATCCAAAAAAATGTACAGAAAAAATACGTTATCTACGACAAAACATAGTTATTGGCCAGGCGAAGGCAATGATTGGCCGATCGTTTGGCAGTTATTGGCCAGTATTTCATAACCTATATGTGACATATACCCTACCTAATTATGAAATAATACCTTTTCTACTTAAATGTTTCTATATTAGCTAGTGTTGCACCTTCTTTTAACAGCGTTTTAGATTGTATTAAAAGCATTTTCTTTTAAAACCTAACCTCTTAAAATCACAACAAAGAACTGTTTCACTGTTGCTATGACTGTTAGCTACCCATTGGCCTCGTGGCCAATGACTGTTGTAAGACATTATTTACATTACAGTTCTTGGCCACCTATAATTTTTGCAATAATGTATAATATTAATGAATAAATAATCAGTTTTTATCAAGTTTAAACCTTTATCTGTCTATATAACGAATACGAGAGTTATATATACATATATATCGTAAATACATTAAATTATCTAAGAATTGCCTCATGTAACCGTAAGGCTATTCAATTCAGCACTGTAGTTTTCAAGCATCGGTTTCAAGTTATCTATTTTTTACACTTAGTATAACAATGAGTAGCAAAATAGTGATTGCATTCGACACATGAAAGTACAAGGTATCTGAATATGTTCATTATAAGAGGCATAATGTACATTATTTCTTAATATTCATGTTTTTTTAAAAAAAGGCCAATCATTGCCAGGTGGCCAATAACTACACTGTTTACCCCTAGGCTGTCATAAATAAAAACAGACCACTAACATTTGATGAGATGGATCTATGTCGAAAATAAGTAAATAGGTGTCCGAGCGTTTAATAATAGAGATATTTACATGTAAATTATTAAAAATTTCATAGTGGCCGTGGGGTTTTAGTGGGTAGAAATCCCTCACTACCCTGGCGCCCGCGGGAGATTCCCTTCTGGAGGCGTTGGGGTACCTTTTGAAGATGTCTCCACGTTAAAAAAATCTTTATAAATTTTTTTTATAATTTTTTTTAATTTGGGGAAATCTTCAAAAGGCACCCCGACTCCTTCAAAGGGGAATCCCCGGGGGCGCCAGGGTAGTGTGGGATTTTTACCTATTAACACTCCACGGCCACTATGGAATTTTTAATAATTTCCGTGTAAATATCTTTATTAATAAGGCCCATTGGCAGAAACGCCCGGACACCTATTTACTTATTTTCCACATAGATCCATCGTGCCAAGGCTCTTCAAAATCGGTGTCTACCACATAGTGTCCTCCCCTTGTAAGTAGTATTTTGGAATATTGAGAAGAATTGTTTTTATACAGACAAATTAAATTTTAACTCCTTCCAATTAACACGTGCTGAGTATCTGCTTCAGAAAGTTCAGAAAATATTTTGTTTTATTTTACCAAAGAATGAAACGTTGTTCTTCAAATCGCTTGTCATGATATCTCAAAAAGGAATCAAATGATGGACTTCAAATTTTATATACATATAAAGTAGGTGCTTATTTATCACCGTTACAAAAATTGCGTCGGCATCTGAAATACTTATTCTACGACCACCTGAAGACGAAATATTTATTAACAATTACTGATATTTTCTTTCTAAGACTGTCATTTGGTTAAAATTTGTTTGTTATCTTTTATTCTGGTAAGGGAATAAGCTAATCTTATAGGAATAGAGATTATCTTAGATTTGCTGGTCTGAGTTGAATGAATGATACCAATTGTGACAACCATGAACTTTGCAAGGGCATAAGACACTTACATAAAATTTTCAAATTCGTCGGCCTTATAATGTTTTACATATTAAATCTTGAAGACCATCCAAGAAACGATAAGATTAATGGGTCTATCCTCTTAACGAAAATAACGGAATGGACCACAATAAAAGGAAATTTGTAACATAACAAAAATTATAACGATAGGCAGTCCAAAAATATGAATTTAATTTAAAAAGTATATATAATTCCATATAATTCCATAACCCGAAAAGGAATTTTTATTAACCGAAATATTGCTTGTGATCTCTCACGACGTCTGAACAATATCGTTCTTTTCACGGATGCCATTTTTTGAATAACAACGTGTAGATTGACTATCAATACCCTTTGATGAATAACAGCTTTTTGTTGAAATGCAAGTAGCGCACATACATCATGCAGTACTCTCAGATACATAAAAAAAGAACAAACGTAAAAATGAAAACGTCCATAAATATTGGTGTGCGCAGCACGAAAAAAGGCAGCGTGAACAGTGGATTGCAATAACCTAAAAATACGTAGATTTACTATACACGGCACGTATTCAACTTGAACGATAAACAACTCGTGAAAAACGTAAACGTATGTCGTGCGAAAATCTCGTAAATCGACTGACCTCAAACGTGGCTGCAGCATCAACTCGGGACGTTACACCTTTGGAAACAAGTCCGCGTTCGTGTAAGTGCAAAAGTATTACTTGTCGCATACAAGCATTTCTAGAAACAAGCCTGCGCGAATGCTTCGCAAAAAATATGGGACATATATTTAAATGACACATTACCACCTCAGAGTATAATATCTCCGGAAACCGAAGCCTTTAAGCAAGTATCCTTATACATACAGTAAAGTATGAATAATAATACTCATTTCTTTTTTTAATTAAAACTCATTTAAAACGTCTTATTTGGAATAAAAATCCTCTTTCAATGCCTACTTAAATTTGTATACGTCTACTTATAAAAAAAGATAGTTTCTAATCAGCCTTAACTCTATTGGATAGAGAATTAAATTTTTAATTTAATGCAGATTCAATAAAATTCATTAGGAGATTTTGAAAATTGATTTAAAATATGAAATCCAGTTTTCTTTTCTTTTTACAAAGCTCCCTCTTTGGGGGTGCCAGGGACCCTTGACACCCCCACGGCAGTGATGGGCATTATGTAAATAAAAAATCATTTAAATAACGTATCAAATAAAAGAGACTTTATCTTTATTTGTCATCAAATAAAAATAACTCATTGTCAGTGTTAAATAACGGGAGGGAGTGGGAGGCCCGTTCCTAATATCGCCCTCTCTTTCTAATCCCCGTTCCCTCTCGCTCTAACAACTACCTCCTCGCATCGTGCTGTCCTGCTTACCGCTCTCTAGTGCACGCTCTCCCTCTCCACTCCCAGAGTTATTTGAGCTTCAAATAATGTTCAAATACAAGTGAATGAAAAGACGAGAAAATTATTTGAAGGATAAAATGAATTCCTGTCAAATAAAAAAATTATTTGTGGCCGTCGGATAAATTCCCGCTAAACAAAACAATTATTCGTGGCTGTCGGATAAAGTGCCGTGAAACAGAAAAATTATTCGTGGCCGTCAGATAACTTCACGTCGAACAAAAAAAATTATTTGTGACGTTTCAAATAAAAGTAACTCCGGCTTATTTTTATTTGAAATAAAAATAACTCTGGCTTATTTTTATTTGAAATAAAAGTAACTCTGGCTTATTTTTATTTGAAATAAAAGTAACTCCGGCTTATTTTTATTTGAAATAAAAATAACTCTGGCTTATTTTTATTTGAAATAAAAATAACTCTGGCTTATTTTTATTTGAAATAAAAATAACTCTGGCTTATTTTTATTTGAAATAAAAATAACTCTGGCTTATTTTTATTTGAAATAAAAATAACTCTGGCTTCTTTTTATTTGAAATAAAAATAACTCCGAGTTATTTTTATTTTATGAGCCCCGAATAAAATCTTTGTCTTTTATTCGAAATCAATTTTTTATTTGAAATAATTTTTTGCCCATCTCTGCCCCACGGGCTCCGGATGCGCGACCGCTCATCCAACATAAGTGCCAGAAAACCCGCGTTACTCACCGTACAACCCGAGGCTGAAGCTGCACTAGGGCAGAGGTGGCTAAAAATACGGGGGTCCCTTTGAGCGCGCGTTAGCAAGGGAAATCATTATTTCGCTGGAGGGATTAAATCCTCGTGGAGAGACGGATTACAGCCGTAGGGACGGCAGTTCGCGAGCGACGCCCGTTATCAGAGATGGCCGCTTAGCGATATTTTATAACCACTGTGCCGAACGAATCCTGCGCCAAGCTGCCAGCGTTACACGAGCACGGGGCGAAACTCATCGGGGGAGCTTTGCATGCCGCGGCGAAAGTTTTGTCGATGTTAAGGAACTTTCGATGCAGTTGCGGGCGCGACACCGACGCTCCCTGCTCCTCTGGATCGTCGAACCGTCTAATAGACTTACGTTTACACACGTGCCTCTATAGAAACTGAGAGAATATGCATGGGCTTCAATGACGGCTTTGGTACTGTGTCGCCCTCGAGCTGGTGCAAATGCGAAATTGCACGCGTGACGGAGAGGAATACGCGCGGACAGCTGTTGCCTGTCGTTGTCTGATGGGTAACGGGAAGCTGTTCTCCCCTCGCCGTTGGCACTACAGGTGTTTCGACTTGTTATCGATATTGCAAAATTGGGGGTAGATATTTTTTTATTAACAGTTTGAGTGGCGCAAGGATTCAAGTTTGTCAGGATTTTCCGGGTGATCGCTTCTGATGGGAAAGGCTTGTCCAGAACGGTTCGCACTTTCAATACACCGGTGGCTTACTGCACAAATATTGTGTGTCCACTTTTAGAGTTTTTGAGAAAAACAGTTTTAACAGTGCTAGGGGAGATGGGGGAAATACGAGCCAGTTACCCACACAGCGCCATAACATTGCAGCAACGTCTTTGCAAGATTGCAATGTTGCACCAAAATATTGCAGAGACGTTGCAGGTTCAATCCTATGTCCGCCTTCGCAATATTGCAGGTGTGTATTTTTGCAAAGTGTAGTAGTCCTGCAACGTTCCGGCAATGATTCTGCAACGAAACGGCAAAATTCTGGCAATGATCCTGCAACTCTTCGACAATATTCTGGTGTGAGATTGCAATGTTGCGCCGCATCATTGCAGAGAAGTTGCAGGAGCGTTGCCACTCCAATATTTCTGCAATATTGTACGGTAATGTGCGTGCAATTTTGCTGGGGCGTTGCCACTGGAACATTGCACATCGATGTGCGCGCAATATTGCAGAAATATTGTAGGATCGTTGCCAATGGAACATTGCACGGCAACGAACTTGCAATATTGCTGCAATATTGTACGATCGTTGCCAACGGAACGTTGCACGGCAACGAACTTGCAATATTGCAGGATCGTTGGCACTCCAATAATGCACAACAATATTGCAGCGTCGTTCCTGCAATATTGCAATGCAACCTGCAACAACACAATATTGCAGCAACGTTCCTGCAATACTGCTGCAATGAAGTGTGCTGTATGGGTAGTGAATAGTCAAGGTAGGGTAACGCATACAGTTGTTGACCCCTATACAATGATTGACCCTCTTCCCCAAAAAGTAGGAAATATAATAGAATGCTTTTTTTATATAATAAAATATATCTATATTTCACTAGCCCAGATATTTTTGTTCCGAATACAATTATATTTTATTATGATCCACATCTTGTAAATGAATAAATATATTTTCAATATACAAGAGGTGTCAAGAACTGTCACAAAGTCTTCCTACTTTATAGTGATTGACCAGGGGGGGGCAATAACTAATTTAAGGTTATGGGAGTACTTTTACAGTGATTGACGTGCATTTTGTTATTAGTTAGTGTTATTGGTAAGTATTACTATAATTACATAATCTGTCATGATAAAATAAATCGATAAATAATTTTGAAATAAGTTGGATTTTGTAAAATATTTTCCCAAAATGTATGATTTTTAGGTTAGTTGCAATTATCAAGACGACTACCTATTTTATATTCGTAGTGGATTATTAATTATAAGTATGTATTAGAATTGTTTAACATTTCAAAAAATACAGTACAAATACAATTTTGTATGTTTGAAATGGTTCATCAGTGTTTTTATGCCTGTCCTAAAACAAGGGTCAATCACTGTTACAGAGCCTGCCAATTACTATGTAAAACCTGGTCAATCATTATAATTTTAGGATCATCTTAATACTTAATGATTTTTTTAAGTTATTATTGTGTGCAGTTGTATGAAGTAAATTTTTTTATTCTTTCGAAACAATTTTAATGTGATAACAGATTTTACTCTCCGATTTTAGCGATAAACACTTTCTTTCTATGAATAATGTAGCACTCGTTCTTAAACTGTCAATCACTGTATATGTTACCCTATTTAATCAGTCACTTGAAATATTTATTAGATCCTTTGGCAATTCTTTAAACAAGTAATTAGAATTTTACAAAAGAGTTGCAGAGGAGTACAATCACAAAAGACGCAATGTAGGGTTTGTCGGTTTTTAAAAACCGGGTTTAAAAACCGGCACCTTTCAAAAGATTTATATTTTCTACGGATTTCAATTATTTTAGATTTTTTCACATTGTTTTGTACGCAGTCTACTTTATTATGTTATATCTTTGTAGATCCATAAATATTAAATGAACTCCAAAATTGTATGTATTGTTACCGATTCTAGTTATTATAATTTATTTTTTATTTAATTTTGTATACATAGAGTATATTTTATTTTGTTATATTTTTGTAATTCCATAATATTAAGGAAACTGAACATTTTTAAAATAAGTACAAATATTTATTTACTATTTTAATAATATTTTTTTTCGTGAAAAATGGAAAACCGGTTTAACCGGTTTTCGGGAATAATGGAATTCGAAAACCGGTTTTTCAAAAGTCGGTTTTTGTACAAACCCTATTGCAATGTTATAATAGCATACCTACACAAAGCAAATATAAAAATGTCAATATATTATATACTAAAACATTACAAACACCTGCCAATTTTCCCCCCAGTTCACGGCACACCAGATTTTAATCACCCAACCTGCAACAACACCCACGGCCCTCCAACCACCCCTGCCCCTATTAATTCCCTGGAAGAACATTGTCACTTATCCGATATGGAGAATTACAGCCCCCATCGCGACACCACGCCACAGCAATCACCACCAACCCCCAGCAAAGATCGCCAGCAGCCATTGAGGGTTCCATGATTCATCCAGCTGCTTCCACGACGCGGCATACAAAATTGCAAGCACGCGGCTGCTCCCCGGTGGCAGAGCGGCAGGCTTCAGCTAGAATTTTCGATGCCCGCCGCGCAACTATCGCAGCCAGGGTTCCGCGCGTGAATCCCGCTACGGTCCCGTGCGGTCGGTGTTAATGCAGTCCGCAACAAATGACAAACAACAAGCTGCGTCAACGCGGCGTAGCAGCCGCAGCACCGAAATCCGCCGCGACGCACGGGGCGCAGGTCAGGGTGAGAAAGGGAGCGACGTCGGGGGCGAGGGCGAGGACGCCGAGGGTTACCCATGCAACGTGTAAACGCGAGCACCCTGGAAATTTGCAAGTAAATGGCAATTAATCAGTGTCCGTATGAATGGGCCGGCGCCGTTAATTTGTCATTTCGCGCCGCGACAATTTGCATGCGACTGTCACCGTCGTCGAATTCGCCCTCGCGCGTAATAATGCGCGCGGGTATGCGACACATGCATACGCACGGATCTACGCGGCTGTCTATATGCAAAACGAAGCGCGCGATTTTCCGCCGTTCTCCGCGAGGCGGGTTGCTCGCGACTTTCCGATCATCGACGATGAAACGTCCGAATTATTGGCGCGGAACTGATCCCCTGATGCGAATGAAGCAACCGGTGCTATCGATGTCGGGCGAAACATCTCATTAGGGGATTCATTAAGGGTCCGCTGAAAAATGATTGATTCGAGCCGGGCTTATTGTGACGAGGCTCTGCAAATTGGGCGAAATTTTCTGTCACTGCGGGGCAATGAGGGCGCTGTGCGCGGAACAGATGCAATGGGTGCCTCTGTTCCTTTTTTCGTGGTGGGCATTGGGTGTTCAGCCGTCACCTTGATAATTAATTGAAATTCTTGAAATAATTCACGGTTACTTAGGGAAATTTACAAGCATTCTGTAAGTTTGAGGTATTATACGGTTGGTTTCCTTATTCTGATAGATAGGTACATTTCGATGAAAATGGGTGGGCATAGAATTTTGCGACTGTGTATTAAGGGGTCATGCTCAGTCAGGAGGCCGAAAAAAGGGTGATCTTTGGGAATTTTTTACTCGAAAGCTATAACACATTTCTCAAAAATTCTTTTTTCCTTTTAAAGATTGCATCTAGTACTGTGTATCGTAATTTTTTTATTTAAAAATATTTATTAATAACAAAGTTATTGTCCATCTCTGAAAGGTCCTCTCAAAAAAAGGCTTCTGCGGTGACCGCTGCTGTTCGAAAGTCGATCATCTAAATTAAAAAATTCAAAAGAATTTACTTAGTGTATTATATTATCTTGTCTTTGAACAAAGGATTTTTCGAAATATTGATTTGGGAAAAAATGGCAGATGTTTTAAGTAAAAGTTTCAATTTTTATCATAAATCTTGCCTGATTTTCGTCAATTAAAAGAAAACTAAGTATCAGATAAAAAAATCCTTCGTTCAAAGACTAGTTTATTGTTCCTATAGTAAGCTTGTAAAATTTGAAGTAAATCGGTTGAATTGTTTTTTAAATATTTTGGTCACCGATTTTGAAAGAACCGTTCGAGTGATGGACAATAACTCAGTTATTGATAAATATTTTTAAATAAAAAAATTACGATGCACGGTACTAGATGCAATCCTTGAAAGGAAAAAAGATTTTTTGAGAAATATGTTATAGCTTTTGAGTACAAAATTTCCAAAGACCACCCTTTTTTCGGCCTCCTGCCTGGCATGATCCCTAACTAAGACCGTGGAAGCAGGGGACTTTTATGAATTTTTTTACCCGCAAGTAATTTAGTTAAATAAAAATCATAATATACACTTGGAAGCTTGTTTTTTGAAGTATATTTTCCAAAAAAATTCTAATAGTTCTTCTTGTTTGCCGTGTAGCTGCTGGTGAACAAAGCAAGGTCGCCGCGAAAGGGGTTTTGCGGTGTCAAAAATATATTCCTGGGTGTCATCTAAAAGAAAAAAGGAAAAATGTCCCTTAAAGTACATTAAAGAAACTAGTCTTTGTGTGTACTAGTAGTTTGCGTTTAACACTCATATGTTCTTTAAAAATACAAATTTTGAAAATCGGTATGACAAAGATTAGTTTCTTTTATGTACAAACAAGATGAACTATTATAATTTTTCTTTTTTATTAAATATTCTCCAATATACATGTTTTCAAGTGTATAAGACGATTTTTGTTTAACTAAATTATTTATAATTAAAAAGAATCATATATAGTCCCCTGTTGTCACGGTCCTAGGTGTGTGTAACCCCTTAATGCCGAAACAGTATTGTCTTTCTTCATTAATCTTTGTAATTTAAGCAACGGAAGCTTCTTCCTCGAGTCCTGACAGAGAATATTTATGCTGTGTTATTTGAGACACTTTCTATAACAAAATAAATCTATTTATACAATTTTTCTGCGCTGCATATCGCTGTTGATAGAATCCTACTGCAAATAACGATCCTTCTTATTTTTTACGTCTGTACTTTATTTGGGTGGATATATAGGTATATTTTACGTTTGCTTACAAGGGAAGGTCCCGAACCCGGAAATTTAAAAAATTTGGAAACTTTGTGAATATGTTGGGGATTTCGTCCTGATTACAACAGAATTTTTGTTTGCTGCTCAAATTCGCTCGAAGCGGGTGAAATTAATCCCTGAAAATTCGGGTATTAGTAACTGTAAGAAATAGAAAAAAGTTGCAAGACAAAAGTTACTTCCTTTAATTAGATCTATCATTTGGTAAACAAATTATTTTACAATTCACGAGTTATAACACAAAATCGAAAAATAACTGGATTTTCAAGGATCAATTACACCCCCTTCGAGTGAATTTGGGCAGCAAACAAAAATCTCGTTACAATCAGGGGGAAATTCCCTACAATATTCGCAAAGTTTCAGAATTTGTTGAGTTTCTTCTATTTATTCCACCGTTTTCTATATAGCTACCTGAATCCACGAAAAAGTGACAATATCACGCCATTCGTATGTTTATTTAATACGCATTTTTCATAAAAAACACAAAACAAAAAACTTTCTCCAGTATAAAATTTAAAAACACAACAAAATTATGTCCCAAAATAATAGGGCCTTATTAATCAAATTATGATATCTCCTCAAACAGTTGATTCCGTTTCGCCCAAAATACGTCACAGTATTGCAATAATAATATTTCAAAATGTGGCATAACAGACTAATCTCACAATGAAATAAAAGTATCTAGATTGTTTAATTTGCCTCACGAATACGAACAAATATTTTCCACGTTGATTACCAGGAAGACAAGAGAATTTCCCGGAAAATATTCTTTGGCCAAGAGGGTGGGTTAAGGAACAACGATTCTCTTACACATTTCTAGGGTGCAGTTTCATATTTTACATCCTGTCGGTGGCAAGGTCCTGGCTTCATCCTTGCCGACACGCTTCACGTGGCAATGCAATAAATATTTTTACAACTTGGAACACGCCGCGCCGTTTCAAAGTGCAATAACTATGAAGGTAACTCGCGAGACGTGCAGAAAGTTGAAAACGAAGTTCCACCGGCACCGAGGAATGCGCGTTTCTATATATTTTTCGTCGGGATATCTCTAAGTATACATTTTCCTCGGCCACTTCCGGGAAACTTCATCGCATCGCCTGAATTCTTGATCGAACGCTTTTCCCTCGAATGCTGGGAACCCCATGAAATCGATCTTCCAAATGGGATCACGGTCGAATGCCGTGAATTATACGAAGAAATTCGCGTCAGCGGTTCGATAAATTGGCTGTAGTCGAAGGATGCCTGTGATATTTACATACCCGTCCTGTTTTAGCTTCTGTCTTGTCAATGACGAGGACTGTGACCATTAGTTTAATCCAATAACGATCCTGCGACCCTCGAGTGAAATGTGTTCTTCGTGGAAGAAAGGTTTGGTGAATACACAAGTATTGGAAATTTGTTAACTAATGTCCTTAAGCTCACTTTCTTTGTCGAGCAAAAATCGTTTATGGTTACTGTACGTACAGGAGTGGTACGTTAGTAATTAGTTCGTCATTTGTTGTCGATAATCCATATAGGTAGTCCCTGTGAATTAGGGCTGGGACTATTTGTCGAATTTTACGGTATTCGAATATTCGAATACTTCAGTTGCTCAATTATTTGGCGAATATAATTTGAATATCCAAGTATTCGAATACTACTTGAATATCCAAGTATTCGAATACTACTCGAATATCCGAGTATTCGAATACTACTCGAATATCCGAGTATTCGAATACCACTCGAATATCCGAGTATTCGAATACTACTCGAATATCCGAGTATTCGAATACTACTCGAATATCCGAGTATTCGTATACTACTCGAATATCCGAGTATTCGAATACTACTCGAATATCCGTGTATTCGAATACTACTCGAATATCCGGGTATTCGAATACTACTCGAATATCCAAGTATTCAAATACTACTCGAATTTTTAAGTATTCGAATATCCAAGTATTCGAATACTACTCGAATATTTAAGTATTCGAATACTACTCAAATATTTAAGTATTCGAATACTACTCGAATATTTAAGTATTCGAATACTACTCGAATATTTAAGTATTCGAATACTACTCGAATATTTAAGTATTCGAATACTGGTGTATTCGAATAGTATGGTGTGAATTATAAATCAAGTTCTTTAGGTTCATTTGTCAGGGTGAAATCTTGTAAGCTAATTTTGACCCACTTCACACCATACTTTTCGAATACATACATCAGTATTCGAATAATAACATTCGAATACTCAAATATTCGACGTTTATTCGTAGCGTTCGAATACTTGTAAAATATTCGAATATTAAATTATTCGAATAGTCCCAGCCCTACTGTGAATTATCCTGTGGACTCAATTTTTCAAATGCTTTCACTGGTATCCCTCCCATCTCCTCAACTGTTATATCATTTAGATTAACAATCAAATGAAGGTAGCGCTATGAATAAGCTTTTTAAGTCTGGAGGCTGTTTTATTTTAATTTAGTACCTCAAGGTTATCTCCATAGTCTACAATTTTATAAGTATCGTCTTAAAACGTCCTTCACTTTTAGTACTGTAAAATTAAATTCGTTTGAACGAGACTTTATTTTGCCAAAGGAACACATGAAACCATATTTAATATCTGCAAATGGTTAACTTCCATCCATGAATAAAATTACAGAGACCCTTCATTACTTTATTCCAGTGGAAGTGTCATTTTATTAAGGAAAATGAGCTATAGTTGATTGCCTTTGATAATAACGAGTCCATTAACATGAAATTACAAAGATGCAGAATCACTGAAAAGTTGATAATGGGATTCCTTTCACCAACTTCATTTCATCGAACGAAGTATTGAATAATATTACTAGTTTATTCTCTTACTAAATAAATAATAACACATCGTGGTTTTGTAATCCTTTGACACTGGAATAGCCATTGAATTTATGAAAAATTAACATTTGGAAAACAAAATAATTCCAACATTATGCCAACAAAGAAACAAAAGCTGCAAGAAAACACAAAAACGCGTTATTCATGGGAAAACAGCATTCCATTCAACTATTCGTAAATGGAAACAGATTATTGCAGCCAGATCTGTAGGCGGCTTTTGATAGTTCATCTTAAAAGCGACAATTCACTATTCACTAGTAATTTCTATCCTACTCCCCTCGAACTTCCCTCTCGCATTCTCCGTCTTCTTTTTCCTTCCTCGAGTTTTTTTTCCATTTTTGCGGCACTCTCTGTCGGTGAAACGACAAAATGAAAGTTTCGCAGCGGGTGAAATCGCTCAAGTGTCTCGTATAACGCTTTTCGCACGTCGGACGAACAGAAAAGCTTCTATAAAGTTTCGAGATATTTCGAAATCGTTCCCACCTATCGCTCAGACATCGAAAGTGAAGTAGCGAAGAAAATCGGGGATCCGCTTTGGCAGAAAAAAGAGTTCACCATTATCCGGTGGTTTGGAATATTGCATTTTTAATGAAATAAGAGAAGCACACCATTTCCCTAATCTGTCTTCTAACTACGTAAAATTACAGACATTACAAAAATGTAACTGGCACCAGTAGAAAATCTGAATTTTATATCAGTATTCGAATATATCAGTATTCGAATATATCAATATTCGAATATATCAGTATTCGAATATATCAATATTCGAATATATCAGTATTCGAATATATCAGTATTCGAATATATCAGTATTCGAATATATCAGTATTCGAATATATCAGTATTCGAATATATCAGTATTCGAATAGTATACATCAAATAGTATTCGAATACATCAGTATTCAAATAGTATACATCAAATAGTATTCGAATAATAACATTCGAATACTCAAATATTCGAAGTTTATTCATAGCATTCGAATACTTATAAAATATTCGCATACTTATAAAATATTCGAATACTTATAAAATATTCGAATACTTATAAAATATTCGAATACTTATAAAATATTCGAATACTTATAAAATATTCGAATACTTATAAAATGTTCGAATACTTATAAAATATTCGAATATTAAATTAATTGAATACTTATAAAATATTCGAATATTAAATTAATTGAATAGTCCCAGCCGTATTTCATAGCAGCAACATCAAAAGATTAGAATTTAGAATATTCAACATGTTCATTACTGTCATTCGAACCGCGCCTGGGATCAATGTTAACAAATCAGAGGTCCTTAAGCCGGGGGTCGATTTTCTCGCGTTTATCTCTGCCGTTCCCCAACGCCTCTGTTACCTCGAACAATTTTCCATCATACGTGTAGGGCGTATCTAATTAATTTTCGTTTTGCAGTGGCAAATTAACGAATTTTCCCCGCGGCGCTCCGATCGAGCCGGTCGCCCTGGCCTACGCAATCCGGGACGCGTAATTCGGCTTACTTCCGCTAATGAAGGAGGCTCGCGTCCATATATGTATAGAGGCTGGTGCACGCGGGTTAATTTCGACGGTGCATCTAGAATAATGTGAGCAACGTGGACCCTCGTAGGGGCTCGGGGATCGATCGATCCGCCGTGCAATTCGAATTCATTCGGTTAATTCCGCCGGCTGATTCGACAGGTTTGCATCGGGGCCGGGCCTCAGCAAACGAGAGCAAATTATTGTCATACCGGCGATAATTGGGCATAGCCGACTAATAAACTGAATCGAATCACCGACTCTTCGTGAGCGACCGGGATTCGACCAATTGCGACCGCGAGCTTCCCCCCCTCGGTCAAATAGCGCTGTCGCCCCGTTTATAGTAACGCGGCGTTACGTTTACATCAGAAATTACCGTCTGATTGGCTATTCCATAAACGAGAAATACCACTTAAGGGGAAAAAATCGAGAACGGATACGCTCCGTCGTTTCTGCTATCGTTGGTTGCTCGCGAATGAAACCGATTATTTGAATGGGTTTCGATACCCACCGGTTACCGTTCCACGCGACCGAAGTTATAGGAATCGACTTTCAGCAGTCTTAATATTTGCCTCGATTACGTTACAGAGTCGGTGGTACTGTAAAAAGTAAGTGGAAAATATTTGTAATAAGTAAAACTTTGGACGAAATGTTTCCACTTCGATTTCACGAGTTTCTGAATAGCGCCTCGAATTATTTTTATTATTAACGTCTTAACCCAGCGTTGGCAACGTGGGGAAATGTAACAAGAGTAGTAAGGTGGGGTCCCACAGACCCCGCAATTAATTTAGTGTATTATAGAAATCCAGTTCTTTAATTAAATTTTTATTAACCTAAAATACTTAAGTAATTAAGCATCTTTAATTTTCAACAAAAATATAATTCCTAAATAGCTTATATAATGAATAAACTAAATAACACTGCCACGCGTTGTTAAAAAGTTATACTCAATTTAAAATCTGGGGTCTGTGAGACCCCACCTGACCAACGCCGGGTTAATTGCACTAAGGGAATAGTTTAAATATAAGGTTAACAGAGATGGAGAGGGGTGTAATATGTGCAAAGGGCAATATCCGGGGCTGTAATTGACTAAGTAGTTGTTAGAGCTGTAAATATTCGAATATTCGAACCTCAAATTCGAATTCTCTGGTATTTGAATCTAAAATTCGAATTCTCTGGTATTCGAACCTCAAAGTCGAATTCTCTGGTATTCGAACCTCAAAGTCGAATTCTCTGGTATTTGAATCCAAAATTCGAATTCTCTGGTATTTGAATCTAAAATTCGAATTCTCTGGTATTCGAACCTCAAAGTCGAATTCTCTGGTATTCAAGTACGTAAAATATTCAAATATTCGAACCTCAAATTCGAATTCTCTGGTATTTGAATCTAAAATTCGAATTCTCTGGTATTTGAATCTAAAATTCGAATTCTCTGGTATTTGAATCTAAAATTCGAATTCTCTGGTATTTGAATCTAAAATTCGAATTCTCTGGTATTTGAATCTAAAATTCGAATTCTCTGGTATTTGAATCTAAAATTCGAATTCTCTGGTATTCGAACCTCAAAGTCGAATTCTCTGGTATTCGAACCTCAAAGTCGAATTCTCTGGTATTCGAACCTCAAAGTCGAATTCTCTGGTATTCGAACCTCAAAGTCGAATTCTCTGGTATTCGAACCTCAAAGTCGAATTCTCTGGTATTCAAGTACGTAAAATTTTCAAATATTCAACTTTCAAATTCGAATTCCCTGGTATTCGAATCTCAAAGTCGAATTCTCTGGTAGGTATTCGAACCTCAAAGTCGAATTCTCTGGTATTCGAATCTCAAAGTCGACTTCTCTGGTATTCGAACCTCAAAGCCGAATTCTCTGGTATTCGACTACGTAAAAAATTCAAATATTCAAACCTCAAATTCGAATTCTCTGGTATTCGAATATTCGTAACACCCCCACTTCATACTTAACCTTAGTAACGTCGTCAGGGATTTCCCACTGAAGAAATAAATATATTTGAACAAACACACAAACATAAAAACTTTCTGCTTTTAATCCGCAAAGCAGCATTTAACCTTTTCGAAGTTGGCTTCCAAACGAGCCCCCTTAAATATGCGTTCAATTCGCCGTACGTTTCAGTAGCCTTTTCGCAGTCATGATATTATCGAATCAGCGACGTGCTAAGTGGTTTTGTCTGCAGTGGGGCCGATACTCAAATAATCCGCTGAAACGTTTATCAACAAAATTCAATTATCGCTCGTATCGATGGAAATGGAGGTAATGTTCACGATAAACCGACGCGGTCGGCGACTCTTTGTAATAGAACTAATAGCGACAGCCTGTATCGCTTGACAAGATCCTGTACGCGTTAACGTCACATCGACGGCCGGATGGGGCCAATAATATAACGTTTACACCCAGCAAGGTAACACCCGCGTGTAATGTACCGCGTCGATGGTAAATAGTATAACATTTATACCGGCAATTAACTTCTAATTAGTCTGATGCTGCACGTGTTCCAGCCTGTAGTAACAGTTGCATCGTTGCTACCCGGAATCGACATCTTGCTTATTAGCATTCAACGTTGTACGGGAGGGGTTGTGTTTGTTCCTATTACAGATAGTTAGTAATTTAATGTTTGCGGGCTTTTACACTGTTAGATTACTCGATCACTTCCACGTTAATGAACAAGCACTTTCGAAGCGCGCGGAATGTAAAGGCTGAGCTTCAGAGGAGGTCGAAGGTCCTTGTGGCTTTCTGTCATTTGCTGCACTGAATGCTTCATAGTGCATGTATGAGAAAATTGTTCCAAGAGAAATTGTGTATTAAAAAAATGTTAGATGAATCAGAAATGGGAAAACACATGTATTAATTAACAGAGCATTAATGCTTGGTAGCATTGATACTCCATCCTTCAAATTGAGCTGCTTTCGCTTTTGCTTATTGCTTATTTAAATAGATACTTTTAAATTCTGGACACTATACAGTACGCATGAATGTATTGAAAATACAAAAATAGTTGGCTTAAGGAGAATTCTATTTTATGGGCTAAAAACATGGCAAATTTTAGTTTTTTTTTAAAACTAGCATTTTGATACATCTGAAATTTTGGGCCATGTTTTTATGCATCCTGGAAGAAGTTGCAGTTTTTTATTCGTTTTTAAAAATAAATATAGGAGTTATGGATCTCGCTGTGCAAAACTCGTCTGCTGGTGTGCATGATATTTACCTTCCATATGATCTGAAACAGAAAAATGAAACAGCGTTTTACTTTGTACATATGTAGCTTTGATTTGATGAACCAGGATACCGCTAAGTTCAATACTCATTTTGTTACACAAGAAAATTGGCGCAAAATTGGATAGCAAATATTAAATGTTCAAACCTTTCAGTTTGAAAACTCCACACTGCTGAATAAATTTTTTTATTTTTTGGTGGCTCGTCAATTTCAAGCTACATATGTATAAAATAAAACGCCGTTTTATTTTTCTGGTTCGGAGTAACTGGTAGATAAATATCATGCACACCAACGGACGGCGAATTTTGCGCGGCGTGATGGTCGATCATGCATAACTACTATATTTACGGTTAAAAATTAATCAAAAAAGAACTGCAGCTTCTTCAAAGATGCGCCAAAACATGATCCAAATTTCAGATAAATCGAATCGCTGGTTTCTTAAAAAAAAATTCCAAATTTTGCTATGTTTTTAGACCAAAGAATGGGATTCCACCTTAAAAAGTTTTGGTACATAATACATATATAAAATATAAAGATCATAAAACAGTCTCCGAAGATGAATCTGCACACCCGAAACAATGACAATTATTTAAAAAACAATCAGTTGATCAAATATTTGTAATAACCAATGAAGAACACGTAATAAAAAAATAGTAGAATATTATATATAATAAAAGGATAAATAATAAAAGGATAATAAAATCATTTTTACTTTAAAGCAATCATGTAAAATAAAAACTACGAAAACTGCACTGACATTTTGAGGGAATTTTATTTTAAATTTGGCAAACAACTATGTTTCTGCCAAAAACATCCGTCGTATTTCTATGTTTCAAAATCTATTTCACTTTGATATATTTTGCCGTTTAATTCAATTCGTGCTTCGCTGATACCGTATCCCATTTCCACCTCAAAGTGTCCATGAAATTTTCCAGAAGGTCCCAAACCGTTTCTTGGCGCTGGTAAATTCCCACCGCCAAGAGCATCGTGCGTATGTACACGCTTGTGTGCGCTTAGCAAAGGAGTTGACGAAAATCTTGACCGCAAAGGTGATGGTGAAAAACGTGTAGCGAGTTCTCGAGACGAAACGCGGCTTCTTTACATAGCTAATTCAGGAAAATACAGGTGTACACTCGAGGCTGGAGCCACTGTGTAACCGCATTCCCTAACAAGCTGAATCGCGAAAGGATTCTCCCGAACGGATACGTACGCCCTCACGAAAACCGTTGCTGTATAGAGGGGAATTTCATCTCGGGGCACAAATTCCATCCTCGTTCCATTTTCCAGCGCTACATATCGGCCTGTTGTACACATTCGCCAGCATGTGTACAGTGCAGTGCAAGGACGGCGACCTGAAAGGATGTCGTAAGTCGCAGACTATTTTTTCTCGCTTTGCAACCACTATCCTGTATCTCGTATCGTTATCTCTCGCTCCTCCATTTCCCTCCTGTTTATCCGCCTTTGTTTGCACCGCTTGCCTTTATTCTATATTCCCCCTGTTCCCTAAAAAATTTCATTTTCCGTCGTCCGAAAAAATTTCGAAACCTTCATTTGTCGCTATATCCTTGTTCATTGCTCCTCTTGTTCTCTTTGCTTTTTTCATAGTATTTTGTGACTTATATGTTTCTCTCTTTGTCCGTGTGGGGAATGCTGTTAGCGTTGTTAATAGCCCATCGAATCTAATTAGGGCGAACAGCGATACACAATATTTATCAAGAAAATTTTTTAATTTTTTATTTCGAAATAAATGTTCGGATGTAATTACATCAAATGATTTAAAGCCTCCGACTGCAGGCAATTGAGTTAATTTGAATTTTCATCTTATTGTTATCCTATTTATGATAAATAATATGATATGTATAAATAAATTAAATCTTAAGGTGTAAATAAATTAAGTCTTGGTTTTGTCATTTTTGTTCTCTTTTTAAGCAGTCGGGTTTTTTAACCATTTTTTTAAGGAAGGTTCTGGACTTACATGACAGGTAGAATGTGTGTAACCCTTTAACCTCTTACTAAGTTTTAGAAAAACGTTAAAAGAATTACAACCTTTTTTATGTTTCTATTTTACTATATGAAATCAAATAAATCGCAATAAATAGAAAATAATAATAATCACAAAATTAAAAAAAGATGTAAAATCAAAATGAGCTGCAAGTACATAAAGGTGCTTTCCAACTGCGCTTAAGATGACACAACTACATACATATACGCAGCTAAAATACTGTGTTCATACATTCCATTACCCATATCGCGGACATTTTAATAATGTGAAGATAAAATGTAACATCTAGACATTTGCCTAGATGTCCGCGACCTGGAAGTCAAATACTTGGCGCAGCCACGGGTCGCGCCGGTTAGTCTCCGCCGACGCCGCTAGAGGTCTACTCTTCTCGCAAGTTCTATCGTCCACTCTCGTTCATATATATACAAGTTCCAAGTAATTTGTTCTTAGTTCCAAAATGAAACAACGCACATCTTCCTTTCCTCCTCGATCTTTAATGCCGATCCACCTGTACGGCACAGTACTCCAAAAAGTTACGCCGGAGGCGACGGGGCAAGATCCCCCTTTACGTTCCGGAATCAATCTACAAATCACCATCTCGAATTCTGGACGTAACAATAATATAACACAACAGTGATTGTGAATAGTGACATGAATAAAATACAATAATTATTAATATGGTTAATAAATAAATACACTAGAAAAACAGGTGAATCATTTGCATTGCCAAAGCCGCCAAACCCTTCTAATTCTGACAATATCCCTCAACCCATGCTTAATTAATCACACTTCACTCAGCATTAACAAGAACTCCACCCCGCAAGCCCCAAACCGTTTTTAAAACCACCCTGCACATACCACCGGCGCTGTCAGCGGCCTTCAGTATTCCCCAAATAATCTACCTACGTTTTCATTTCTTTCCTCCCGTTTCCCATTTGTCCCGTTCACTCTGAGACACGCGATAAGGGACGCGGTCAGAAGGGGGCGGTGGAAAATTGTCTGCAACTTACGACACCATTCCAGGACACCGCACCTGCTTAACTTAAGGCTATAGCTACGCGGGGGCTGTTGTACACGTGTAACTTCGCACGGCACGGATGCAGGCCGGCCCTGTACGTGCAGAAGCATCGATGCACGTGTGCAGAGAGAAATGATGGTGATAAAGTTCGGCGAACAGCTGCGGGGAATGTATCGTCGTTATTTGTCCGCGCGCGGTTCCTTTTTGCCAACGGCTTCCAAACCGCCGACCAACGGCGTTTCATCACGTTCGGTTCTTGCGGGAATGGTTGCAAGGCTAACCGAATGGACTTTTGTAAAAAAAAAAGGACCGTTACAAATTCGAGTGCTCGGGGTAACAAGGCACTTCCGCCCGGGCTGCTTAGGGAGCGAATGTAGTTGGACGCTCGAACTTCCTCGGCGATGCTTAATCGACTCTGCATCCGCTTTTTGCGCGACGATTTTTGCGCGATCCGTCCATTACTCTGTTTCCGCCGCTGCTGCTCGTCGGACGTGAGAATTCTTTGTGCTGCGTGAGTGTGGAAATTGCAACGCGGGGATGGGCATTCGTTTTTGTTCAGCGCGTAAGCAATTTGTGACGATTGGAGGGAAGTGCAAATGAATCTCATTTGTTAAAACGATTTTCTGTTCGGTCGGTGGGAATTTGGTTTGGATTGTCAAGATTTTGTTTCGTAAACAGGTGTTAGGGAACTACGTGTAACTGGCGGGCAGAGTTTCGTTGTTGGGTGCCATTTTTTACTGGGGATTTACGGGGAACTAGATTCTACTGACTAATGTGTCAGTGGTTAAGGGGTTTTTGGTATAGGGGATGGGGTAGAATGTGGAGTAGGGTTCGAAGCATTTTCTCAGGGAAACGAGGCAGGATTGGAAAAGTACAGAGTGGGTATTATATGATAGTAGGTATATGGACTAAATTAACTGGTCATGCTCAGTCAGGAGGCCGAAAAAAGGTGGTATTTGGCAATTTTTTACTCAAAAGCTATAACACATTTCTCAAAAAATCTGTTTTCCTTTTAAGGATTGCATCTAGTACCGTGCATCGTGATTTTTTTTATTTAAAAATATTTATCAATAACTAAGTTTTTTGGAAAATATTCTTTAAATTATTAGCTTCCAAGTGCATATTACGATTTTTAATTAACAAAATTACTTATGGGTAAGAAGATTCATAAAATCTCCCCTCTTTTCAGGATCCTAGGTGTATGTAACCCCTTAAAAGTTTCTTAAGGTGCACCTCTGAATCTATGCAGATCTGTTAAAAAATGGTACCGCAAAATTGATCTTAACATCGAAATTCACAAATTAATTGTTTCATTTTAAATAATTATCTTATTAAGGATTGGTGGTGAGGGTAACTTGAAAAGTATGGATTTTTCGATAATTATATTTCCGCAGTTTTGTAGATACATAAAAAAACTATCACTTTTCTTTAAACTTATTATCGATATCTCTCACCGTTCTCGAGATATTCCACGAAAAAGAAAATTCTGCATTTTTTTCAATGTGTGATTTCACTTTCTTAGAGACACTATAATAAGAGTCTGGCCACGAGCCACTGTCCGCCATGTTTGGGCTAAATCCTACGAGAGAGAAAGAGATATACACCATATCACTTACCCAGGGATCGAAAAAGTTCTGGTACTTTTCAATAGGTTCCCTTTAAAACATGGACCTCGGAACTATTTTTAAAAATGTTCTCACATTATAAGTACCCAGAAGAACCGATAAAATAAAAGTTCTTAAAATTAAAGGTTCTAGTTGGAATGGAACTTATAAAATATAAAAATAAACAATTTTCTATAACAGGAACAGATATTTTGTTCACCAATATTAAAAAGGTTCTCAATCGTTGTAAAAAATACTGAATACTATTCAATGGATAGTACTACAACAATATTAAATAATTATTACAGTTAAATTGATATTCTGAATGTGTTATTTATTTGTAATACTTACCTACGTAGATATTTCTAATGTTATGATTTTCATACCTTTTATTAAATAAACATATGAAGAATATGATATTATATTGTTAAATAAAACTAGTACCTAATAGTTTAGTACTTTTCTTTATCTTATGAAAACTTTTTTAATAAATGGTCTAATGTAACTTGTTTCCATGGCACTTTTATTATATAGGTTCTAAAATATCTATTCCATGAGAACACTTTTTAAAGAAGTCCCTAAAGGTAACATTTTTTTCAATAAAAATTCCACAGAAACAGATATTTTCTTAAACAAAACATATAAGTTCGAACAGAATTTTTTTAAAAACGAGGGTTCGAGAACTTTTTCGATCCCTGCTCTTATCAACTCTTACGTTTATGGCCAAAATAGGTTTTGTTATTAAAGTGTTTATGAATATATCTACATTATTTTTTTACTACTCAAATGTACATTTCCAGATAAATAGATATTCCAAACAATTAGATTAGCATGACAAAAAACGTTTTTTATTAACTTTCAAACATATATGTTTTAAAAAGTGTGTTACAATTAAGGTTAGTATAATTGACAGATTTAAAAATCAGCAGGAATAGACCAAAAATGGCGGACCAATCAAGAGTGGCCTTCTTCTGGCCAGACTCTTATTATAGTCTCTATATGGCACCACCAAAAAACAGGTTTGCCTTGCGGATGAACTACTATACTGGCACCCAAAGTTGCAAAACTTCCCGAATTTTCAGGTGCCTCACTTCCCTTATAAGAACCACCTCTTTAAAATGATAGTCCAAACAATAAACCCTCGATATCTCCCTCAAACAAGTCTGCAGACCGAACCAGCTGATCCTAAGTAGTTAACGTTGATATCATTCGTTTCCCGACGCAATTACTGTAAACTCGCCGGCGGAAATATTATCCCAGCCAATATCGAATCAGTACAGTCAGCAGACAGGGGCTTAAACCTTCGTCTCCACCCCCCACCCTCCCCGCCATAAACCAAAACCGTCCCAACACTTATCCGACTGTGCTCTATTTGCCGGAAAATTTGCTCCACTTTGCTTAGCAAGAAATTTTTGCGGTCTCTCTCTAGCTCGCCGCCCGCCCCAGCCCCTCGGCCTGCACTCCACTCCCGGGGCCCCGACATCCGCTCGGCATCTCGACCTCATCCAATTCCCATTGCCTGTAGTGGTGCCGACGGGGCTGTTCGAGCAAAAGCGACCGAGTAAATATCTTGCAGTGACGGTAAACGGAATTGAATAAACATTTTTCAGCAAATAGAATCGACAATGGTACGAATTTAAAAGTCGCTGAGACGAGCACAGGTGGTTCTCCCCCGCCGGCGGGGGAGAGCGCCGAACGGAAAAATTGCATTTCACACTACCCTCCGTCGTGTCCCGCCCTCCAACGTCTCCCTCACCCGGTCCCTATGCACCGCGCATTTCGTTCGTCCCCTCGTTCCCTTACACGAGCGGCGGCCTTCTTCGTGCCCTCCCCCTTGCCGCGAACACTAACGTCAACCCCCTATAAACCGTGCGCGTCCACGATCGCCTGCGACGAAGTCGTGGTCGGTGCCCTCGACCCTCCCCCGGGCCAGTTATCTCCCAATTCTTGCTGAGAATTGGTTATAAATGCTAATGTACGAGCCAGCTGCGATGCAATCTCCGAGGAGGAACGTTTTTAGAGAGGTGAAACGCGTCCGACGGGCAATTTTAAGGTCGACCACACCGTAGGTGCCTCCGGGTTCCGAAGATGAATGCCAGTTCCCGCGATGGGGTGCACGAGGATGCGCTTCAATTTGGGCAGTTTAAGGAAATCTGCTCAGATGATCCTGTTTGAGGGGAATATGCTTGAATCTCTGACGGAGATCCTGTTACTAATAAAAGGGTATCACTATTTATATACTTATTTGTTTAGAGGCAGTTTTAATAGTCACTGTACAATTGATGGTTTTAAATCAGTTACTGCCGCATTGGCAGCAGTTAGTGATCCTCTGGGTAGGGATCGGAACAACGTGTATCGTCGCTGATTGGTTGCCGCGATTTAGAGCAAAAGCGGAAGTAGACAGAGAAAGAGACTGTAAAAAGTAAGAGACAGAAATACTGATAGAAAGGGACAGAAATAGTGACTGAAAGGGAGAGAGAAATGCTGATAGAAAGAGATAGATAAACTTTAGGTTATGTTACTTCCGGTTTTGCTCCAACATGGCTGCGGTTATACCGATCACTCCCTAGAGGATCACTAGCAACAGTTAGAGACACTATAACAAGAGTCTGACCACAAGAAGGCCACTTTTGATTGGTCCGCCATTTTTGGTCTATTCCCGCTGATTTTTAAATCTGTCAATTATACTAACCTTAATTGTAACACATTTTTTAAAACATTTATGTTTGAAAGTTAATAAAAAATGTTTTTTGTCATACTATTCTAATTGTTTGTAATATCTATTTATCTGGAAATGTACATTTGGGTAGTAAAAAAATAATGTAGATATATTCATAAACACTTTCATAACATAACCTATTTTGGCCATAAACGTAAGAGTTATTAAGAGTGGTTAAGAGTGATATGGTGTATATCTCTTTCTCTCTCGTAGGATTTAGCCCAAACATGGCGGACATATGCTCTAAGGGCTCGTGGCCAGACTCTTATTATAGTGTCTCTAGCAACAGTGAACAAGGAACACCACCAAGTGGTGGAAGCCAACACTACATGTGTCCACCAATGTTCAGTACACCATGGTGGTATATAAAGGTGATGCAACAAAGCCACTTTTCCCTAGTAATAGTGTCTTCATAAGAGTTTAGTACAGATTTTATGTAGCAGATGGCGTGTGTGCATGGATCCCACACAGATAGAGTCGACTTTGATTGATAAGTGTAACGACGCCACGCTACCGTCTTCCGTGTACTGTGTTTCTTATATAAACTATTATTTTAACTAGCACTATGGTTAAACGGTGCAAAGTAGAGAATTGTGGTTCTTCTGGAAAAGAAAAAAATACATATATTTTTGCAGTACCAAAGGATACAATTCAAAGAAAGAAGTGGTGATCTCCGATTGTATGATCTCCGTTGGCTAACAACGAAATTAACAAAATAACACTAAACACAGAAATATTTTGGCAGCAATACTGCTGGTAAAATGATAAGGGTTATATACATATATTATGAGAAATAAAATTTTGGATGATAAATATATAAAATACATGATAAACATGTACACGAAATTCATACATATAACCTTTACAATAATTTAAAATTATTATTAATAACCATTTCTGTTGGGTATATATTCTTTACATTTCAAATTTACCGCGGTAACGCGCCTCTTAGAGTTAACGCCACCTGGTTAGTATTCTGCGAATTAAACTGTTATGAAGACACCGTACATGGTCCTGTCAAACCACCTTTATATACCACCCTTAGTACACCAAACAGGGATCAGCAGAGAATTTTGCAAATTTCTTCAGGCAGCCAGTGCTGTGTAAACGCCGGGTAGTAGTTTTTATCAACATCCGTTGTTCCCTACAGTGCATCAGAGATCTCTGATGCTTCTTTCGACTCATTTGACTTTTCTGATCCTGTATTATTCATCAGGAAGATAAAGAAAGTAAACATAGGTACATATAATAAAATGAGATTATTATAAAAATTCGTATTCGAAACGGGTTCGGAATGTTGAGGAATACAAAAATGGCTGTCAACAAAAAAATTTACCAACAACACGCGGTATTCCCAAGCGGTCACCCATCCAAGTACTAACCGCGCCTAGCGCCGCTTAACTGCAGTGATCAGACGGGAACTGGTGTTTTGCAGGCGCAGTATGGTCGTTGGTAAGAATACAGTTTCGTTTGTCGGTGAAACTGTTACACCGCTGAGGAAAGTACTTGCCAATTCCAGTCTTGCCTCCCAAGAAACGCTACGAAAAACACTGTTTTCAACGAAGTTGGCATTAAATTCTACAAATTCGTTTTATGTGTAATTTCGTTAATTACAGTCCGAATGATGTCGGGTTTGGTATCATTTTGATCGGGGAAGCACAAGGGATCGATTGGTATCGCGTTCCTAAAGATCCGATGAGAAATGCGGAAGTTGACAGTTGTCACTTCTTGAACTGCCACCTCTAACCTGAAATTTTAGAGATGAGATCGCGAGGAAAGTCTGCGAAGTAAAAATTAAGAATTTTAACCCTTCGTGGTCACACTTTATAATCACAAATTGGTCACATAGGGGTCACTGCACACCAGTGTCATTTTTGAGTTACCAGTTTCGTATTTTTGAATCTTTTAACTTTTGAATGATAATTGTATATTCGTAATATTGGTACAATCATGCTTTAATAGTCTTTCTAGAAATGTAAATTTGGCAACATGAAGTTTGTAGTTGAAAAAGAACGATTTACCACGGTTTTGGAAAAAAGCGAATTTTTTCGCGATAAATCGCCTTTGGAAGGTGTAAAGGCGCGATGTTTGAACTCGAAAATTGCTCTTGGGGTGCGGTACACCTCCTGTGGTCACTAATGGTTAATAGCGCAGCTGTTAAAGAATCTGGAAGAAGTTTAAAGAAACTTTGATTGCATTATTGCAGATAATAAAAAATACGTGTCAAATATTTTTCACTATTTTGCAAATTTGCAGTCTCATCAAAATCGGCGTGCGCGGGTTCGATATGTTCCCTTTTTAGAACTAATTACTCCGTAACCCAGACCTAACCCAGACCTAACCCAGATTTAACCCAGACCTAACCCAGATTTAACCCAGATTTAACCCAGACCTAACCCAGATTTAACCCACATTTAACCCAGACCTAACCCAGATTTAACCCAGATTTAACTCCGACCTAACCCAGACCTAACCCAGACCTCTATGATCACCCAGAATTTTATACTTCTAGCTAAAATTATTAGAAGAAAACAGTTCGTTCCCCTCTAAATTCCGCGTACATTTTTCATTATGTATCCACTGGCGATACCTCTACTTTCACCCCTAATTACGGTACACCCAACTTTTCCACGCGAACCAATTCGTTTCAAATAGAATTCCTATGCAAACACCATACTAAAAACAATGCATTTTCACACTTCACACTAACAACCCAATCACCGATTTAATAACAACTGCCAATGCGGTTCGTCAAACCCAAACCAACGTATCCGCTATCGCGAGCCAATAACGATCATCTGCCTACCAGGTCTCGTCTGTGAAACGACTGGTGCTTTCAGGCGGTCTAAGGTTCGCCGAAATGAGCCATAAACTTCAACCGGATCGTTCTTCGATTGTTTACAATAAAATGGAAAAAAACAACGAGAGATAAAGGGGGACAGAAACTATCAGTCGTTTACGAGGATTCGGGCGAGCTCGTAACCGGGCAGTAAAGGTGGTAGGAAAAAGGAAGACAAGTGGGAAGAAGAGTGGGAATCGGAACGGAAGTGAAAGAGGTCAGATCCATGCCCGGCGCCATCGCGGGGACCGATTTACGATCGCGAGCGTGCTCCGGCAGTTCGTTCTAAAGGGAAATCGTTTCCTCACCAGTGAAAAGGAGGATCGAGAGCAACGATCGATCAGGACAGACGATAAATTAGCATCGAGTTAGTATCCGACGTGCTCAAATTCATTGGCCCCCTCCCACATTATATTCGCGGGCTCGCGCCTGCATGTGCGAGCGCGCTCGTATGCGCATCCCCGTCCAGAGCAGCACGACGGCTGGATGCGGCCAATTTTGCTGTTCAAATACGTCCCCGCGTGTTTGTGAGCTCTCAGCTTGAACTTGCTCAGATTCCACTGAATGGGAAAGAAACCCGGCGAACGGTAAATCCTCGGAAGCGTTATTCTTCGGGTATCAGGCTGACAGAGGCGACGAGGGAAGGCGGCGCGGAACGGGTCTTATCGTTAGGATCGAATTCTGAACAGCTCAGGCGCCTTCCGCTGCTGCCCGGAAACCGACGAATACACCGATCGAACGTAATTGTTGCTACGGTTGCCTCCGCTAATTTCTATTGCGAACGATCCTGGCGTAATAGGTATTCGGAGAACGAAACCCGCTTTGTGTTAATCCTTGGCGGCTGTTCTGTATTCCCCTTTAAGTGGATTATAGGCATCTAGGAGTTCCTGATGCTAACGGAGCTATTGCATTAAAATCGGGGCACTTATTTTGGTTTCCTAAGGAATTCTAGGGCGTGGTGACGATGGACACTTTATGGCTGGTGAAACTTTGAGATTGCTGACTTGTAGTGGTTTGTGTATCCTCGTATTTAATTATGGGAGAGTGGTGTATATATCTTCTGAATGTTCCGTCAAATGTAAGTTTAAATGCTGGTAGATTTCTGCCTGGTGTCAGCCAATAAAGTTAAAAGTCTAATCAAGTTTCGTGCAGGTGCAATTAGTTACTGTTAAATTGCCGAGGATTTTTTTATTTCAAATTCTATTAGTGACTTACAAGGACACCATGTGTTAGACATCGATTTTGATGAGCCTTGGCACGATGGATCTATGTCGAAAATAAGTAAATGGGTGTCCGAGCGTTTCAGCCAATAGGCCTTAATAATAGAGATATTTGCATGGAAATTATTAAAAATTTCATAGTGGCCGTGGGGTTGTAGTGGGTAAAAATTCCACAACTACCCTGGCGCCCCAGGGGGATTCACCTCTGGAGGAGTCGGGGTGCCTTTTGAAGATTTCCCCAAGTTAAAGAAAATTATAACAAATAATTATTTATAAAATAAAATTTACAATTTTTAAAAATCTTATAAAAATTAAAAATCTTATAAAAATAATTCTCAAATATTCAGCTATAAAAATTAATGCAAAACTCCCACTAAAATACTCTGTATTAAAACCTGATACTAATTTTGACTCCCCTTCAAAATTTACAATTCTTTTTTAACATGGGGAAATCTTCAAAAGGCACCCCGACTCCTCCAGTGGGGAATCCCCCTGGGGCGCCAGGGTAATTGTGGGATTTTTACCCACTAAAACTCCACGGCCACTGAAATTTTTAATAATTTACATATAAATATCTCTATTATTAAGGCCTATTGGCTGAAACGCTCGGACACCTATTTACTTATTTTCGACATACAAGTGTCCTCCCCTTGTTATTAATCTTTTTATTAGTGATTTAAATTCATCCTGACAATCTTGAAAAAATATTTTCTCATTGTATAAAAAGATGAATGTAATCGTTGGATTAAGGGAGTACATGGGTATTAGGCAGCTAAAATCAACGGTTGCTTCTGGACTAGATTGTAGAGCCAGTAATAACTTAAACCATTTGCTCTCTCAACAATTCTTTCTTTGGGATATAAGACGTATTTTCAAATATGAAGATTTACAAAATATTAAAATACTAATAAATAAGACGTGAAAGTGAGGGTTTGCGTAATGCGCACCTCCATGTGTTGAACACGGTTCCAATTGACCCACTCATCTGAAAGCAACATCGCTGTATATGAGTATCCTTTAGCTCAAAATCTACAATGTGGAACTCGGTGGAAAAATTTTAATAAAAATTCACAACAAATATCAACTTTGAAGGGTTTTACTGAAATAATTCTACGATAAATGTTGTCTTAAATGTTGTTAAAGTTATGCGATCTGAGTGAGCGGGTTCCACATCGTGGAGAACAGTGTTTTATAGGTTCAGTTAAAATTTCAACAAAAACTATCGACCCGTTCTCGAGTTTACGATGTTCGTCTTGAGAAACACAGTTTTGAGAAAAACGGCTTTAAAGCCCGCCGCGGCGCGTTTACCTGCATTGGCCCGCCCGTTACTTTTCACGCTATAACTCTCTCAATTTTTCGAATTTTTCAATGAAATCTTTTTTAAAATACTTCTAAGACTCGTGGCTACCATAAACAATCGAAAAAATTCGATTATTTGACCCCGAAATACCCTAGTACCTTAACCCTCGTACAACAAATGCAGGGTCATTTTGACCCAACTCTGACAAAGTCTATCACGATGTTATATTTATGTTAGCAATGGCAAAATATAGTATGATGCCTACATTGCAGTAACATTATTTGTAAAAATCCTACAGGAGATATACCTATTTTATGTACCAAATGTACACAAATATTACTAATATTATTAATAAATTTTAGTTAATTTGAGAAATTTTAATTTTCTAATTTAATTTTTTCGTGAAACCGGTGTACCATAGAAATGTTGCTATGGATCAAAATGACGGCGCATTCGTCTCACGCGACCATATCCACCATTCGTCTTCCGAGGGTTCAATAATAATCGATGAAATTGGAGAACTACTAGGAGTACGTTTCCGATTTCGCGTATTATTATTAATAGATCCGTCCCTTTATAAGGAACGCGGATGCCGGCATCCCCGTCGATGCTTGTAGGAGACTTTCAATAGCCCCGTGTTACAACGATATTGAAAATACCATGGAGACGTTTCCAGTTTTCAACTGTGACGCCGGGGCTTTCCCTATATATCCCCCGTATAAGGTACAAAATCTCCCTCGGAATCTTCGAATTTAAATATCACTGAACATCCAGCCAGCCACGGATCCTGAATCACGCTCGGATATGAAGAACTCGGGGGGCTTTAAACCAGTTGATCTTGCTATGCATTTATGGATGTCGAAGGCCCGAAGGACGTACTATATCGCGCGCTCTCCGCTCACGACGAATCGACTTTTCGCTCCCGATCCAGACCGGGACGAGCGTCGTCCTCTTCCTTCCCGGCTCGGACCGGCGAGCTTTCCTGCGCTACCTTTTGTCCGACTCCGCGGGCTCTGTATTAGTGGATTTGAGGATGATCGGCGATTATGGCCTCTCCGCTAGAGAGGCTCCCGTGGCTCGAAGGCAGCGCGGCAAGGAAACCGAAACATCACGGGGAACTTCTCCACGATTTCCCAAAGGGGCCCCCCTCGCCCTCCCCGCGATAATTCAACGTCCACCCGGAATTCAGCTGTCTTCTCTGGGACATCGAAGCCATCGCTGCTGGCGTCAGATCTCTGATTCTTTCTCGAAATTTGATACGGCGAGTAAGAGGATAAGGAACGTTCGAGCGGGCTACGTAGCCGCTAGACCACTGTCCCGCGCTCTACTTTTACCCACGATCCTTATTCTCGGACGTCAACCGGTACGCTGTTCCCATTTATATCGGAGAAATAATCTCAAGGAACGTTTAAGATTTCCACTTGGCCTTTCTGTCAGATACGCTTTCCTGCTGAAGGTACATAAACTGGGTGTTCTTGAAAGAGGGTTGAGGAGTAACTGGGTGGATAGTGCTCGATATGTTGAGTGACAGATGCTTAATTAAAATAGGTTGAGGAACCTAGTCTGTCCGAGGTAGAAGCGATTTTTGCTTCTGATAACGCGGGGGATTTTTTGCCTGTTTTTATTAGTATTTATTGCATAAGGCTTGTTCTTAAATTACGTAAGGCATTTTAGGTGGGAGGGATTCGCGAGAATCTTACGTAATATCTTTCATTAATGTTCCAGAATACTAATTTTAGTTTAAATCTCCCGAAACCGATTTAAATGAATTATATAAATATTTAAAAGAATTGTAATAGCTGAAAAATTCAGTGTAATAAATATTACGTAACGACGGGTGGGCTGGGGTTGGAATATAAAATGTTACGAATTCTTATACTGAAGGAGGGAGGAGGTAAGAAATCGCCAAAACTACTTTTACGTAATTGAAGGACGGCCCCTAAGACATCTTGTTACGCTGACAACTGTGTTTTATTTGTATCACAATTGATAATTAGGTACTGTTGTGTTATAAACAGAGATCGAAATAAACAGTTAAATATGTTTCGTTTGAGAGAATATCTGTCCCCGTAAAAGTTATAATTATCAATTTTTTGCATGGTTGCTTAGCTACCCCATCATGCCCCCCTTCCCCTACAGGAGATTGTTTTTTACTTTTTCAGTTTCAAAAAATGTGTAATTACACATTAAAGTTATATTAATAAATGACTAAAACCGATTTTGTTTCTGCGCATTCTTTGTATGCCAAAAAAAGTCATGAGAAACACCTCCAAAAATCGCAGTCAAAGGTGGTATCCTGCCTTAACACACATATCCGTTATTACGTCATAATTACAACTCTGCACTAATGTAATTAATATCCATAAATGTAGCATACACAATTATTGGTACATAAAGCCTAAGAGTATCTTAAGGGGTTACACCACCTTGGCGCTTGGAAAAATAGGTATAAAAATAAACTTTTTTTTTTACGCTGCCATTAAGTATATAAAGTGATCTTTATTTTACACATATATATAGTAGTTTTATTTTTAAAAAAAATAAAATGGGGCGGAGATATAAGCCGATAAGTAGGACCCTCTTTGGAAAATCCTTCCTGATGGTGTACTTGATTTCTCTGTTAGGCATCGTCTAAAATATAAAAAATAAATTGTTTCTTATTTAAAAGGGTAATAGCTAAAATGTGACATAGGATTTTTGTGATTGGGTGCCATGTTCGAAAGTTATTAATTTTTTAAACTTTTTAACATCGATGCAAACTTGAGTTTCTTTTTCAAACAGCTGTCGTTTCTACAAAAAAATTTTAAAATTTTTCCCTCTGTCACATTTTAGCTATTACCCTTTTAAATAAGAAACAATTTATTTTTTATATTTTAGACGATGCCTAACAGAGAAATCAAGTACACCATCAGGAAGGATTTTCAAAAGAGGGTCCTACTCATCGGCTTATATCTCCGCCATTTTTTATTTTTTTTTAATCGTTAATATTGTAAATTGTTCATAAAACTACTATATATATGTGTAAAATAAAGATCATTTTATATACTGAATGGCAGCGTAAAAAAAAAGTTTATTTTTATACCTATTTTTCCGAGCGCCAAGGTGGTGTAACCCCTTAAATCTAATTATAAGTCCGCATTGCCGTTGTTTATCGCGTATAAATAAACACAACAACCCCTTTCAATTTCAATGCGTTGAATTATTGAAAATTCTCCGTAGCACTCCAAAAACTACTGAACATTCCCCCATTAAAGTAACAATTCCTTACCCTCGTGAATATTCAAGTACAGTCCACAAAACCGAAAATACCATTCCCCTATGAATTCTTACTCGCACCCTTACGTCATTGGACGCCTCCTAAACATACCGCGAATAAGTTGCCACCGACGAATTCGCGCCACGCAAATTCCGCGTTTCCCTGCCTTGGAGCAGCCAGCTCGCCTCGTTGCCGTGGCGCGTCGGATCGGAGGGACGGGAAATGGTCAGTTCCATTTCCGTTCGGAAGGTTTCCGCCTCTCGCGGCGCGTTGAAATATTACCGCAATACCGCGGCGGCAGAGGGTGAAGAAAAGTAAGCGTGAAATCCAATCGACCAATCCTATTTTCTCGCTTCTGTTTGCAGATTACCTCGATCGAGCGGAAAGGAAACGACGCTCGGTTCGCGCGTCACGGAGCCGCTGATTTATTCGCCGGAGGCCGGGATGGGGGCGACGGAATGAAAACACCGGGCGGCACAGAGCGTAGGAGGCATAAGCAAATTACTGGATCCAGCCTGACCGCGTTAATCGGCTTTTCGCAGTGAGCTTTCACCTGAGGGTAAAAACGGTCCTGCATTAAATCGGCGTCGCGAGCCAACGGACAGAAAAAAAGAAAGGAAGAGGAGAACAGCAAGAGGGGATAGGATAAGAAGGAGGAAGCAATGAGAGGAACGAGCCAGCGTGGAACACTCGAGCGAAGAAGGGAAACCACGCAGCCGCGGCGTGCATCGGGAATACTTATTCCGGAAATCCGGTTTGCCGGAATGAAGCCTTGAAATTGCCATCCACTTCTTTGCCGGTTGCGTCTCCGACTGCATACCGCGGCTCCCACTCGCGGCGACGTCCTACCTTCACGGCCGAAGAAAAAGATGGGGTAGCGAGGAACTCTCGCGGTCGGTGGCTTTGCATTCAGCCGGCACCAGGGAAAGTTTAAGCGACTCATGGAGACACTCTTGAGATTCACCCCCCGCGCGGCTCCTTAAGTTTCCGGCTCCCCGCTAACAGAAAAACGGGGAGGCCTCCGGTGTAACGCAAGTGTTCCCGTGGATGCCGCAGTGGCGGCGGTTCTCTCCGGTGGCATCGCTCCGGGGTTTAATTGATCTCCGCGCACGCCGCTGCGAGGAGCATCGCTAGTTCCTGACCATTCGCGGTTGGAACGACCGTGGCACACGTTTCTCGTACTGTTCAAGGTGAAATAAGTGATTAATCGGGGACTTGAGAACCACTGGTCGTAAATGATTTCCCCGGTAAGAATCGGGAGCTTCAGTGACGGTAAAATCGGAACTTACGATGCAGGATTATGCCCCGCACAATGGCGATAAATCGTTTAATAAGAGCCGACGTTATTGCGCCGCCATCTATAAATATTTCTTAAACGTATGCGTCCCTTAAGGGGGCAATATCCCGAAAACGAGGGCCGAGCCTTTCGATCTCGATCTTCCGTGGAGGAGCCGGTCCGCGGCAGGAGCTAATATCCCAGAAAATATCTGAAGCATCGATTTTACCCGTAGAATCCTGGGCCGCGTTCCAGTCGGGGCGGCCGTCCTCCAGAAAAATCGCGGGAGCACGCGATCGAACGCCCAGCCCCGATTCATCCGGGATAACCTCCGTGATCTGGCCCCCGTCGAGAGCGACCATTTTCTAAGAGGATAATAAAAATCGACAGTGACTGCGATCGGGGTGTCGACTCCGTGACAACGGCCCTTTGTCTCCCCGCTGCGACAGGGACTTCTCGCAAATGTGCCGGGGCGCTCTCCCGATAGGCATTCCGATGTGAGGCATCCGCAGCCGCCCCGTCGTGCCGGTGCGTCAAATGGAGTGTTTCGAGCCGAGGCTCGCTGGCGACGGTGAACCCGGCGTTTCGGGGGCCCGCATCTACGCGACGCAGCTGGCGCGAATGGATTCACGGCGCTCGCGAAGATGGTCGAGAAGGAAGTTGTTGAAGAAACTGCTCGCCGTCAACGTTGCAAAGTGACCGTGTCGGAATGGCTTCTCCCGCTTATGAGCACGGAACGAGGTGGTAATCGCGTAACCCTCAGCGGGGGTCGAGCGGAAGAATGAGCCAGTAGCTAACTGGGCGGAGGAAAAGGGGGCTAAAACGGTTTCGACCACTCTGTTCCCGGCCACTGAAGCTGAGGATACGAATGGCGCGAGATTAGCCATCGGGAGTGCTCGTGGGAGATTAGAGGGTCCACTCTTATCTTCCTATTTCTCTTGGAAGAGGGGGCCCGGCAGATGTGAACGACAGGCCGCGGCCGAGATACCGTTCGACAAATGCTAGTCAACGGATGGGAACTGGGGTGATCCGGTAGGAAGGTGAGACGCGAGGATGGAGAAGGACACCGTGAGACATTACAGAGCTTACGAGGGCTTCAAGCCCGCGAACAATGGCAATACATCGTCCTTGAAGAGGTCTACGGCGGACCGCTCGAAAATGCATCCATCGAGACAAGTGAGGTGTCTCTGCTTCGGCGGAGTGCCGGACAAGGCCAGCCAGCACTCCTTCCTCAAGGGTTTTATTATAAACCTCGGGATATGCGCCCTCCTGGTGGGCTACACTTTGCTCGGTAGTTTCATCTTCCTCGCCATCGAGGGCGGCACCGACGCCGGGATGCAACAAAGGACACTCGCCACGACAATAGCGGGGAATCAGCCTATCAGACGGAACACGACCGCTTGGCTGAAGCAGGTGAGTGTAGGAATATTGATTTTCGCCCGCTAACTTTCTTCCTGGCTTGCCATTCAAGACTTTGCCGCTGAAAGAACGCAGCTACGTAATTCGCTGGAATTGCGGTGTAGGTAGCGTTGGCTGTGGAGGAGAATGATGGGTAGATTAGTGCAGGGAAGAGGCAGATCCGATAACTCAGTCCCAAGTTATGAGGATAGTGGTACGTTCAGTGTATCTGGATTTGGGGACAGAAAGGGAGCAGCTCTCTTGTATTATGTAGATTTTTATGCAACTTAGTGCAAACAGGGGTCAGCTTCGAATTTTGAAAATTCCACCCCGCCATTGGGAAAATATATTTTTGAATAGTAATAGTGCTAAATGCTGTGTTAATATGTAGATTTTAAGGGGGTAAACACTTTGAATATAGGGGAGACTGGGGCTAAGCCGCCACTTTTTTGGCGATGCCAATTTTCGGCAATAAAATGAATAATTTTACCGTACATATTTATACTGTTGGAAAGAGTAAAGCCTCAGCTACAAAATTACTGTACGATATAATCTTTATCTGGCATAGTGTAATGAAGAAATCGAAAAATTGACGTTGGTGTATTTTCTGAAATGTCAAAATCGCCGGGGCTAAGGCGCCACCCCCTGGGGCTAAGTCGCCACCTTCTTTTCGTACCAAATTGTTAGTAGAAAATGAAAATTGTTTGAAGGAAAACACTCAAAGATGTGTTATTATTTTTTTTTTATTTTTTTTTTATTTTTTTTTTAACTGAGGCGTTTACAATTAAAGATAGAGTGAATTCGACTAAGTGACAATTATGAATGTGGCGACTTAACCCCAATGGCTTTGTGGCGACTTAGCCCCGAGCGCCAGTCGCAACTTCGGTCGCTCAGAAAATATTTTAGATCAAAGAAAATGAAAGGTTTCATATCAAAATCGTGTTTGGCATGCTTAATTCTCTAAGAATCACTTACTTACCTTCAGATTTTCCGCGATCAGTGCGAAGGTGCAAACCGAAATTTTCGTTGCGGAAACAAATTTACTTTCGGCCACTTTTCATAGCAACCAGCACGTTCAACGAAATACAAATTACAATTTAGTACCTAAATTCACCATACTCTGTCGGTCGCATTGAAATCTGATTGAAGATCTACAGTATCGACCGCGAGATCATACGATGTATAGATTCGGAGATGTTTAAAAGTGGCGACTTAGCCCCGGTGGCGGCTTAGCCCCGGTCTCCCCTACATATTAGGGTGCCACTTATTTTTCGATTTTTGATTTTGAAAGGAGACCCCACCTAGTTTTGTTCCTTTTGATTTACAATTCCGCTACACCAAATTTCAGCTCATTCGGATAATTATTATCCCGTGGCGACAACACGTGGAAATTAACAAAAAATTACATTTTCAAATTTTTATTGCAGGGTTTATCTTATTTCAAATGCCCAAGTGTCTTCCAAATCCTACATACTTGTATTCTAATTTATCGAATTAAAAAAATTAATCGCAAGTCCGTAACATATCAAAGTCAAGTATTCAGTCCTACTGTTTTATTATGCTGCCTTTATAACATTATAACCGTTTTGATACACGGTGATTTACATAACCGTTACAGATTCCGACAATTCTACGAAACAATGAAAGTAAAATGGTGTAGCGGAGGTTGCTATTGCATTCCTTAATTTTCGTTGTTTGCAAGACTTCTCTATAATTTTTTAAAGTTAAAGTTCAAAACGGTTTAATGTTATCCGATTAAGCTGAACCTTTACGTTATCACTATATCAGATCAAATGAAACAAAATTATGGGGGGTCCCAGGGAAAATTTGAATTATTTTTTACTTAATAAATAAGTGGCACCCTAATATATATGTCTAAAAATATTTTTATTAGTTTACGAAAAGTTAATACATTTGGAGCTGTCCCCTTCTTGCTGCAAAGTCTTCAATTGTCGCGCACTTTCGGTTTACATGGTTTGAATATTAGTTAATTGTTTCCTAACAAATAGTAGAAATCGAGGATGAAACTTCAAACTCGAATGTTTTGCGCGCCGTAATATTAGCTCGCCGATTAGGCTATCCAGAATTTTCCGTCATTCTGCTTTTGAGACTACGAATATCACTAATTTTATCAGATATAAATTATCCATTTTCTGGCTCAATTAATAATTCCAAGTACATACTACGAAAATAATCAAATAACTTTCATCTAATTTTATCATGTTTGAAGAGATGTAAGACACAGAAATATTTCGGTAACTCAATGTCAACAATATTTCACATCACCTTCATACTCAGTGGCTTATATAAATTCAGAGAAGACTCTTCAGAATTGATCAACTGGTTTTTTAATTACAAAAAGTAAATCGTAAAAATGTACTGAACTACACTACGTATTACTAAAAACAAACGCCAGTATTTAAATATACACAATCTGTAACAAACACTAAGAAATTGCATAAATTGGAGATCCCAATTTAAATATTTGAATAAAATTCCCTGCCATGTTGCATAATTAGGGAAGAATGGAGAATTCCCTGATATTGAAATACATAACTTTCATCATCGCAGGTAGCCCATTGTTAGTATCTCAATAACATCTACTAACAATTTCCATAAAAACATGAATAGGAGAAATCACGCACCTATGCCTCCATTGGTATTTAGTTTATTTTAAATGACGCACAGTTTCAACCAGAGATACGGAATCTCCATAATTTTATTTGCATCTCAATGAGAAGTAAATTGAAAATGAAGGAAATAACTCGATATCAGAATGAACTAATTACAATTACTTGCTGAAGATTCAAAATTCGTGCTCCTATTGGGAGACTCTGGAGTGAAATGCATATTTCCATCGACATGTGAATTTTAACAAATACAATGGGGAAAAAGTAAAGGGCAATAAGGTAAAAGTACCAATAACTGGACACTTAAGGATATCAATGTTTTATATATTAAAAATGGACAAAAAATAAATGTCCTTTTTAACAAAAGTGTCAATATTCAGATAAATGTTACTTCTTTCTATCAAATAAGCTACTGAAACCTTGTTTTCAGTGGGTTATTTTAATTAAATTGAGTAAAAACACAAGTAGTTATGTGTACCAATACATGGACAATAGAATTCTTATTTGTCCCAGCGTCCCATTTTTTGGTGTCCCAATACATGGTCAATGGGGAAGATAACGCAAAGCTCGGCGCAGAGGGCGCCACCAGTGTTTGCGTGATTGGTTTGCCGGCGAATTTTTCAATTTTAGGTTATGTTGAAAATGCAGCATGCTATCTTAGAGCAAGCATGCTATTGACTAAAAATATGACTTGAAAATAAAAAACTGTTAATTTATGTACAGTATACTTGTACTCACACTTTTGATATACAAAAATTTGAGAAAACACAGACACTTTACCGGTTCGACAATGCGGTCAGGTATCGGGACTTCACCTAAGCGTTCAAAATGCTGCCAGGCCGACCAACTGGACAGCTGGTCAGGTATTGGGCCAGCGTGCAGAGGACAAGATTATTATGTACCAGTACATGAACACTAGGGTGGTCCTTATTTTTCAACTTTAAAATATATATTGTCTGACCCTATTAAAATCTTCTATTTGACAAAAAAAAGTATCTCCGTATTTTTTATTTGTATATTTTGATATTTGAAGGTCGCTCAAGGACTTTATATTTCGCATATAGGGGAGACCGGGGCAAAATCGGGACGTTAAGGATAAAATCTCATAACTTCGACATTATTAAGTAAAAAACAAATTGCAATTGGGATTCATTAGAATAAACTCTTTTTTAAATAATAGTACATATCCAATTTGTTTAATAGAAGGAAAAATACAAAAAAATAATGATTTAAAATATGATCCGTTTTTACGATTTTACGATTTTACACCGTGGCCTAGGTAAAATCGGGTACCATACTAGATACTGGCCCTAGCACTTATAACAACGAAACTCATCCAATTCTCCAGTTCCCCAACCAGTTAGAACAAGCTGTGAAGGAAAACAAAATTTTTTTTAAAATTTTTTTTTAAATTTATACCAAAATAGTAATATTTCATTGCCGTTGAGCGACCTTTAATCCTTAATATATTTTAATAAAATTTTAGACGAAATTCTTTTAAACTATTTGGAAGCTTCTGAGAGGGTCAGAAGAAATTTTTAAAAAATTTAATTTTTTTCCATACATATAAGGACCACCCTAATGAACACGTATATTTTTAATTAAAATCAACATTAACCGATCAATTCAAGTGCATGCACCTCCGATATTTAAACACTGTTTTATATATTAAACTTTACATCTAGGGCGTTCTTAATTTTTCATATAAGAGATCAAGTTGCAAAATAACATATATTCCCTACAATATTGTTCTAAACTTTCTATGAAGCTTAGTAAAAATGTAAATGTCATTGGTGTCCAGGTATTGGGACGTGTCCATTTATTGGTACTTTTACCTTAATCCCATACAAAATCTCTATTTCGGTAGCAGCTAAAACGATATTGCGTCTGTGCGTTATTATCGTCACTCATCCTACATAAATCCAAGAATATTTCACATTCCCCACTGCCTGAAATGAATCGTTCTTCAGGTATAGATAAAAGTAAATCCCGATTTATCGTCACATCGCCTATTCGCTCCCGCTCTCCTACCTGAAATGTCTTCACTGTACCCGAAGTCAATCGAATTATCTGCGCGTTCTGGCGTTGGCGTTTGTTTCCACCAAGTTTTATCGATCGAACGTCCCATCCAGTTTCTGCTTTCTTTAAAAGTGATACCCATTCCGCGAGGGTTCCTGCGCAGAAAGGATATTTACGGTTTCGCGATCTTATTCGTAGTTACTCTTCATGCGCCATGTCCTCTAAGTTTCGCAGTACTTCACAGCGCGAACTTTCCCTCCGAGCAGTTATTTCTTTCTTCGATTCATCGTGATAAACAGAATTGTAGTAACGGAAAAACACAACAAATGACGCAAGAGCAGTGGCCCAAGTTACTTTAGAAGTTCTCGGAAACTAGTGGAGTGTTGTGGATTAATTATACGTGGCTGTATAAATTGTTGTGTTAAGAGAACTAGGGGCTCCAGTGGCAAAGTCAGAGCTACAGAGATGGTTAGATAGAATATACTGAAAATAACAATCGCATCGTCAGATTTTGTCCTAAAACTCAATAATAAATGTGCAGAAAATCACACTTCAAAACTCACGTACTGAATCAACTATTTAGATTATTCAACACTTAAGCGACTGTTCCGGTCTAGACCCCATAAAAATAGGTGATCTTTAGGAATTAATTCAAGGAAAACTACTACATATAATTGAATGGGACTTTTTGCATTGAATTAAGGATGTCTTAAACTATAGAAATCAATTTTTGGTTTTGTAATTAATCATTGCAGACGGCACGGGGGAGTCGTTAAAGTCGAGGCGTCAAAAAATTCATCCAAATCGATGGGACCGGTATCTCCAAAAGCTATTATCCGATTGAAACTTTTTTTTATTTTAAAGAATATACTTATGGCTAGGGAGAAAACCAGAAAAATTACAAAAATGACGTTTCTTTAGAAAAGAACGACACTTGAAATTTGAAATCACTATTTCCCTATATTTTTCGCCCTTTCAGCCTTTAGAAACCTCAAATTTTCAATTTTTTTAAATTTTACTGATCCGTCCACCAGCCAGAATTATATTCTTCGAAATAAAAAAGGTTTCAGTCGAATCGGATGAGAACTTTTGGAGACACAGGTGAATAATAAGTTCTCCGCCACTTTGGAGAAAACTGTTTCGAGAAAAACGCGGTTTAAAGTTTTATGTGAGTGCCGGGTGGCCGAGTGTCACCCATTTGCCGCTACTCAAATGCCCACAACTTCGGGAATTTTACAAACTTCAATGAATCCTTTTAAACACCTATTCCTAAAAGATTGAACATTCGAAAAATGAAATAAAAAAATCAATTTTTATACCGGAACCTCCCCTGAAGAATACACTGAGGTTCCTACCACTAAATGATTCCTGCAATCGAGATTTCTCTCCATTAACATTTAATTTCGCTTCCCACGTACCTCTCTGTTTAACGCAAGCATTCCCTATGTTAAGGTTAATTACGAAGCTCGGGCGAAGACCGTTGAGAACATATGGATAATCACAGAGAGTTTGAACATCCTCTACCGTGAGAACTGGACAAGACTGGCCGCCCAGGAGATCGCACGTTTTCAGGATCAACTGGTGAAGAGGATCACCGAGGACATGATGGTGACCCAGAACCCAGGAACGTACATCGGAAGTTCCGCCAGCGATCCCGTGACTGAACGGCGTGTGCCTGAATACGAGTGGAACTTCGCCAAAGCGTTCCTGTACTCCCTCACGGTGTTGACTACGATCGGTAAGTAGTACCTATTACACAAGTACTTAACGGAATTAACGGAGCCTTCGACGTCACTTCAGACTTCCTACTCTCAGGGAATTCGTCGCTACTCCTCCGGCCTTGATTATGACTCTGAACCTAAACGACAGATCGCAGCATCAATACTAAAAGTTTCTCGAACGATGTCCAATTTTCATTAAATAAATAATACTTCACCCGCTGCGGCACGTATTTATGCAGGATTCTTTAAAAGAAGGGTTCAGGAGTTATAAGGTAGACAATCGGGTTTGTCGGTTTTTCAAAACCGGTTTTAAACACTGGTTTTTATTTATAAATTTGTAAAATTCGAAAACCGGGTTTTAAATTTAAAAAACAGTTTACTTTAAAACTAATCTTCATGAGTTCATATTTTCAGAAAGAAATACTAAATGGAATAAAGATTTATGATTTGCTACCACCTTTCAAAAGATCTTAGTTGAATAACTAAGTTGAATAACTCGGCCAAAAAAATCGCACAAGAAATTAATTACTCGCTTTTTACACAGGAAAGTAGCCGCTTTCGAATGGTGTAAATGGAATTTGTGTAAAAAATTTCATGCACCCCGTGGAACATCGCAAAGTTGGAGAAATTTTTCAAACTCACCAAGTGCCCTTTATATTGCTATAACTTTGCTGAAAAGCAATGTATCTGAAACTTTAAAAAAGCAGCTGAAAGTAGAGATTCCACGCTTTCAAACCGTATTTTCAAAATATCGATACGACTATTTTTACCGGAGTTATGACCATGTGAATTTGTCCCTGTTTTTCGGGCTCCCAGAGGTGATCCTTTAATTAATGTGAGGAGTGTATTTTGTATGGATTTTAATTATTTTAGATTTTTTCATTTTGTTTTGTGTGCAGTCTATTTTATTATGTTATATTTTTGTAGATCCATAAATATTAAGTGAACTCAAAAAATGTATGTATTGTTACCGATTCTGGTTACTTTAATTTTTTTCTTTTATTTGGTTTTGTACAGATAGAGTATATCTTATTTTGTTATATTTTTGCAATTTCATAATATTAAGGAAACTGAACATTTTTAAAATAAGTACAAATATTTATTTACTATTTTAATTATATTTTTTGCGAAAAATGGAAAACCGGTTTAACCGGTTTTTTCAAAAGTCGGTTTCCGTATAAACCCTAATAGATAACACTCCCTAAGCTGACAAGAGAAGTTCAGAAAATGAAAAAAATCGGAACCTGCAGAAATGTAGCTCAAGTAATGTCAAGTAACGTAACTATTTTTGGGATTCGGTAATAAAACGGCCCTAAGGGTGCAAACACCCTCTCGATAAACGGCGAGTTTGCAGATTATCGCAAATATCTACGGAACTGTAAAAGATATCAAATATAAGTTAAATAAAGAATTCTATTTCTCTTTATGCCCTATAATGCGGCGATAAACAATCTGCAAGAAACATTAATTTTTCAAAAATTCATAGAGGTACAGAAATTTAAATTGAACCTTCTTTCGATACCATTTACAGTTTCGCAGATCTTCACAGTAACACGAAAACCCGAAATTTCTTTGCGAGTGTGTTTTCACCCTTAGCACCATTTTATTACCGAATCAAAAAATAGTTACGTTATTAGCATCGCTTGAGCTACATTTCTGCAGCCTCAGATTCCTCTAAACATTCAAGTTACCGAACTACCCTTGCGAATAGAAAATATTATTTGCACGGTCCACTTTTCGCGAGCCATGAGAAAAATAAATGCTTTTGCTTGAAGACGAATCTTTAGCTCCGCTTCTGAGATTTCAACTGACAGTAAACTTCCGCTGAGTACCACCGCCAACTGTCCCTCCTAAACACGATTAATTCACCCCTCGACGCGTGTCTAAGCCTCGGACAAAACGTATCGAGCAGGCCGTCAAACAAGTGTCTCTAAACGGGAGCATATTCCATTGCAAACGTGTGCGGACAAACACTCCGATGAAACGGAAGACTGAACAGACCCGTGGCTCGCGCCGTCCAAACAGGCCGGGCATTAATCGAGACGCCAAACATTGAAATTCTGACGTCGTATCCGGGAGACACGCCACCTTCGTGGCTGCAAAATGAAACGACGAAGACTGTTACGTCGGAACGATTCTCGATAAAACGTGTGTCGCTTTCGTTGGCGCGGCGCATAGCTGGCCCAGGGAAATGGAACGTGGTGAGGAAAAAATGGCACGGGGGGCAAGAAGAGTCGGTGGTTGCGAGTTCGGGGGAGCGAAACAGGGAAGGGGCCAGTATGGCGGGCATTAATTTTTAAGGCAAACAGAGTCCAACATTAACGTGTAATGGCCGTGGCTCGGGGCGATCTTGTTTTGTCCGTTTTGCATGTCGGAAGCCGGGGTGCGCGCGTCACCCTGCGGACAATTTCAAAGCGTCCAGCTTAGCGGCGTTCGAACCGAGTGACGTCACGTCCGATCGTTTACTCTCGTTATTACTGAAGCAGATTGGAAGTCTATGAGTTTTGTGGATATTACGAAAAAAAAGGGGAACGGGAAAACACATAGGAGAGACGCGAAATAGGGGGAATATCTCTATACAGGGTGTCCCACGGTAGACTGGACAGCAGGATATCTCCTAATATATGGGCGATAAAAAAATAAAAATAAGGAATTGCATGGTTCGATGGGGCCAATTTATTAGCGCAGACGAATTTTTTTTTCGATTATTATTTTAAAAGATACGATGGTCAAGTTCGGTTTTTTAAATGGAACTATTTTTTTTGAAGAGGTGAGTTGATAGTGCGTTCCAAGACAAATTCAATAAGCATTAATGTATACACTTGATTTCCACTGGTTTTTGAGATATCGCGCTTGCAAATTTACTGATTTACTGATACCTGCCAAAGGTCTACGCCAGGCCCAAAAGCTGGACATTTCTTTTCCGTCAGAAATCCTACTTAGGTACATCTGCGGTATCAAGAAGCGGGTGCAATATCCAATACAGCGTATTAAGAAATTCTTTTCTTCCTCGTATCGAAGGGGAAGTGACGCCAATGGATTCCTTATGTTTTTTTGATGAAAATCATACCAAATATCATGCAAATCAAACTACTTTGACACAAGCTGTTTGTATTCCTTATGTAAAAGTTGTCCGATTTACACGACATTTGGTATGATTTTCATCAGAAAAACAAAATCCATTGGCGTCACTTCCCCTTCGATACGATGAAGAAAAGAATTTCTTAATACGCTGTATTGGATATTGCACCCGCTTCTTGATACCGCAGATGTACCTACCTAAGAAGGATTTCTGACGGAAAAGAATTGTCCAGCTATTGGGCCTGGCGTAGACCTTTGGCAGGTAGGTATCTGTTTCAATAGCGCCAGCAAGACCGACCCCGGTCCTTGCTGTTTCAGCGGGTTTTCTTCCAGTGAAATTCAGTAAATTTGCAAGCGCAATATCTCAAAAACCAGTGGAAATCAAGTGTATACATTAATGCTTATTGAATTTGTCTTGGAACGCACTATCAACTCACCTCTTCAAAAAAATAGTTGCATTTAAAAAACGGAACTTGACCATCGTTTCTTTTAAAATAATAATCGAAAAAAAATTCGTCTGCGCTAATAAATTGGCCCCATTGAACCATGCAATTCCATATTTTTTTTATTTTTTTATCGCCCATATGTTAGGAGATATCCTGCTGTCCAGTCTACCGTGGGACACCCTGTAGATATTCGGGAACAAGCGGGGATACGAAACAGCTTATCGAATTATCGTTGCAATATATGTTTTTCTCTCTCTTTTTCTACCTCTCTTGCATCGACAATTTCTACCGTGGAAATTCAGCTAGCCAACGTCACCAGAAGCACCTTCACCTGCACTCGCATATAACGCGGCAGGATTTTATGCGATTTCCTGTGTAATTCCTAATACTCAATGCGATCGAGTTAACGTTTGAATAATTACGGAATGAGGTTTTGTTGAAGAGATGTACACTTGGGGCTAGAAAAAGCTAGTGGATTTTGATGTTTTTGTTTCATTGAAAATATTATTTTATTTAAAAGTCTTTATATGCGTGTTTAAGTACAGACTTTAATGTGATTGTTGTGTAAATTTAATTCGAAAGGTGAGAAGATTGAATGTGTGATAGCGTTTTTCTCAATATGGTATTTTAAAAAAATGTAATTTTTCGAGAACCGGTGGACCGATTCAGTTGAAATTTGGAACAGAGGTTGTTGACAGAATTGTTCAGTTGTTGGCGTAGAATTTTTTTAAAAAGATATGGTTCATTTTTTCAAATGAAATAGGAAGATTTTTTACTGCCGAGTCACACATCTGTGTTCAAATGGCCGCCCTTTTGCAAGAAATTTATATTTTTAAAATCGGATGCGGCTTCTTTTTTTTTGTTTCTAATAAAAAGTGTCGGAGATATTTTGGTTATCGCGGAAGCTGTTCTGTTCAATCTTCTTAATTTTAGAATTAAATTTACACCATTGTTGCATTAAAGTATGTATTTTAAGATGCATATGAAGATTTTTGTATTGAAAAATATTTTCGATGGGAACAAATTTTCAAAATTCACGCTGGTTTTTTCTAGTCCTTTTTACTTAGTTTCTATTAACTGAAGGAGCAGTTGTACGATTGAAATCTTTTTCGTGGATAAAAAGTTATACATTAACAGATATTAAATGGAATACCACTGCCACTGCCTTATTTTTACAGTTAAGAAGACAATTATTATATTACAAATTGTAACAATAAACTTCCACCTCTAAATTGTAGCAAAAATCCTGTGTTTATGGACATACATATAATATTCTAAATTAACTGAAACAGTAGACAAGTTGTTGGAAATTAACATTTACAGAAAAATATTCTTCTTCTAATTCTTCTCTATATAATATGTATTAAGTAGGTCATTTATAGTATCATTTATGAGAACCGTATGTGCACACGTTAATAATTAATATTCATTAAATTCAAGGAACTTGGTTACTATCGGTAATTAAGAAAAATGTGACGTAATTTTAAGTTTCTATATTCGGAACATGTGAACAAAGTCTATGCAACAGAAGCTCTCAGGTGTCTGTTTTTAATATAATGTAAGTTAGCTTCACCAGAGTGGTATAGCTACATATAACAAAGTTTTATTTTTCATGGAGAATATTTTTAAATAGATAAAAGAAATATCAACCTCGCAAGTCGTCTGCATCTAAAACTCTGTCACGAAAACATGTAATAAAAGCATAAGCATTAAAACTTCATGGCTGAAATATTAACATCAATATAATACAACAGGTAAAACTCGACATAAAGCATTATATGGTTTTATATTACTATTTATTCAGATACTCATGTTTCATTGTTAACCTTTCAATATTAATTAATTATTCTCATATTGTCGTTGTCTCTCTCCACCATTTCGTTTCCATATTTTTCGTTTCACTTCTTTATATTGTAACTAGACTTCCAGCCTCCCTATCTCTTTCAGTTACATTTTCCTCTCTTTTCTTCGATCCACCAACTCCTCTTTCAACTTTCTGCCGAACCTTTCTTTTGTCTTAATCCTTTCTCTAACTACCCCCACAGTTCCCATTGCTTTCTTCTCGAGATTGAAAATAACCGGTCACGAGACGGAACAAATTTACACTCCGATTTAAACTTTAAGGAAAGCTACACTGTTTGGTAAAAATTAAAGAAAGGAAGCTTAACTTGGTAGCAATTGACAGTAATAACGAGTTCTTCAAATGTAAAAGATGCATTTAATTTTTTAATACCCTTCGAAGGCACTGGTCCTTTATTCACATTCATCGTCACAGTTGTAAAGAATCGAAGCAAGGGACTGTTGAAACAAAATGATCTAGAAAACATACCAGAGGAACCTAATTCTTTTCTGGAATTCTTCAGCTCACCCATCTTATTTTCTTTCCCCGATCTGTAACGTTCCTTGTGAAAGGATACTCAGCAACTTCTTGCCAGCAGTAGTGAATATACCTGGTAATTGAATTACGAAAAACACCGCGGCCCTTTTCATCGGCTTGTTTGAATACAAAAGCATTGCTGGAAAATTCTTCGTTTCTTTATTTACCTAAATAATCCTGTTCAGCTCAGCACTGATAATTAAGGCAAATAACAAATTAATAATACACGTAAGACCGCATAGTTTTAAAATGGTGAGATTAATTGTTTCCTGTGGAAATTTTATTTCAAGGTCATCCATATTCCGCTAACATTGATGTAACTAGAATTTATTCATAACTACGATGGTTCGTAAATATATCATGGAATAAATTCCGAAGAGAATATCGAGTACATGTATTTCTTATTCAACGATAACTTTTCTGCAATTCTTCTTATCCCCCGCCGAGAGAAAGGGCGAAAGCTGGAAGAAGCGGATGAACGCATGAAAGGAAGAAGGAAAATTCTCCTTTTACTGCAGGAACATTTCGATACGCGGGCTTAAAGAAAGAGTTGTTGTAACCGACGAGCGTTATTTTTCTGGGGCTGGGGGTGTCTCGAGGATTTCTAAGGGATAATGAACGCCGGCTCGTGGAAACTCCCGAGCGCTGGCCAAGGAAGTTTAGTAAGGGCGAAGCACTAAATGTCGCCTTGCTCATTCACAGTACAAAAGTTGCTTTAAATGGCAAGAAGATGAAAGAGAAACTAAACACGTGCACACAATGCGCGCTATTTAAAACAATCAAAATCAGTGGACTTTTAAGCAGAGGAAGTGCAGCATACAGCACACTTCGTTGCAGGAGTATTGCAGGAACGTTGCGGCAATATTGCGTTATTGCCGGTTGCATTGCAATATTGCAGGAACAATGCTACAATAGTGCCGTGCAATATTTGAGTGGCAACGTTCTTGCAATATTGCGGGAATATTGCGCACACGTTGCCATCGCAATGTTCCAGTGGCAACGATCCTACAATATTTCTGCAATATTGCGCACACATTGACGTGTATTGTTACAGTGGAAACGCTCCAACAACATTCTGTAATATTGCGCGCACGTTGCCACTGCAATGTATACAGCACACTTCGTTGCAGAATCATTGCCGGAACGTTGCAGGACTACATATTTGTAATGTTGCCGCAACTTTGCAAAAATTCACACCTACAATATTGCGAAGGCGGACGTAGGAGTGAACCTGCAATGTTTTGGCGCAACATTGCAATCTTGCACCGTGTCATTGCAGAGACGTTGCTGCAATGTTACGGTGCTGTGTGGGATTTGGAATACTGTTGGTAATTTGGAATACCGAAGTATCTAACAAACTACTAACGCTATTTAATTTGTAACACCGTAGATGATAGGGGCTAATGACCTGTTCACTAATGACGTTTGTGGATGAACCGCCATTTTTACATTCTCGACTTAATCTGCAGAGGAAGAAAATGCCAATCTGCAAAACTTTTTCAGCGCGTATTCAATCGTACCAATCACGGTTAAAATATATCAAAACTTTTGAGTTAAACGCTTAATCTACTCATTTGCATGTTTCTTCTATGGTTCCGTGCCAGTTTTGCGATAATTTCGAGAATACAAAGTGTGACGTGAAATTTCAGGTTTCAATGCCATGTTGCTAATTCGGAATACCGAAGGTGAAGGTAATTTGGAATAGGTATTCGAAAAACTTAGCGATGCTTTAAATTTAAATTTTAAGATTTTGAATTTATATTTATATAAAATTGTTCCTTCATTGTGATTTCTTAGCCTGAGTAGGCCATAGAATAAACTAATATTATTATCTACGTGTTTTCTTTAAGTTTATAAAGTGAAGGTAAATTGGAATACCGGTATTCCAAATTACCTGCACCTTAACGAAATGGATACTTCTTGTCACCTTTCATTCAAACCAAAGTTTCGGTTACTTTTTGCTTTTTATTATTACTGAGACTATGAAATATGAAAGTTTATTAGTGTCCCTATGACATTATGCGGCTTTATTTGTTCTCATCCTCTACCGTAATTTTATATTCGCCTTAAACAAACTGGTATTCCAAATATACTGCACTTCCTCTAATATTTCTATTCTGGCAAGAAACGTCTAATTTTTGGTTACGGTTAATACTTTCCACGCTCTGCATTCTTGAATAAAAAATTATGTAATTGCATGCATTTTCTTCCACCCATGATTACAAGTACTTATCATATGAGCCTGCATCTCTGAACTTCAAGGAACTAATTTTTATGATCTTCACGAGCATGCTAATGTTGCATTAAAGTTGGGACTAAATCATTGAGTAAACGAATAGCGTAAAATTAAGACTACAAAGCAATTTGCATTTACATGTAGCAATTAATTATATTCAGGGAAGTGGTTGAATTTGAGGGTCGTAGAGTTTCGCCCCTTACAATTAGCCTGCAGGGCCTGTTAAATTAACTCCCAGTATTCCACCGAAAACTTCGCGTTGACGAGGCTGAACTTGATATCTTCTTCGTTTCGAGTAAGGAACTTTCTAATTGCTCGCTGCTGTCGCGTTCCAAAAATTTCGTCGTTCCGTGCGTTCCAACGACGTGACGTTCTCCGGAACGATGCAAAGCGCAGCGTCTAACGGTTCGTTCGTCCGAGACTTCCGCTGGTAATATTAAATAGCCTTCTTTTCAGAGTAATATAATAGTAGACGTAAGAATGAAGGACCGTCGGGAGCTCGTGCCACGATCATTAAACACGGCGACGAACTGTAATCGAATTTTTCGTCCCTCTGTTTCTTGTGACGAATTTCATTCAGACCCCTTATCGATCCGCGGCACGCAAAACGAGCCGCACCCAGGATGCGTCCAGGCAAAACGTTTCGTTTCTTGCTTCGCCCTGAAGCTTCCGTAATTATTCGAGACGCGGAGCGGAGTCGCAAAAAATATCGATGCCAAGACGATGACATTCTGTTAAAGGTACACCGGCTGACAAACAATCGCCGTGCATGTAGACAGTTGTCGAGATGGGTTTCTTCTCCTTTGAAGTAACGCTATTGATTTAAACCCGGCCACTCGAGTACGCTGTACTGTATTGCGAAGTTTGGGAATAAGCAGACAAAGTAAAGTAGAACACAAATGTTAATAGTATATGAACACGTTCTTTAGGACTCGCGCGCCGGAGTTGCAAATTTGCGATTATAATGGCGGCCCCAATTCCTCCTTGAAATAAAAAACCAAGGATTTTCTTATTTCTAGTATAATTACATTGTCGATGAACCTAACAAACGAAAAAAAAGTTCAAAGTTGGCAAATTGGCGGGACTTCAAAGAAAATGTTACGATCCTTCCCCAAGATATTTCGTAGATACTATTTATGGAGAAAGAGTTGTTCAATCCAATTTATTTATGAAATTTTAAGGTTCGTCGACAATGTAATTATACTAGAAGTAAGAAAATCCTTGTTTCTTTTTATTTCAGGGAAGAATTGGGCCCACCATTATAATCGCAAAGAGTGACCCGAGAAATAGCCTCTTTTTGCTCCCACGATTTTGGAAGTGAATTTTGTGCCAAAATGATACCTTACGATGAGACATCAATGGCAACAAATTTTCAAGTTCCGGTGACAATTAGTTTCTGAGATATGAGAGGTCAATGAAGTGAAAATTCATTAATTCCCACACAGCACCATAACATTGCAGCAATGTCTCTGCAATGACGCGGTGCAAGATTGCAATGTTGCACCAAAATATTGCAGAGACGTTGCAGGTACAATCCTAGGTCCGCCTTCGCAATATTGCAGGTGTGTATTTTTGCAAAGTTGCGGCAACATTACAAATATGTAGTCCTGCAACGTTCCGGCAATGATTCTGCAACGAAACGGCAAAATTCTGGCAATGATCCTGCAACTCTTCGACAATATTCTGGTGCGAGATTGCAATGTTGCACCGCATCATTGCAGAGAAGTTGCAGGAGCGTTGCCGCTCCAATATTTCTGCAATATTGTACGGTAATGTGCGTGCAATTATGCAGGGGCGTTGCCACTGGAACATTGCACATCGATGTGCGCGCAATATTGCATAAATATTGTAAGATCGTTGCCAATGGAACATTGCACGGCAACGAACTTGAAATATTGCTGGAATATTGTACGATGGTTGCCAACGGAACATTGCACGGCAACGAACTTGCAATATTGCAGGATCGTTGGCACTCCAATAATGCACAACAATATTGCAGCATCGTTCCTGCAATATTGCAATGCAACCTGCAACAACACAATATTGCAGCAATGTTCCTGCAACAACACAATATTGCAGCAATGTTCCTGCAATACTACTGCAACGAAGTGTGCTGTATGGGAACGCGTCAGCCCATATGCTTCGATGAACCGACTTTTATGTCAGTCCGATAATTTAAACAATTATTTCCAGGGGGTTTGCTGACTGCTAACAACGAATTTAAACTTAGATTTTCCAAATTCACAAAAAAATCAAAACCAAGAAATATAAATGCTGTGTAGTGAGCGTCTTTTTTTTATATATCGTCCACCATATGGAATCGGCCATTGTGAGTTTTGCTGACTGCTAACAACGAATTTGAACGTAGATTTTCAAAATTCACAAAAAAAAATCAAGAAATATAAATGTCTGTGTAGTGGGTGTTTTTTTTTTAAATATAGCGGCCGTTGTGTATATTGCTGACTGCTAACAACGAATTTAAATTTAGATTTTCAAAATTCACATTGGCCGATTCAATATGGTGGACGATATATTTAAAAAAAACACCCACTATACAGACATTTATATTTCTTGATATTGATTTTTTCTGAATTTTGAAAATCTAAATTCAAATTCGTTGTTAGCAGTCAGCAAACCCCCTGGAAATAATTGTTTAAATTATCGGACTGACATAGACGTTCGTACATTCTGTTGTACATGTAACAGTTCCTGCGTAATCGTATTCCAAAGTCAAAGTGTTACTACTGCCCCCGGTCTACCCTATCTCCATTTCTACCGACCACTTCGCAAAAAAATAATTAATTTTTATTGCTTGAATGTGAACTAAAATACCCTGAAAGTTTGGAAAAGATCCACTTAACAGTTTCTTAGAAAAAAATTCCCAAAAATCACCTTATGCCCAGCGTCCTAAATAGGGCTCCCCTTAACCGGTTAACTGTCAATGTATCATATATGATCAAACAAAAATCTGGCCAATTCTGTCAATGTATCATATATGATCAAATGGAATAACTTTTTTGATTTTCAAAAGATTTGAATGAAACTTGGTATGTAATGGTTTTTGGGGTCGCTGAATCTGAATTTGGCATCGGAATTGTAAAATTCAATATGGCAGACTCAAAATGGCCGAACCAAATTGGCTGTCAAATATTAAAATATTATCGGGATTTAGAAAAATTGTATATAGGGGTTTTTGGGGTCGCTGCATCTGAATTTGGCATTGGAATTTTAAATTTCAATATGGCAGACTCAATACGGTCGAAACAAAATGACTAGCGAATTGTTGGGATTTGTATCAATTATTCGTACTGTGGCATTGAAAAAAGTAACTGCCGCAATTGAATTATAGACAAGAAAACTTCACAAATAAAAAATTTTTAAATAAAAAATGGTTTAGTAAAGAATTGACAAACTCACCCCTAAATTCTACTTTTTAGGGGTTGGGGGTGTCAGATGAAAAAAATTACCCCCGGAATCGGTTCATTGACTCAAAAAACCCCTGTATACCAAATTTTGTGTGATTTACTTAATTTTTCGATGTTACCAGTTTGGGCCCGAATAATGAAAAGGACCGTGCCAGTTAACCGGTTAAAAACAGAAAACCCCACTATACATAAATCTACATTCTACACAAAGTAGGAACCTGAATCGCTAAAAGTTCTCCTCGAGCAAAAATAAAATTGCTAATTCTGCACATTCTGTACCATTTTATCCTAGCCACGTACTACCCTTATACAAACAGATAAATATATAGCTACTCATAAGCGGTAGTGTATACCGCGAAATAAAAAATAATAAAACAGTCAACGCATAACATTTACATAAATGAGCCGTTTATTTTGAAAGTGGCCTAAGTCCATTTATCTTCAAATCGAGATATTTAAGGGTTTGCGTTTCAATGAATTTAAAAATATACGTATAGGATACTAATGAGTCATACTGCTTAAGTGTATCTAAGGATGTTAAATTTATAGTTCCTATTAAAATAGTGGCAATTATTAAGTGAATAATATGCGTTTTCTTATCAAGAATGGAGATAGGCCACTTTCAAAATTAACAACCAGATTCATTATAAAATTTGAAGGTGCCCAAGTCCATTCAACATAATTTAAGATGCTTCAAATTGAAAAAAACAATACTGAATTTATTTGACATATCGTTAAAACACTTCGGAAACATAATTTATGCGATTCAAAACATTTTTTAACTACATAACGTACAAAATTACAAACATAAATTTATTACAAAACAATTTACTACTCATCTACATTTTGTGCGTGTGAAAGGGATTTGAAGAAATCATGATGTTCCGGTGGTATATATCGTAATAGGTCCATCATGTCCTTGAATTTTGCTATTGTAATTTGTCTGATATTTTTATACAGTGGTGTCAATCATTAGTTACTAGGTATTTCTTCTTCACTATCTGAACTAAATAGTCTTGTTCTGTTCTTCCCCATGGGTGAAATAATTTCTAAAATTTAATATTAAATTTTAAGTTTTATATTAATTAAATGTACTGGTTATTCAACTAACGCAATTGTCCAAAAACTGAGGTTAACTTGTAAATACTAATTAATTAAAATTACCTTCATCACTGCTTTCCGACATTATCAATAGTAAATATCTTGATTTAAGTATAAATGGAGTTAGGCCACTTTCAAAATAAACGGCTCAAATATTATTATACTCCCATCGTATTTAATATTTGCCACCTTCAAATCCACCCCATATTCTACTCGCCTAGCAGCATCAGTTTACCCCGGGACAGTCTCGTGTAGCGGGTCCCAAGGAATGCTGCCACCCGCATTCGGAAGAACGAAAGGATCCGAAAAGAAGCAGAGCTCGAAGAAATTTCATTACCAGACATTCCTAAATGCACAGGAGCCCGCCGTACCTTAGCGAACGTTCCCGCGAGGTCCGCGGCTATTCAGATGCCATCGCCGTTCGCAAATATCGCACGACACTTACGACAAATCTGGCATAGCTCTTGGGAGCGTAATCCAGTTTACGTATCGGCCGAGACGGATCGTCCGTTTGTATTTTGCGATATGAGGTCGCATGAATATTTGGCCGATTGCCTCTCCACGGGCAGGAGTTACGTATTCAGAGAATGGCCCGAGCCGCCGCTGGACGAGGACCAAGAGCCGGCGAATACGGATCCCGAGGATCGAACTCGATTTTTATCCCCTCCGAGGGTATTCCTTGCATCTCACCTGCCCCTATGTGTTCTTAGCTCGCTTTATCGGCGAACGGCCCCGGATATGGAATATTCCCCGAATCAAATATTTTATCCTCCTCGTCGATGCCACGCGCGCGCGCGACAGAGTCCCCGAGTGTCGTGTTTATCTGCAAGATTGATACGTTCACGGGGGAGGAAGCTGTTGTCGATGGATCCTGCGATCTGTAAAATCGCAGATTCCTCCCGGACACCCCGGAGCAGTACTTTTTTGCGCTGCTTCTTGCGCCCGCGACCCAACGTTTCGTTAGTCGCGGATTAGACTCGAGGATCCTCGCTGAAACGTGAGAAAGAATATTCTGGCCGGAGGGGGTGAGTTCGGAGAATGACAGATTGCTCGCTCTGATCGAACACCGGAAGATTCTGATTAGCTGCGGGAGATTGAAGAATTCTTGAAGTATTCCATACGTTTCTGGTAGATTCGAAAGCTTGCAGAAAATTTTAGAAACGTGGAAATGGGTGTTGAAGGAAGGGAGAGTTTTTTGCAAGAATTGTAAATTGCTTAATTATGTTGATAAGCGTGTTAAATTATTAAAAAATAGGGAACTTCTTTCTAGTATGAGTTAAGGAGGGACGACGCACAGTGGTCTAATTCGCCAAAAAGCTGGCCAAAATGCAATTTTCAAAGTATAAAACAGCGTTTTGCTACTATGGCACATTTGTTATATACATTGCAATGTAACAAATACTGTTTGAAAAATTAAAATACAGTAATCAGTAGGGTGGTCCTTATATGTATGGAAAAAAATTAAATTTTTTAAAAATTTCTTCTGACCCTCTCAGAAGCTTCCAAATAGTTTAAAAGAATTTCGTCTAAAATTTTATTAAACTATATTAAGGATTAAAGGTCGCTCAACGGCAATGAAATATTACTATTTTAGTATAAGTTTAAAAAAAAATTTTGTTTTCCTTCAAAGCTTGTTCTAACTGGTTGGGGAACTGGAGAATTGGATGAGTTTCGTTGTTATAAGTGCTAGGGCCAGTATCTAGTATGGTACCCGATTTTACCTAGGCCACGGTGTAAAATCGTAAAATCGTAAAAACGGATCATATTTTAAATCATTATTTTTTTGTATTTTTCCTTCTATTAATCAAATTGGATATGTACTATTATTTAAAAAAGAGTTTATTCTAATGAATCCCAATTGCAATTTGTTTTTTACTTAATAATGTCAAAGTTATGATATTTTTTCCTTAACGTCCCGATTTTGCCCCGGTCTCCCCTATATGCGAAATATAAAGTCCTTGAGCGACCTTTATATATCAAAATATACAAATAAAAAATACGGAGATACTTTTCTTTTGTCAAATAGAAGATTTTAAGAGGGTCAGACAATATATATTTTAAAGTTGAAAAATAAGGACCACCCTAGTAATCAGTTATTATTATATAAACCTTCAAAATTGGCTTAATTTCTTGGGCCTTAATGTCTTGATATTTCTATCATTTTTAATGTATCACACAAAGTTTCATTGAAGGAATTCGTTTGTGAAATGTTTTACCATTAAAATATGTGTTATAAACATTAAATTTGCATAGCAGCAGTCCAAAATATTTGTACATTTACCCGTGTATTTCCCTTCCCAATATATCGTACATCTTAGTCCTCCCTTAATAAAGAACGAGGAAAAAAGTAATGTTATACGCTTTTATACGCAAAGAGAAGAAATTCTTCATTTCAAGTACACTGCCTAGAAGGATATGCAACTGAAAAATTTTGCTATAATTTGCTACCCTATAAGATATTTACATTTAAAGTGCTTAAGAGGGTCTTCTACAGTTATAGACAATTTTTTGCATTCTGCGGAATCTTTTTATAACGAAACTATGAAACTTCTTCCATTGACGTTTTTTTTACATGTATTTGTTCATTTTTCAACAATACTTACAAATTTTTACAATGAGAAATAATCCAAATTGGTGGCAGTACATTTGTTTTCTTTTTGCAATTTTGACTTCAGATTCTGAATTAGCAACCTCGAAAACCCTTGTATACCAATTTTTGTACAAATCGGAAGATGCCTTCATATTTTGGCCAGCTTTTTGGCGAATTAGACCACTGTGCGACGGGGTGATAAAATTGCTCGAAAATTGAAGACGTGTTTGGAAATTTATTAAAAGCAAACTACTTATTGAATCTTTTAGAGCCTTTCAGGACTTTCTATTGGATATTTAAGGTATACGAATTTTTTTTTTTTAATTTATTTAAAGCAGATTTGCAAATTGTACAGGACCAGTAAGTTTGCGCTGCAAAATATTTAGTTGACAGTTTTCTGACGAAAGGGTAGTTCTAAAACGAAAGAACCAAAATCTTTTAGAAACTATATGCAGGTGGCTATGGCACACCAGGAGATTTTTTTGATAGGTCATTTCCTTCTACTTTTTTTACCGAGAGAGGTTAATTTAGTGTTTTTTCATTTTTCAAAATTTTCAAAATCGGACCCGTCGTGCCATAGCCATCCGCATATACTTTCTAAAACTTTAGGGTTTTTTCTACAGCTTACAAATTTGCTCAACATAAATTTCAAAAAAGATGTTCGTGTAACTTAAATACCCAATAAAAAGTACTGAAACTTTCAAAATGATTCATTAAGTAGTTTGTTTTAATAAATTCCCAAAGATATATTTCCTTTTAGGGCCATTACCCTGTTGTTCCCCCTTAAATAAGATGTGAAGTAACAATTAGAAATTGCTTAGACATCTGCTGCAAAATGTTAACAAGTTTTAAGTAGACATATTGTCAAAAATGTATCAAATGTGTTGTAAATGTGGTTATTTCTTGTGCTTGCATACCTACTAAAATAAAAGGAAGTGTATTTATAACTTTTCTTCCTTGCCTTTTCGATTTGCAGTAAATTATTAGTATCTGGTTAAAAATAGGTCGAGCGTCAGACCGCTCAGGGAAATCAAAGCACGAAATACCACAGCTTTCGAGGATCTACCAGGATTGTATCCTCTGTAAGCTCTTGCATCAAGCTTTCGTGTAGGACCTATTTCCCCGTCTACTAAATCTACAAATATTAAAATTAATCATTTTGAAAGCCTTCTGAAATAAATAGCTACAAAGCACAAACACCCGTAAATTTTATACCCATAAACACGTCCTTTAAAAAATTCAATGACCTTGAAATCTCGAAAAATGTGACCCCGAAAAAAATTATTACTTCACAGCAATATTTGCCCCTTCGAACACAATAATTCCCTCCTCCAACATTTACTAAATCTACAAATATTAAAACGAATCATTCTAAACGCCCCCTGAAATAAATAGCTACAAAGCCCAAACACCCTTCAATTCTACACAGTCCCTTTCTTCCCACAAACACTAGGGTGGTCCTTATTTTTCAACTTTAAAATATATATTGTCTGACCCTCTTAAAATCTTCTATTTGACAAAAAAAAAGTATCTCCGTATTTTTCATTTGTATATTTTGATATATAAACGTCGCTCAAGGACTTTATATTTCGCATATAGGGGAGACCGGTGCAAAATCGGGACGTTAAGGAAAAAATCTCATAACTTTGACATTATTAAGTAAAAAACAAATTGCAATTGGGATTCATTAGAATAAACTCTTTTTTAAATAATAGTACATATCCAATTTGTTTAATAGAAGGAAAAATACAAAAAAATAATGATTTAAAATATGATCCGTTTTTACAATTTTACGATTTTACACCGTGGCCTAGGTAAAATCGGGTACCATACTAGATACTGGCCCTAGCACTTATAACAACGAAACTCATCCAATTCTCCAGTTCCCCAACCAGTTAGAACAAGCTGTGAAGGAAAACAAAATTTTTTTTTAATTTTTTTTTAAATTTATACCAAAATAGTAATATTCCATTGCCGTTGAGCGACCTTTAATCCTTAATATATTTTAATAAAATTTTAGACGAAATTCTTTTAAACTATTTGGAAGCTTCTGAGAGGGTCAGAAGAAATTTTTAAAAAATTTAATTTTTTTCCATACATATAAGGACCACCCTAACAAACACGTCCTTTAAAAAACCTATTTAAAAAAATTCAACGACCTTGAAATCTCGAAAAACGTGACCCCGAAAGAAATGATTACTTCACAGCAATATTTTCCCCTTCGAACACAATAATTACCACCCCCAACAATGTTCAAAATCGTCGAAAGGAATCAAGATATTTTAGCTTCTAATCCAAGTCACTCGCCCCTGCAATTCTAAATTCTTCCTTAACAGAGCCAAAAGTATATAATGCCTATTAAAAACATTTATTTCTCTCACATTACAATTGACGTTAAAGCTGCACCCCCTCCGACGCCCGGCGCATCCCTCAGTGATAGTTCCTCCCTAATCAAGCAACCTAATCCTAGCCGTGCCAGTACAATCCTTCAGTCCACAGAGCAACGCATAAATCACCATTAAATTGCCTCGCATTTGGTTAGGATGCGTCGCGAGCAGCCACGGGAATCCCCACAGCGTTCGTAATAGATACAAGCAGCGCGTTTTCAGGTTTTGTCGGTTCCTGTTCGACCTTCGAGCGGCGATAGTCAGGCGAACGATCCATTAATCATCTCGCGTGGTTATTTTCCTGTTGTCGCGATCTCCATCCTTTCGCTCCTCTATTTGCCATCAGGGGTAGTCGCGTATTCTCCCGCCAGCTTTTTCCGAGACGCGTATTTGCAGCTTCTTCAGCAGGGCGCGTCTCAGTTTTCTAACTGTCTCTCTCTCTCTCTCTCTCTCTTCCTATTTCCGTGCCGGTATTTTTGTCAGAGACAGTACCCCATTTTATACGGGCGCTATAATGTCTCTTCCGCCATTCTCCGTCGGTCCACGCGCACTTCGAGCGGCACGGGGATGGAGAAGGTGCGATGACGGCCATCGACAACTGGCCGCCTCGACGAGGCCGAAGGCGCCTCGCACCCCGCTCGTTCCCGCCGGTTTCGTGAATTTTAATCAGAGGGCTCGAGGCGTCCTAAGACGGCCTGGGGGCATTCGACTCTTCCGCGACTCGCTAATGGATTGCTAGGTGAGAAGAGGTCGCGGACTAATCGCAATTTTGTTCCCGTCCCGTGTTATCACGCCGAGCTCTCTCACCCATCCTTGTTTCTTTCGTAACCCGTCCTTTCTTCCCGCGCGGCTGATTGCACTTCAATATTGCGAATCGGTGCTTGAAACGCGCGGACCCGTTCAACGGATGGGAAATTCAATGGGACTGAAAGATTGGAGAATTTTTACCCTCGCTTTTGGATGAAAAAATACTGCAAATTAAGGGAATAGAAAAGGAGAATCGCGAAACACTGAATACTTGTCTTTGAGGAGAATGTAAGATAGGGAAGCGAAGCGCGGCGGAATTTGGGAAATAAAATATGGTGCATAATTGGGGGAGGAAGGAACTGAGTGCTGTAAGGGTGTTTTGGAAAATGGATGCTGGGATTAGAAAGTATTCATTGTGAAGAAAAGTGACTACACTGAAATAGAAAGGAATAGTAAAATGAGATTACAAAATTGGAATAATGTATCGATATTTTTGTGCAAAAATTTTCGCGATTAGTGACAGATGGATTTTTTTTAAATTGGGAATATTTATCGTTAATTTATAACTATTTTACTGAAGATTAAAGATTCAATAAGAAACCGAAAATGACAATAACACACAAATGGTGACAGCCTCTTGAATAAAAGAATGATGCACAACCTAGCAAAAATTATGAATGTAAAAAAATTAACAATGAAAATAATATTAACGACATTAGTCGTTGTAGTAATATCCGTTTTTAATACAAAGAAAATAATGTTAACATCATTAGTCGTTATAGTAATATCCATTTGATTAAAAATGCTAGATTTTTGGAAAATTTATTAAAAATGGATATTACTATAACGACTAATGTCGTTAATATTATTTTCAGTATTAATTTTTTTCACGTTCACAATTTTTGCTAGGGTTTGCTTCATTTTTTTTATTCTAGTGGCTGTCACCATTTGTGTGTTATTGTCATTCTTGGTTTCTTATTGAATCTTTAATCTTCGGTAAAATAGTTATAAATGAACGATAAATATTTCCAATTTTAACAAAATCCTTCTAAAATGTATTAAAAATGTAATATCCATTTTATTAAAAATTGTGACCGTAAAAAAATTAACAACGAAAATAATATTAACGACATTAGTTGTTGTAGTAATATCCAGTTTTAATAAAATTAACAATGAAAATAGTATTGACGACATTAGTCGTTATAGTAATATCCATTTTTAATAAGTGAAAGAAACTTTTTACATATATATTTAGGTACATACATTCAAATGAATTTTGGACGAAGGGGTGGACTTAATATCCACTTTTAATAAAATTGTGAACGTAAAAAATAATTTTTAATAAAATGGATATTACTATAACGACTAATGTCGTCAATACTATTTTCATTGTTAATTTTTTTACGTTCACAATTCTATTAAAAGTGGATATTAAGTCCACCTTCATCCAATATTCATTTGAATGTATGTACATAAATATAATGTATGTAAAAAGTTTCTCCCGCTTATAATAGGGAAATATAGGTATATATGATCTTGAAAACATATTCTATGAGTTAATTATAAGTAGGGAATACAATCCCGAGGTACAGTATTCCGGGATCCCGGGATCCCGGCTGATTTTTGGATTCCAAAAATCCCGGGATTTGATATAACTAATCCCAACAATTTCGAGATTTCTTAAAAATGTGAATTACTTTAAGAACCGTATCTGTCACCGTCCCTTCTTTATTTAAAGAAGTTTCCCTGATTTTGAGGCAAAACCTCAGACTCAAATCCGCCCTTAAATAAAGCTTTAAAATTTTAACACATAATGAATCATATTAATTACTAAAATTTTCTATCACCCAATCCGGAGATTGGTCCCGGAATCCGAAGATATTCTTTAAAAAATCTGGGGATAGTAAATAATGTCCGGGATTGTATCCCCTAATTATAAGAAACACCTATACAGTAGATATTACTGAATACAAAAATTGGCAGAATTCCCGTTTTTAAAAATGGAACGAAACAGGTCTCCATCGCTTAAGATGATTCTTAGGCGTGATTAGTTCGTTCTTCCGCGCCGTGGGTATATATCAATCAAATTCGATAACACAGAAACGCAGCAAAAAGAGAATAGAATGGCGTTTCAAGAGGTCGTGGGGAAGTCTAGAAGTGGCGAAGAGGGTTGCTTCCTTCTTTTCGTGTTTCCTTGGATTCGAATCACGCCTATCTCCTCGTCTACCCCTGCTTCTTTTCTTTCGATTTCTTTCGCCCTCCCCAGCTCACTTCTCATCTTTCAGGCGTTGCAGCTCGTCAAGCTCCTCAGACATCCTCCGCCACCTTCGTGTTTCCCCCCTCGTCTCGCTGCCCTTAAAATTGCTATTTTCGTTTTCTGTTTCCTTTGGCCCACTCAGGCAGGCAATGCGACCGCGAATTTTAACAGATCTCCGATCTTCCGTGCACTGGTAGGAATTCCACGTCACTTCAATTGCAATCCCTTCGCAGAGAAAACCGAACGGAAATTGTAATTCCTTCCATTTTCCTGCCTTCCTCTGTAGAGAACGTACATACGAAACACTTCCAATTCTCAGAAATCGAATAATTCAAAATATTGTCCACGATGCTGCTATGAATTATTATGTCGATTTAAACGTGCCGAAGAGAAAAAAATGAGAAATAATACTGTGTAAGTATATTGTCAGTAGCGCACCTAGGGAGGGTGGCGAGGGTGCCCTGGCACCCCTAAAGGAAATAGAAAAAGGAGATTAATGTAACCACGACCGAAGCGATTCAAGAGCTTTATAAAAAATGATTTAAAGAAGAAACTCCACTTTTCTTTTCTTTTTACAATCACCTATTGAATTTGCATTAATAATATTTTTATCCGCCCAAGTCAGGTCCCCCCAAGATTAAATCCTGAGTGCACCAGTGTACAATCTTTTGAAGCAAATATCGTGTAGATTTAATTAATGTACCGAATACTTACATATCTATTATAAAATGTGAGGAAGAATTGTTGAGAATAAGAGAACATCATATTACCTGATATTATTACTCATCAACGTTACAAATTTCTTTTTTCATATCTTGAACGTCATAAGATCGATAGTATTCAGAGTTCAGAATAATCAGAGTTCTTAACATAGCGCCTGTAGGCACAATAAAAGTGCAAGTGGTTTATAATTTCCAATAATAGAATATTGCAACTTAATAAGTCGTTCTCATTACAATATAAATAGTTTTAAGGGCTAAACTAATTTTGAAACCCTTAAACTCTACCCTATTCCATCGTTCATATTATCCGAACGCAAGGTATATTTATAATAATAATACAAAATATATTTGCGCACTTTGCTATTCAATGTTTTAATAATCCCTAATACTACTTCGCCAGAAAAATTCTCTGTGCCATTGTGAAAGGTTAGTGTCCAACTTTTCTTTACGCTTCCTTAACACAATTATTATTCAATCGAATACTAATTTATTTAGCATCCCCAGCCTGCTTTCCTAAAGCAATCAAACTGTCCCGAGATCAAAGGAGGAACAGTATCGATAATTGCCGTCAAATTCATTAAGCTTGAAAGGAATCGTTTCTCATCTTCGATCTCCTCTTCCTTCTGGCCTCCATATTTTCACCGTCTGTTAGCGAAACTTCGTGGAATCGGTGACTATAGGATGGTCGTCGAACAGAAATTATACTCCTTTGGCAAGCCAGTATCGGACAGGACAATAGGCGTGAACGAGGCACACGGATAAAAGTAACGAAATAATAAAAAATTGCGAAATTTATAAAATCAGTAGAAAGGGTGCAGCACAGATTTTTGAGGATCGCCTCTCACGCACTCTGAGTAATCCTGTGGATAGAACCGACCATGATTATCGCCCTGCACTTGCATCCCTTAAGTTAGCCATTCTTGAGAATCGAAGGCATATTACGGACATGATATTTCTCTGCAAGATTATCAAGTAAGCAACCAAGATCTCCAGCTAGGTTGCCCTACAAAGAACCTTAAATTTAAGCTACAAAATAAGCAACCAAGATCTCCAGCTAGGTTGGCCCTACAAGGAACCTTAAATTTAATCCACAAAGTAAGCAACCAAGATCTCCAGCTAGGTTGGCCCTACAAGGAACCTTAAATTTAAGCTACAAAGTAAGCAATCAAGATCTCCAGCTAGGTTGCCCTACAAAGAACCTTAAATTTAAGCTACAAAGAGTACAAAGTAAGCAACCAAGATCTCCAACTAGGTTAGCCCTACAAAGAACCTTAAATTTACTCCACAAAGTAAGCAACCAAGATCTCCAGCTAGGTTAGCCCCACAAAGAACCTTAAATTTAATCCACAAAGTAAGCAACCAAGATCTCCAGCTAGGTTGCCCTACAAAGAACCTTAAATTTAAGCTACAAAATAAGCAACCAAGATCTCCAGCTAGGTTGGCCCTACAAAGAACCTTAAATTTAAGCTACAAAGTAAGCAACCAAGATCTCCAGCTAGGTTGGCCCTACAAGGAACCTTAAATTTAAGCTACAAAGTAAGCAATCAAGATCTCCAGCTAGGTTTTCCTACAAAGAACCTTAAATTTAAGCTACAAAGAGTACAAAGTAAGCAACCAAGATCTCCAGCTAGGTTAGCCCTACAAAGAACCTTAAATTTAATCCACAAAGTAAGCAACCAAGATCTCCAGCTAGGTTGACCCCACAAAGAACCTTAAGGGGAGGTTCCGGTCTAGAGCGCCAAAAAATAGGTGATCTTTAGGAATTAATTAAAGGAAAACTACTACATATAACTTAATGGGACTTTTTGCATTGCATTGAGGATATCTTAAATTATAGAAATATATTTTTTGTTTTGTAATTAATCATTGCAGACGGCAGTGGGGAGTCGTTAAAGTCAAGGCGTCAAAAAAATCATCCAAATCGGTGGGACCTGTATCTCCAAAAGTTATTATCCGATTCGACTGAAACTTTTTTTATTTTAAAGAAATTACAAAAATGACATTTTTCTAGAAAATAACGATACTTGACGTTTGAAATCACTTTTTCCCTATACTGTTCGTCCTTTCCACGCCTTTAAAAATTAGAAATTTTCACTATTTTGTAATTTTGTCTGGTCCCCCCCCCTGGCCAGAAGTATATTCTTCAAAATAAAAAAAGTTTCAGTCGAATCGGTTAATAACTTTTGGAGATATAGGTCCCACCGTTTTGAGAACACTGTTTCGAGAAAAACGCGTTTAAAGTTTTACGTGAGTGCCGAGTAGCCGGGTTTTGCCACGCATTCGCCGCTACTCAAATGCCTATAACTTCGGGAATTTGACGAATTTCAACAAATCCTTTTAAACACGTATTCCTGAAAGGTTGAACAATCGAATAACGAAATAAAAAAAAAATCGACTTTTAGACCGGAACCTCCCCTTAAATTTAAGCTACAAAGTAAGCAACCAAGATCTCCAGGCCTTATAAGTTGTCCTGATTCGCTGACCTTGTAGGCGTGTTATGGACCTACACGTTGTTAGTTCATCATTTTAGGTATAAGTAGTATGCTCACTTATGTATTAATTAATTATTGCTTAATAGTGCTCAGACTCTGTACATTGAACTTGTCTTCTTTTTCTTTTGTATACCACAGGAATTCTTATTTAATAAATAATAATAATAATAAAAAATCCGCATATTTGGGTCCATACAGAAAACTCGACAGTTTCATTTATATATATATATATATATATATTAATTGGAATATATGTATATATATATATTTTAAGATCTTTCTTCTGCATCGAAACGGTAGTATACTACATATATGCACATACCTATTATATCTGTCGCCGTCAAACGCCACGAGAAGATGGATCTCACCTTTCTCTTTCAAGAATGATAATATACACGAATGATCGATCGTTACTCGAGTGGAATTGTGCGCCTCGCAAGATATATTTTTTAATCTCGTCCCATCCCTCCAGTCACTTTAACGTTTCCCTCGCGTCGTCGCGACGTCTCGGACCATAGATAACTTTCCGATTACGTTTCCTCTTCAGAGTGCCATGCCTCATAAATTGCAGATTGAATAGGCGAAACGAACGTCTGAAAATATATTTCTTCTAATCTTTCTTCTCCGATGGAACGTACGTGTTTCGTGGCGTTTCGGCCGACTTGCACGATTCTTCCATTTTCGAGAGTCCACACTGGGAGAGGGTGTTTCCCTCGATTGCACTTTCCTCCCTATCTTTCTCTTACTTCGAAACTCTTATTTAGTGCATGAGATTAGTACTACTGAGGCTACGTCGAGGTAGCGAAGTTGCCATAGCATTTGGTCAGCGATATTTTAAGCATGGTGCAAATAATATTAATAGTTGTAATAATAATTATTTATTGCACCAGTGGACATTAGGAAAATAACAAGAAGATGGAAAAAACAAATACATGTAAGAAAACAAGAAAAAGAAAAATAGTGGACTTGAACTGAATTTCTGAATACTTTCAAGTATTTCAAGTATTCAATATATAAGTAGCGAAAAAGTCAATATTATGACAGTATCTATTCCCAGACAGTACCTATATATTCCCATTTCTTTCAAATACCACTCGCAGGTATACAAATTCATTGACGATTCCTGTATTAGCTGCTTTCCATGTCCACTTCACCTTCTTCCTTCTTTCTGCTCCCTTTCTGAACTCCATTATTTTTTACTTGTTGTGCCTCCGTTGCCAACAATACAATGTCATCTGCATAAGCATGTGACCAAAATTTCTCTATACCTATTTTCATCCTCCGATGTATTTTAGATTCAAACTGTGGCTTATATTAATTTATAGTAATTAATTAAAAACTGACGTGCAATAGTATTGTATGTACTTACTACAAGAATTTCAAAGGTGGCCACGTTGTAAACAGATCAAAGTAGAATAAACAGAGTACTGTAGGTACATCAGAAAATAAAAAAGGAAATGTTTGAATATCTGTTTTCTGAAATATCTAACAAATAAGTGCATCAAAGTATAAGTAATAATACATCTATTTTTACAATGTGCATTCAAAGGATCGGGGTCAACTCTGGATTAAAATCAAGGCAACTTTTATATTTTTTAATTCACTGGTAGAAATAATAGGGTGAAAAAGAATGCAGCATTTTCTCGCTCCTCCGCCTTTATTTATTCATTAAGATTTACTCTGATTTTACAATTTTACACAGTCTAATTAATTTGATACTCCGCAATTATGTCTGCAGCAGTAATGCATTCGTGAAGGCATAGAAAATTATATAAATGTTGCAGCACAGTATCAAACGTACGGAATAATTCACCATTTTTAATAACACCCCAACATCACTTATTTTTCTAATTTTAATTACTTAGATAATAATGTGTTAACACGAAGCGAACACTAAAATCATTCATTTATTATCAATAATGCAAACACATTATCGTTGCGAGTAAACCTATCAATTAGGTACTGGCACTTTGTGACATGAAATATAAACTCAAAATAAATTATTAAAAAATAGCTGTCAACTTTGCGTATGTCACGTTCTCCTCTCGAGAGATGTAATCGTAGAATTCAGATTGGTAACCAATAGACGGAATCGTGACGAAACAATTTGCAATAGTAATGATCGCGAGGAAACAAGTGCTTTAAACAGACGGCGATGGCGGAAGGGGCGAGCATTGCGCTGCAGAAAAATTGCAAGGGGGTTGGAAGGTTGGAACGATGTCGACAAGACAGAAGAAGGCGAGAATAGTTGCCTTTGATTAATGCGATACGCTCCAGCGTGAGAAAACGTAGTTCACGCTCCACGTGGAAGCACTTTCAGTCCAGAATACAATGAATTTCGTATCATAAAACAGCCCGAAAACTTTTCTGCTGCATCAGATTCTTGTTCGCGTTCGTGCAAAGCACTGAGCATTAGTTTTCATTTATTATAAAAGGTTACTGGCTCGGCTTCATTATACTGCAGCATGTTAGATTATTTCACCCCAACCAAACACGTACCGTTTTTCCGAAATTAAAAATGAGAATCTTGATTTTAAGAATTTATTTTTTATTTTCATTTTTAATTCTTTAATTTTACTACACGTATAAAATATAAACATCAGCTCTGGTAACATTATTATAACTGACATTGCGAAGAACCATATTTAAATTTAAATGCAAATAAATATTTATCTCATCCTGCATGACACGTCACGTCTGATCAGATAAATAAAATGTTACTTAGCGAATGTTAGTTTTCTATAAAAACTTCTGCAAATTATGACTAAGTAGTCTGTATTTTAGGGCTGGGACTATTCGAATAATTTAATATTCGAATATTTTACGAGTATTCGAATGCTACGAATAAACTTCGAATATTTCAGTATTCGAATGTTATTATTCGAATACAATTTGAATACTGATATATTCGAATACTGATATATTCGAATACTGATGTATTCGAATACTGATATATTCGAATACTGATGTTTTCGAATACTGATGTATTAAATACTGATATATTCGAATACTGATGTGTTCGAATACTATTCGAATACTGATATATTCGAATATTGACGTATTCGAATATTGATGTATTCGAATACTGATATATTCGAATATTAATGTATTCGAATACTGATATATTCGAATATTGATGTATTCGAATACTGATATATTCGAATACTGATGTTTTCGAATACTGATGTTTTCGAATACTGATGTATTAAATACTGATATATTCGAATACTGATGTGTTCGAATACTATTCGAATACTGATATATTCGAATATTGACGTATTCGAATATTGATGTATTCGAATACTGATATATTCGAATATTAATGTATTCGAATACTGATATATTCGAATATTGATGTATTCGAATACTGATATATTCGAATACTGATGTATTAAATACTGATGTATTAAATACTGATATATTCGAATACTGATGTGTTCGAATACTATTCGAATACTGATGTGTTCGAATACTATTCGAATACTGATATATTCGAATATTAATGTATTCGAATACTGATATATTCGAATATTGATGTATTCGAATACTGATATATTCGAATATTGATGTATTCGAATACTGATATATTCGAATATTGATGTATTCGAATACTGATATATTCGAATATTGATGTATTCGAATACTGATATATTCTAATATTGATGTATTCGAATCCTGATATATTCGAATAGTATTCGAATACTTAAATATTCGAATAGTATTCGAACACTTGGATATTCGAATTATATTCCCCAAATAAATGAGTAACTGAAGTATTCGAATATTCGAATACCAAAAAATTCGACAAATAATCCCAGTCCTAGTGTATTTGTCATTTACAGCACTACCTACGCATAAAAGGAAGATAATATAATAGCTAAACGATAATTCAACCAATACTAGCGCGAAATACATATTACACTGAGCCCGCACAAAGAAGTTTTCTAATATCGGCATAAATATCGTGTCTTAGCGTGCAAGCCCATATTATTCCGTAAAAATTATTACACCTAAATCCGCGTAATACCGGGTCGGTATATTCCAACGAAGATGGTCGGACTTGCAGATGCACCACCGTCCCAACGAACGCATTAACCATCCATCTGCCTGCTTTATTTGTTCTTGTAACCTTCTCCATAAAAACTTAGCCGTGTAATCCGCCGTGTTTCTTTTAACGTTTCACAGAGACGCCGTGTTCGCTATCCTTTTTAAACGTATTTACCGAAGGACAATCCCATAAATTCATAAACAAGCCAATGCGTTCGGGGTAACGTAAAACAAGGGAGATTAATCAAGAGAAGAAATATCTTCACAAAAAATTCGTATTCGGACTATTGTGTATTATCTTGCACATAAAATGCTTAATTTCGCTTTTGGGAAGAATAACAAAGAAAGAGTAACTATATAGGCAGTGAAGCTTAATAACATTCAGGAATTTAGTAACGAAGTATGTTTTATTCATGGACAGAATATTCTATTGGACTATGGATGTTACACTACTCTTTTTTACTTTTATTTTGCAGAGATCTTTATTTTTACTTGGATCTCTGAATACTTTATTATTTTTAATTTTTCTATCTTTCTTTCATGTACGTTTTGAAAATAAATACGACAGTAATCACGAATGAGTTTCTATCTTGTAAAAAATTAATTTTACAGAACAAAAACAGCTACATTTTTAGCAAAGTCGAACATTTTTTCAAAATGCTGTCATTCTGCAATTTTTATTGTTAGGGGGCCTCTGTGGTTTCAACCATAGCGACAACCATAACGAAGATAGTAAACCATAGTTTTTCCAGTTTGGATGACTATAACAGTCCCCGCACTATCTCCCGTCGAAAAATAATTGTTTTGAAGAAGCTCTTCCCACCGACTATATCTATGTATATAGGCTATAAAAAAACTCAAAAAAATTCTGAGTGTTACTTCAAACATACCTTAATATGCAGGCAAAACGCCGGGAAGTATAAATTTATGGTTTTTGTTAAATAAATTGCCGAAGAGGGGGTGAAAAGCGGACAGTTATACTAGAGTAAGCCCTTCAATTTTGAAAAAAAACCTAATCTGTAATACTTTATGAACATCTGGCGTCATGCATTGAAATACTGTGTAAAGAGTTGATTAGGATATCATTCGCTTTTGTGTCTGGTATAGAACAAGTGAAGTAAACAAATACAATAGGTACAAATTTAAAAGTGCCTATATTGCGAAGCCTCTGCTTTAAAATCTATTCTGCTTTAAAATCTATTCGGTAATTCTGAAATGCCTGTATTATAAGAAGCAATATTTACTTTGCGTTTAATACAAAATGATTTAAAATTGTTATCAGAGATATTATTTTTTTCGTGGACAAAATCCTACAACTGCAAACTTATATATTTGCAAAAATATGGATCTGTGAATGCCTGATTTTACTTTTTAACCTGCAAGTTCCACGTAATGCACCGTACGTCCAGATTAACTTGACAATTAAAACACTCGACGATCTTTTCATTCAGCTGAGCGTGCTTTAAGAAATCAGCTTATTGTTAGAGGGGCTCACCTTTAATGACCATGGCAAAAGCTGGGCAAGAAATGAACTTCGTGGCAAAGCAAAATCATAAAGCTCGCATTAGGACCGCGCGAACTTCATTAGAATTACTTGCGAGATAGCACGGCTGACCATAATTGAAGCATAATACGCAGATATTAATTTCAACTTTCGTAGTAAAAGTGGCTTGCTTTCGTAGGATTTAAATCGATGAAGCTATCTATATTTTTCTTGAATTAAACGACAGGAGAGGAAGAACGTTTTGATTGCGTGAAATCATCAATATCGATTTTATTACGAAATCCATTATATGAAATGATTAATGTGTCTGGGTTAAATATTTTAGTATTAGATTTCTAGTTTATTGTAAAATGGCAAACATTTAATAAGGAACATTACAATATTTACAAATATCCTAATTTATAAAAAATATACATCCTCAGTGGAAGAATAAAAATTAAGCAAATGCTATAGTAATAACTCTTGAGTAATACAAGCAGAAAAATTTACAATAGCGTAGTTACTATCGCAACAGTTGCACAGTGTGTCTGACTATGTACGGTCCGCTTTCCCTTGCTCTGCTTCAGTTAAACTTGTTTATCCTTCCTATATTTTACTGCATCGTTTCAGATGCATATTATAGAAATTATATCGTGTAAAATTCTTATAATTTCTCATTACTCAGAAGGGTTTAGAATTATCTTTGTCGTATAAGACAAAAGGGCTTTTCAAATAATAACGTTTTAAATTAACGTGGGTAATTCTAACTTTGTGAATATATTCATGAAAGGTCCTCATAACGAAATTAGTAAACCCTACTATGTATTATAATTAATAAACTCTAACTGGTAATTAACAAACTATGCTACTTAGTTCTGTCTAAAATATTTAACCCTTAACTGGTTTACTATTTTGGGCAAACGTGACTGGTATACTGGGGTCGTGGCAGACCCCAAGTAAAAAAGGACACAGAAATTTTTAAAGTCGGCACAAGATCAACCTCTATGAATATTTTGTTCACAGGTAATGTATAAAATAATAGAAACCTAGAAAGTTAAACTATTATTATACAATTAATTAGAAATTCAGTTTACAAACTTAGACATCCAAAAATTTTGCAGCGAACTTTGCGTGCCTGGGGTCATGAGCGACCCCAGGATACCATTTAAGGGTTAATTGCCAGTGTTGATTAACAGGTACTCTTCTAGACAAAAAAATGTACACTGTCGCTAACGTTTCATATTTCCGTTAAAAACATTTAAAAGCCTATCGATGAAATCATAAAAATGTACCGTCAAGGACCCAGTTCCTGATCAGTTTAGGAAAATGAACCAAATAATAAGCTTATTATGATACAAATTTATTCTAACAAGTTACTAAATAATTATGAAGTATTTTGAAATTTATACGCAAAATTTGAAGCTGCTCCCTTTGCATTTTTCACTTACAATGTTGAATTATAAAATAATTATTATTACGTGTGCACTTTTTTTAATACCAAATTAAAGATAAAACATAGATTTACTGAAATAACAAAAATCTTTTAAATTTGGTTAAGTTTTCCCTTTGCACGTTTAAAAACTCGCGGTAGTTACTCTTAAGTGATCAGGAACTGGGTCCTTGACGGTACAAAAATGTATCGAACTTACAATCACTCTGATTAAACAACTCATGGGCGTTGCTTTACAGCGCGCTTCATGAAAAGTGGTATTAAAATATATGATTCTTATGGAAGTTCAAGTCAGACAAGTCAATTAGGTGCACGCACCGATACCACCTTTGACTGCGATGTTTGGAGGCGTTTTTCATGAATTTTTTTGCATGCAAAGAATGCGCAGAAACAAAATCGGTTTTAGTAATTTATTAATGTAACTTTAATCTGTAATTACACATTTTTTGAAACTGAAAAAGTCTTTCTTGTAGGTGGCGCCAAAATAAATTCCTTTGGAGGAACACCGTTGGACTGCGTGTCAAATTACTCTTACAATTTTCATCGGATTGAGTTGAAACTTTGCACAATTCTTCCCCGTGGTATAATCTAATGATGTACGTAGGACTTTTGCTGTAGCGTTGTTATTTTTTTTGGTGCACAATTTTATAAACTTTTTTACCCTAAAAAATTGACCTTTTTGTTAAAATGACTGCCATTTTCTTAAAAATCGAAATTTCGTAAAATCCCTACGTACAGCATTAAAAAATATTGTTGTTAATAAGAACATTCTTTGGTTTTATTTCTAAGAGCCACGTACAGAGCAGAATTTGGCACGCAGTCTAACGGTGTTTCTCCAAAGGAATTTATTTCGGCACCACCTACAAGAGATTATCTTTTATTTTTTCAGTTTCAAAAAATGTGTAATTACAGAATAAAGTTACATTAATAAATGACTAAAACCGATATCGTTTCTGCGCATTCTTTGTATGCAAAAAAATTCATGAAAAACGCCTCCAATAATCGCAGTCAAAGGTGGTATCTCCCCATAAGTTAACGTCCAAACAATTGAGCGAGCGACGCTCAACAATACCGGGCTATTATTATTATTATTACGAAGAGTATATTTCGCCCCTAGCTGCCCTGCTACCCAGCGCTCCTCCGCAGAATGGTAAAACCGATCGAAGCCGGTAAGGAAACGCGAACACGTTACGGCGTCGAAAGTCGACCGAGCCGAGTAGTAATTAAGGCTGATAATGCAAACGCGCGTGAAACTGCGGGAAGAAGGAAGTAGCGGGGTGAGACTTCGTAGGCAACAGTGCTACCGGAAGTCCCGCAGATACGGCACCGCCGGAAATATCGTCGAAATATGCTAAGAGCCGACCAAGTCACCCTCGTAGTCTTAGCATAACAACGGCCTGGCATTCGGCGCAAAACTTCTGAATATGCACGAGGTGCCCAGGACTCGGAATTAAAACGAGATCCACCTTCGTTCGCGTCCTCGTTCGTTCTGCTACCCCCTCGTTCGCCCTCGCCCCCGGGCTCGAGAATCCCGCGCCGCGAAACGTCGAAACATATCGACGGTATTCCTCTCGACGCTACTCGACAGGTCGCGACTAGACGGCAATCTTGAAGGCGCGGCCAAGTGTCCCGAGAACCCGCAGTGGTTCCGAACCCGTTCACATTGTCTGGATAAACAACGGGCGTCGAGTGCGAATAATTTCGTCGCGTCGAGTCGAGCATCGGATATTAGCTGGAAAAGGGGGTTCGGTTTGAATGCAAGCGAACGCTCGTTAATCCTGCGCTATGAATCACGGGTCTAGATTGGAGGAGTCATTTCGCGAGGAACAAATTGATTAAGGGGACCGTTCGGTCAAAACGCTCGAAAAAATGGGTGATCTTTGTGATTTTTTTTCCAAAAAAGTATTCAACTTGCGGTAAAAAAACTTGATGGTCTTTCTTTATTCGTTCTTCAAGAATATAAAAACCATTCTGTTTTTCATTTTCCTATAATGGTTCTAATTTTACGTGGCGCTCAATGCCATAAAAGTTCTGTTGCCATAAAAGAGGCGTAAACGCTGGACAGTAGAACTCGACGTAGGATTGTCGGAAATCGAGAAACCAAAGATATTCTTATATATAGGTCAGGCTTGGGAATTAAGTGAACGCAGCAGCCGATTTTCAGAGGCAACGTCTCCTTTCTTTCGCCGCGCGCCTTGGCCCCCGCAGCGGCCAAGCAGCTAGGAGCTCCTCAGGCCCGTACCACGTGAGCTGCGCGTTCATATAAATTTCATTTGCGTCATAATTAACCAAAAACCAAAGCAATCGGAGACGAACACCTGAAAATCAATAACTGTGAGGGGTGGTTTCATCCCCTAAATATGCAGACAGGCCAAAATAAAAAGACACGTATTTCTTATTTTTCGGTCCTCTAAAACATATCCAAAAACGAAAGCAATCGGAGATGAACACCTGAAAATCTTATAATTTTGGGAGTTGGTTTCACCCCCTAAATATAAAAACCTAAACCAAACACGTATATCTTATTTCTCGGTCCTCTAAAACATATCCAAAATTCAAAGCAATCGGAGGCGGACACCTGGGAACCTCTCCTTGTAAGTGTGGAGTTTAATTGATAAAAATAATTACTACACCACCATGGAGTGAACCACCTTTAAAAGACTATGATTAATATACTGATCAATAAAGTTTTATTATAAAATTTATTGCTTAATAACAATGAGTTTAAGTGAATTGCGTCAGTCGCCTGCAAACTCTAGCAACGTAATACCTTTAGATGTAAAAAATTCGTATTTCAATCAGAGAATAATCCGAAGTCTTGTGTAACGATAAGTCGACAGTGCAGAATAATTTTTTGTCATCGGAAGCTTTGTATTTGAAATAAACGAGTTTAAACAGATAAAATGTTATAACAAAAGATATCTCGCATGACTATCGTGATCAAATGGATTATTTATACTACCTTTTGCATTCGAGCGAAATAATTACCCTACTATCAACATTAAAATATAAAACAGTTCTTAAGAACCTTAGACTGACCTGAAAAGCTGACCCTTCAATTTGAAAAAGAATCATGATACATTTCATAAAGCCGTCCAAAACCTACGTTGCACATATGTAAGCATATTCAAAAGAACAGTAACTAACTACCTCCCTCATCAATATTCTACCAACTTTTGGTAACGAAAATAACTCCCCAGAAGTTCCCTCTAACTAGCACGAAAATGTGATACATTATTTAGAAAATGTACACTAATCCTCTTCCTATGTACTTATCTCTCTCTATTATTATATATTCTCTCTATTACCTCCTACTATTATAATTCTATTCCCACGGAAATTCGTTCATTGTCATCCCTCTCTTCTTTCAGACGTGGTACCCGCTCCTTTATTCTTGTCCATTTTCCATAACTTCTTCTACTTTTTGTCTTCTTGTCTAGATTCCTAATCCTTTGTCCATCCTTTAGCTTTAAGTCTATTGTTACGTATATAGGGTTCAGTGTTGGGCATTACCTAAATAAAAAAATTATTAAAAATAACGGATCAAATAAAAGTTACTTTAACTGTAGATTATTTGACCAATAAAGTTAATTTTTTTCATTCGACGAAGAAAGTTAAAGATACAGTTAAAGTTGCAAAATTTATTCGACGAATAAAGTTAAAGTTAAAGTTGCAAATTTTTTTCGATGAATAAAGTTAAAGTTAAAGTTGCAAAATTTTTTCGACGAATAAAGTAAAAGTTAAAGTTACAGTTGCAAAATGAATTCGACGGATAAAGTTAAAGATACAGTTAAAGTTGCAAAATTTATTCGACGAATAAAGTTAAAGTTAAAGTTGCAAAATTTATTCGACGAATAAAGTTAAAGTTATTGTTAAAGTTGCAAAATTTATTTGACGAATAAAGTTAAAGTTAAAGTTGCAAAATTTATTCGGTGAATAAAGTTAAAGATACAGTTAAAGTTGCAAAATTTATTCGACGAATAAAGTTGAAGTTAAAATTGCAAAATTTATTCAACGCTAAAATTCAGCTAACGTTCAACCCGAGTCATCTTTATTTGACACATGGCGAATAATTTTTTAACTTCAATTCGTTATTCGAAATTGAATTTAAATAAAAATTTTGCCCATCCCTGATAGGGTTAGGTTTTAAAACACCATAAATGCAGAACGTCGCCTATCACTTAAATCTGTATAATTGGTGATATAATGAAATCGTTATTATTATTGTTATTACTATTATTTTTAATCCCTACACAATTAGAAAAAAATACCCCAATACATTCCTTTCACAGATTCATCAGAAACGTACACACATAATCAGCATATTAAAAGAAAAATGACTCTCTTCTTTACCATTAGAATCAATATTCCACCCACTACCCACCTATTGTGTTTCGAACGAAAATGATTCTCCGCAAATTCCGGGCAGCCAGCGCGATTGAAATTCCCGCCACGACCGCCAGACAAAAATCCCAGGTCAGTTCCTAAAGTGCCATCATTCTTCGTCGAATTTGCATTGAAACTAGCTCGACGCCGACTGTGTCCCCTTGGCCGTCCGAAAGAAGCACGGATAAGGTGGCGAAGTTGTACGCGGCCAACGAAGAAGAAGCCGAACAAGGGGACGTGGAACCGGCACCGCGGGCTCGCAGCCATTAACATGGCAATAGCGATTGTTACGGTGCACCAGCCCGCTACCATGGTCGAACGACAACTTTGTCCCCGACGACGGCTGCGGCTGCGAGGGCGAAGAACTTGTACACCCCGGGGAATACATTAAGCGTAATCTCCACCTTCGTCCTGGAAAATACCGCCCCACCCATGCTGCCGGATCTCCACGGCTGAACGTCTCAAACGCAAGCTGGCTTTCGGAAACCAGCCTCTATTGCGCGATAAAGACGTCGTAATTTCGAATTAGTTAGACAGGACGATTGTTAGGAAGGCATTTTATCATTCCCGCCCGACCAGTGGCGGAGAATTTATGTGTCAGTTTTTATGTATTGACATTTGTTCGAGGCATAAATTCTCGGTCTCACTTTGCAGAGCTTTTCGTTGTTGGCGTTGAAGAATTTAATTGCTCGCGAACGTACCTTAGAATTAGTATTTTTATGGGTAGAGAGAATTAGGGATTCTATTTCAAAGAAAGATGCAAGTGCAAGTTGCATCAATTATGAAATTCAGAATTTATAATAATAATTTTTTACGCCACCAGTAAACCAAGTTGCAACAATTATAAAATTCAGAATTTATAATAATAATTTTGTATGCCACCAAGATAAAAAACAAAAAGAAATGTATATAAGAGAACAAGAAAGAGGGAAATAGTAGAGTTAGAAAATATACAGTGGGTATATGTAAATCTAGAATTAGAGTGCAAAATTTATAGTTCTTCCGGTATTCGAGGGAGTTCCGGGGATATCAACGTTGAGGAAGTTCTGAAAACTTCAAGAATTTTAATATAACAGCTACGTCCTACAATAAATGAAATATGCTTCCTTCTTCCGAAGCATTGCTTCAGATCTGCGCACATGCATCGTGTAACTTTCAAGTGCAAGTATGAAGAGATTAAAAAAGTTCTTCTATTGAGATATTAAGCATTATGGATACCTGATAATATATTAACAAGAAATGTATGTTTTACCTCGCTATTATTTTTGAAAATTATTCTAAGCAATAAAATGTTTGATACTGTATTAATACAGGATAGTAAAGGATTCTAAATGATACTGCTGCAAATCTGCTGTGAAACATAAAAGCTTCATAGCTTTTGGTGATTTTACTGGGTCCAAAATATTTGGTACCAAAGTGGCGATAATTTTGCATTTGTAAATTGAATACTTGTTGATATTATAAAATCAAACGCCAGAGGCATCACCCGCGGTAAATTTTTCCCAACATAAATTGATCAGTCCTTGTAGAATACACTGATTGATAGATGTCCCCATTTATGCCAGTGTCCTCATTACTATCACTTTATTTATTTTACTTAATAAAAACGTGGCGTATGAAGAATAGTATTCAAAAAATTATTATTAAATTGAGACTGGTGTTATTATTATTATTATTATTAGTAGTAGTAGTAGTAGTAGTACAGTGTTCTTTATATGTTACGTTTTTATTAAGTAAAATAAATAATATGGCACTAATGGTAACACCACAGTGTAGAATTTGTTTTTTGGCATTTACAGTGTTTTCTACATGGACTGATTAATTTTATCTACAATCAATGTTCTTGCTCTATCGCTTCATTCTTTCATTCTTCATTTCCTTTCCTTTAAACGAAGCTTTCAAAACACAAAATAACGCACGCGCAACGCGACATTGGTCTGTCAAGCCTCAAGGACTAATAATTTAAAAAATATACAATTTTCGGAAACAAGTATCCAGTATTCGAAATACTAGAAAACCAGATCACAAAACCTTCGGATGAGTTTTCACAGAACGACTCGTGTCGATTTTACAATTCCCCTTTCGAGCGGCTAGTGTATTCTCAGTAGTATAGTCTATCACAAGGGAGACACTCGGTTTACATCCGACTGTGGCTTCTCTTTTTTCCATCGCCCACGCTTTGCACTTGGTCGAAAAATGATCCGCCCTGCGGACGATTTATATACAGACAATAAAACCGTGTGCTGCTGTAATTGGAAGGCTGGGAAATAAAAATTAATAGGTTCGTGTTCGGAACTAGCGACGAGAGGTGTGTGCCAATGTACAAGGAAACATATCGAATAGAAATCAGTTCTGGATTTAGAACCGCGATACAAATCAGCCAATCTGCCAATGACGCGATCCCGTGGCGAAGCTGACGTACCTACTACCACCGTTGAAAACGTATTCTTCCCGCGACCTCGTTTCGACGATTAAAAATTCTTTATCGCCGAGCGACGAGCTTATGCGCGCGCTCATAGAGCGCACCTGCCGGGAAGTGCATTACCTACGCTGATAATGTCAGAGAATGTCAGGGATCGAAGTAATTGTGCTTCCTTTTTTTTACGTTTTTTCTTTTTTGACAATTTTTTACGAGAATCAGGGTACACTCAGGAGGCAGAGTTTTTTTTATTGACGGTTGCCGCGTGTGGGTGTGACGTGAGCTACTGTTTCGTGAGAAAGATCAATGGTCAGTGTGTTTGAAAAGGTAGATAAAGTGCATGACTAATTAAATTACACGTAGTTAATTAATTCCGAAGAAGAAACTGTACTAAAATCACGGTGTTCCATTGTATTTTTATAAATATTTTTACATTTTGTTTTCAATTGCTTTCCAAAGCTATTAATTTCCGTATTTGTTGCGTTCATATATTGTTACAAATATTACTGTGTATAGTTTAATGTCCATAGATTTCTATAAAAAAAAAGTTTCCAAAAATTTGCACAAGTTTTTTTAAAAAAAATTATAGAACCTTAGGTGGGCCTTGTTACCTGCACTACAGGAAATAAGGCCCGTTTACAAGGTTTTTAAAATCCTATTAATTTCCGTATTTGTTGCGTTCATATATTGTTACAAATATTACTGTGTATAGTTTAATGTCCATAGATTTCTATAAAAAAAAAGTTTCCAAAAATTTGCACAAGTTTTTTTAAAAAAAATTATAGAACCTTAGGTGGGCCTTATTACCTGAACTTACCTTTTTTTTAATTTAGTTAACTTGGATATTTTTAATGAATTATAAGATTATTTTCTAATTCGATTAGAAAGTAAATTCATTGCATCTATGTATAATAGAAAGGAATTTATATAAAAATTAAGTAACCCCATTCAGCAACAGAGTCCTTCTAAAATTGACTGTTTAGGTACTATATTTACTATCAAGGGGAAACAAATACAATCGATAATTTAGCACTGTCTAAAAAAGACGTAAATTAATCTCTTCTAATTCTAAAAGTGCTTCGATGGAAGGAAACTTCCCACTTTGCTGTTATTAAATTATTATCTTAAATCTCTTTAAGAGAAGTCTGAGATAAATGAACGAGGGACGTTCACATTCGTGGTTTTCCCTTTCTGCGGGCGTTTATTCAGCGGACAATAGCGTATTTTTCCGACGGAAACGTTAACCTCAATTCCGACAGTGTCCTCGGACAAACTTTTGTCGTCGTCGACACGAATCGAGAGTAAGTTCGAGGGGGAGAAACTAAGCAGAAGAAATACAGCATCCGCTTCTTATTCCGTTCACGGGCCGCTTGGAAGCTAGAACAGCGCCGGACCTGCATGGTTGAAGGGACCGAAAAATCGAAGCCACAGCCAGATAAACTTCCACGGCGAATGCTTCCTTAATGCCCGACACACGCCGTCAGTCTCCAAGCTATACCACGGCTTTGCGAAAATAAACTCTCCCGTTTCGCACAGTTCTACAGATACCGCAGCACTGATGGCGCCTCGCCGCGCCGCTCAGCCATCCACACTCGACCAGTTACCCAATCCTTTCGTGGATCCAGCGAGTGCGATTATTTTTGCCCATCAGAACATCCCGAGTTCTGTCAGGAATTCGCTCGGATCTTAGTGACGCGCAAAGAATCTTATCGTTCGTGTAACTTTGAGATACGGTGCACAGTGGTCGGTCTATTGATGGTCTAGCGGGACAAAAATCCAAAATGAATGAATGAGTAAAAGCTTCAGCTATAAGTATTTTAATTTCCAACGAACAGAGTTAAAATATAAAAATGATAGAATTTTCATTAGCGTTCGTTGGGAAAGCTCTAGATATCCAGGAACTTCGTGGAACCTGGAAATGTTTGTGCTGTCTTCTTCTATTTGCTTTATAGAGTACATATTCGCAAGTTGTAGCTGCAAATATTTGCAACTCTACATAATTTTTATACATAATTAAAATAATTCTATCTTCAAAAATGGTGATGTTAGGAGCTAAAATGTGTAATTTATTCTAAGTAACGTGGTTGTAAACAATTTTTTTTCTAGAAAACACTAAATATTGGTTTTAAAAAACCCTTGGATGCTGAGGTGAGAGTTTTAAGGGTGGTAATGTGGATGGTGTTTTTCAAACAAATAATAAACATTTCCACCTAACTGATGATTTATGTACGACCTGCGATTTTCGTTCCCCTGGATTGTAAACTAGGGTGGCCCTTATTTTCAACCTGCGATTTATTTTGCTCTCACCCCCTAATGTGGTTCCATTTCATAAAAACATAGTCCCTGAAAAAGGTTATTGCAAACGGACAATAGGAAACGGTGCCGACCAGGCCTTAAAGTTTAGAATGCATCAATGGTTTGATTTTGAAGAATTTCTCAAAAACGGTAAGTCCTATCGAAATTTTGTTCAAATGATACTAAAAGAGCATTTAATTTTCTACAATTACTGTATATATAAGTTTTTCGTGCTTCCAACCATTTTTTAGATAATAGCGTTTGAATATAGCGAGGTCCGCAATATGCGCGTGTAGACAATTACTTCACACCGTACAGGTTTCGCGCGAAGTGCCTACCTCTCTATATTCAGACGCTATTATCTAAAAAATGGTTGGGAGCACGAAAAACTTGTATATACAGTAATTGTAGAAAATTGAATGCTCTTTCAATATTGTTTGAACAAAATTTCGATAGGGCTTATCATTTTTTAGAAATTCTTCAAATTCAAATCACTGATGAATTCTAAACTTTAAGGCCTGGTTGGCATCCTTTCCTGTTGTCCGATTGCAATAATCTTTTTCAGGGACTACTTTTTTACGAAATGACACCGTTCTAGGGGGTGAGAATAAAGAAGTACAACAAAAATTTCGACACATAGGGGAAGTAGGGGCAAAACCGGGACGTTAAGAATAAATGCTCATAACTTTTACATTATTAATGTAAAAAAGAAATTGAAATTGGGATTCATTAGACTAAACTCTTCATTAAATAATAGTATATATACTTTTTTTTAAGACAATAACAAATACAAAAAAATTACGATTTAAAGTATGGTCTGTTTTTACGGTTTTACCCCATGGCCTGGGTAAAACCGGGTACCATACTATATATATATAATAACGGAATTCGTCCAATTCTTCAGTCCCCAATTCTTCAGTCTTCACTTGCAACAAACTGTACACTGCACCCAACCTTTGTTCAATTTCGATGAACCATATGATTCTTCGAAATGTTTTCATCATCACTGTTATCATCATCCTTCGGTATTTTGTTTAATTTTGTGGATTTTTCTTTTTAGTTATAGTCCTTTATTAAGATTTAGTTTTGAATTTGATAACTTCCTCGTTTTTGTTGCTTTGTTATACACATTTACCCAAAACCGGGTACCCGATTTCACCCCAGCATACAATTTTGTAAATATTATGAATTATCAACAATACCAGGGCAAAATACAAACAAACTGTATTAGTTATTTACACTTTAATATGCAACAATTAACATAATTCACACAAAAAAGTACTTACCTGAACACTGTCAAAAGTGTTGAAGTCTCTTAACTAACGAAAATTAGATCAGAGCCTTCAAAAGCACACAATACGATATAACCTTAGTAAGCACGCTTGTAACACAATCATCTTTCGTTGACAAAATAAGGCACATTGCGACAATATGTCGCTGGAACGACGCGGCAAAATTTAAGGCAGTTTAAAAAATAATAACACGTCCCGGTTTTACCCAGGTGCCCGGTTTTGTCCTAATTTCCTTTATAAATAAGGGCCATCCTAATGTTAACAGTGCTACCTGTGTCCCCCATGTCGACACGCCACAGTTGAATGATAGGGTAGATGTACCAGTACATGAACACGTACCAGTGAATGGACATTTTATATTAAAATGAGTAAAATAAGTTATTAAAATAAGCAACCAATTAATTAGAGACTTCTCTTAATTTCTTGCCTCATATCCAAATAATTTTTGCACCACGTGGAATCAATCGCGCTGCAGATATAATTTTATAAAAGTGTTCATTCATTAGCCTTAAGTGTTCATTTATTGGTGCGTTTACCCTACTTTTAGCAGCCGCGATGCGCCCCAAGTTTACCATTTTATTTTATTTAATTCATACACTTATATAAATACTCTTCATTACCATCGAAGCGGTAGAAGACTCTTTTCCCCTCGACCCGAGCATTACAGACAGTGAAGCCTTTATCCCTTATTCCACTGATTCCTGGGACACCCAATATAGAAATAATATCGTTCGGCGCACCATTTCCTGATCCAAATGAACTTATTATGGAAGCCAATAACTCGGGGAAGTGATGTGGCAGAAACAAGAGGAACCGACCCGTGCAAACGGTCTCTCCCTTCGAGGCAGTCTCGCGTGCCTTTCAAAAACCGGCCGGAGAAATGGCACGAGGAAGAGTAAAATGGACAGGAAAACGGAAGCAGACCGAGGAGAGCCGGGAATAATTCGGGGCACGTCCCGTCGATGGATTCGCATAGATAACTCGAAACCTGTAATTACCTGTCTGATACAAAATCGATGTCAAAGCGAAAAGACTGGCAACGGGCAGCGGACGTGATCGAAAACAAGCGGTGGACGAGGGTCTAGGAGGGCCGGATGCGCGATTTGTTATTCCGACAGTTGAGCCTCGGCATGCTTTCACGACCCCTCAGATCTTTCGTTCGGGGATTATTGAAGCACTTTCGATGGGTAGGTGTGGAACGAAGGGGGTTGATGGCGTTACGTCTTGCCTCTTTGAGGGGAATGCGCTACACGCTGGCCGCTGTAGAAATTCAGAGGAAAGTGACGTTACAAGGGAATCTGGGTTACTTGGCAGAGATGTACACTACCGCTCAAAAATATTTTCCCTAGTAGCATTTTTGGGTGGCATACTGTTGGGCCACGCGCATAATATTAGTTGGCCAACAGATGGATTTGGCACTTTTTTCAGGTTGGCCCAACAACAGATGGCCAAGGTAGGCTCTCCTACTGTTGCCCAACTGTTTGTATGGCCCACCGTAAAGGCCGAGCTGAAGGTTTCATTCCAAAAGGCGTCTTAAGGGGTTAAACCACTGTAGAGCACGAAAAAATAGGCATATTTCGGGAATTTTTTTTGCGCAATAAAGATATCAATCGAAATTCTGTAAACTGGGATTTATAATTCTAGTAATGAAGTACAAAAAATATTTTTTTCAACTTCGTTCATGACAAAATGGTGGCTGCGCAGCATTTCTCCGTCGGTGCCTGTTTTTTGAAAGGGTCCACGGCCGGAAACCTAACTCCCGCAATTTTTGACGTGGAACAAAAAACCAAAGTCCTTTCGATTCTATAGAACAACAGCAAGAGACGTACGTAGGATTTTCTCGATATATTGATTTTTCGCGAAAAAAAAAGTTTAAAATTTCATGAAAGAAATCGTCACAAAAATTGTTTTTAAACAAAAAATATGCAATATAAAATAAAATCCTACGTACGTCGCTGGAGAAAACAATTTTGAATATACTGTTAAATTTTTCAGATCGATCGGTGAAGATTTGTTCGAGTTATGTTTCCGGCCAGTTAAAAAAAAGTGGTTTCGAGAAAAACGCGTTTAAAGTTTTAAGTACTGTAAAATCATATTAGATTCTTGTATACCTTTAAGCGTCCTTTTCAACGATCGATCCTCACTTTACTAACCCTACACAGACGTTCTTAACATTCTAGACTATTCCGCGCTCTTAAAAAAAATTACAGCGCGCGCAGTTATAACAAAGGCGCTCGGGGCATACACGAGAGCGTTGCGGTAGAATTGAAAATTTGGACATTTAGGCATTTTTACCGCCCTCCATCCTTTGGTATATTATTTTTAAGACCCTAAAGCACCTTTTAAACAAATTTTTTTTTTTTGAAAATTCTACAGTGGTTTAACCCCTTAAACACGTCCAGGAGGCGTCTTAACAAACTTGAAAAGACATCGTAAAGACGTCTTCTTCAAGTCTGGTTTAGGAAAAAAAGATTTCGCGGTGAGGAGAATCGAACACAAACTTCCTTGTAAACACTTCTAATTTCTAGTTACGTAACCAGTATTAATTGTTTATAAAAACTACGCAGTGACGAAAAATACTCTACAAAATATCATCATTCGAACTTTGGACTCATTGCTTAAAATTTCACATTCGTCTTTTAAGACAGACGTCCTCATTGCGTATTTATAAATAAGAAAAGAAGAATCACAACTTGGAATATAATAACAGGTTTTTGGATGTAGCAAATTTTTTGACGTTTGTAAGACGACGATTAATCATCGTTGTAAATTTTTTTGTTAATTAACCAACCATAATAATTGTAGGCCCAACATTGAATGCTCGTTGGCAAACTGTCGTAACTTATTGTTAATTAACCAACCATAATAATTGTAGGCCCAACATTGAATATTCGTTGGCAAACTATCGTAACTTTTTTACCGTAGGCCCTAGGTTGGGAATTTGTAGGCAAAAACACTAACTATACCCCCAACTAATTCCCAACTGTTGGCTACCAAAAATGCTACTAGGGTTATCATTTATTGCGTGTACGTTTGATACCAGAGAAAAGAGAATTAAACAGAACATAGTTGGTTATTGCTTGTCGTTATCAAATTACCCCACTTTAATTAGATACGATTATTATTGTTGCTTTTTATGAAATCGAACTGTTTACATCCTAATAACTGAGGAGTTGAAATGGTAAACGATGTAAGTGACAAATAAATGAAAGATATTTTTTAGTGGGAAAGCATGTGAATTCCATGCGGAACACGGTGGCAAAAGTTATAAGGGCTGGAATAATTTATTTTAACTGTTAGCTAAAATCGTAAGTGCCAACTTCGCTGTGGTGAAAAATGATGAAAGCATCAGCAATCTTTACGGCCATAATATTTTTATTTCCCTCTAAATCTGTAAAAGGGATAAACGCTGAAAGTTCATAGCAATAAACTAGCAAGTTGAGATAAACTATTGATGAACGATGTAAGTGACAAAATGAACAGACATGCGTGTTTCGTTTCTACTGAAAAAATTTAACTACTGGCTCTTACAGCGTTCACCATTTCAACTCCTCAACTTATATTCAATTTTTCACTTCAAAATTGTTTAGTAACATTTGAATGTTGCTAATGTTATATTTTATAATTGACTATAACGTTGGTAATTGCACTTACTAAAGGCAACACTTTGACTTGATAAACACCGATTTCTCGATTCTGATTTACTACTTTTCGCGAGCTTATGAAATCAATTGTATTTCTTTCAAAACTATACTATTCAAAAATTTATATCCTACTTATTATTATAAGTAGGTGCTGCTGCTTTTCTGATTTTCGAGAACCAATGAATAATTGAAAAATTTTAAAAATATCGACAGTGAACGTACTTTGCCCCAAATGTGCGATCGTGGAAATGTTAAGTTAACAATAATTAGTTTAGGGCTGGGACTATTCGATTAATTTAATATTCGAATATTTTACAAGTATTCGAATGCTACGAATAAACTGCGAATATTTGAGTATTCGAATGTTATTATTCGAATACTATTCGAATGTTATTATTCGAATACTTAAATATTCCAATAGTATTCGAATACATCAATATTCGAATACTTAGATATTCGAATAGTATTCGAATACATCAATATTCGAATAGTATTCGAATACATCAATATTCGAATACTTAAATATTTGAATAGTATTCGAATACATCAATATTCGAATACTTAGATATTCGAATGGTATTCGAATACTTAAATATTCGAATGGTATTCGAATACTTAAATATTCGAATAGTATTTGAATATTTGGATATTCGAATTATATTCGCCAAATAATTGAGCAACTGAAGTATTCGAATATTCGAATACCGAAAAATTCGACAAATAGTCCCAGCCCTAAATTAGTTCAGTGGCCAACCAAGGCGTATATATATTAATCGAATCGCATTGTCACTCAGCATTGAAAGGAATATCAGAAATGGAACGCCATAGAAAAATCAGTCACTGTAATCCGTGTTGGACGTTAACGGATGAAGATATTCTTCGACATCTTTTTCTCCGGCTTCAGGTTCCCACTATCTTTCCTATGGATCTTCGGTTTCCCTTTCCCTTTTCGTTTCACCGCGCGAAAAAGAAACTTCAATTGGTCCTATCGATTACAGTACCATCACCAACGAGACGAAGCCTTTCTATCCTTGCGCGAACAGTTTTTCATGCAGTTTTCGCCACCCTCGGTTTGCGAAATAAATTCCATTATTTTTGTCGGCTGCTAGGAAATCCTTCAACGCCATGGTTCTTTCACACTGTTTCGATCGATTAACACAATTGCGCGTGATTTACTACACATTAACACGATACCGTTCCCATTTTGTAGAAACTTACTACAAAAAATTAGCGAGTCACTGTTTCTAGACTTTATCTGGTAATACTTTATTTTGAGAAAAGTTGAAGATTGTGGTATGCCCTGGACCAGAGATGGGCAAAATTTTTATTTAAATAAAAATGTTGAGTAACGAATAAAAGTGAAAAGAATTATTCGTTATTTGTCGAATAAAGTTAAACCGGGTTAACTGTATTCGACGAATAATTTAAAGTTACTTTTATTCGAACCGGTACTCAAACGCTTATGTATAACTTCGGGAATTTTACGAATTTCAACGAATCCTTTTAAACACGTATTCCTAAAAGGTTGAACATTCGAAAAATCAACCTCCCTTAAATATTCAGAAATGAAATAAACCTCGGAAAAACAACTATTAATAAAAAGTATGTTGAAAAATAAATTTGAAAATTAGGAATCCTGTTAAATAATTGAGGAATAATTTATTTTACTATTAATTTCACTAACAATATCCTATTACATTCAATAGATAAGTGAAAATAATTCAAATTAATACAGATTCAAATTAAAATAATTACAATATCTATTTTCTCCTCGTACTCATTTCGCAACTGGAAAATATGAAAAGCCATGTGAAATTGACGCCTCGTATCTCTTGTGTTTCATTTTCTTTTTTTTTTGCCATTAAAAGTTGACCCAATTCACTCCTTTACAATGTGAATGAAATGCATATATTATCGAGCACTTGAATGAATTCCATTATATGGAGCGGTTCGAACCTACCGAAACACTGCCATAATCCCTTGACGGTTGCTGTTTGCCAATAAATTTCATAGGTTATCTTCCGGGCTGACAGATACATTGTTTTATACTAAGTTGCGGATAGCAGCATGGCGTCAGCGTGATAATAATTAATGAGCGAGTGACGCTTTGAGCTGTGTTAATTATGTTATAATTGCATTAATTGTTCCGTAGAAATTCATAATAGGATTTGCTTGCTGGACTGGTTACTAAGCTTTGATTGATTTCCATTGGTCCATTCAGAATCATTGAACTATTCAAATCCCATTATTGCACAGGCGTATCAATCGTATCATAAATCAAACTGCATGTTTTATGCAACGGTGAATTATTATTGCTATAAACCAGAAAGTATGATAAAAATACGGTTATGTATTAATCAAGAATTTTCTTATTTTCATTTCAAAGCAGTCAATACGTGAGCATAGTGACTAATTACTTAGTGAATCACCAAACTGACAAGATTAGAAACAGAATTTAGCATGTATCGATGTGCTAATACTTGTTTCATTATAATTCAAAATATTTTATTTTCAACTTCATTAAATAAGGATTATTATTTTTTTCTAATTTCATATTTATCTTACAGTAGTGAATATGGTAATAAACACAAAACTATAGAAAGATAATCTTTTGATATGCGATATATCTAAGTTTACCAAAAAGATTTATAAAATTACTGGCAAAGTATTTATCAGTTACAGATATCAGTTATTTCTTCTGTAAGGAGAAATGTAATTAAAAATTTTATTCCAAGTGCATTATCTGCATTTTAGTGAGATAGGATATAGTACTATCTTATTCATTTATAATTGTAGCCGTATTTTCACGAATGATAATAGAAGAATTTTCCCTGAGACGTGCCCGATAACGATGCTGTTCCAGAAGAAAATACCGAAGAAAGGAACCCTTTATTTCGAAAGCCGCACCCCTTTGTCCTGCGCAAACCTACTTATAATTGAACGGAACTTTTAAGTTAAATAACTTTATCACTATTGAAGACCATTCTTACTTCTCTATATTTTTAAAGAATCTAGAAATCGATTCTTTTAGATTACATTGTATATGTATATGTATATTTATATATTATCATATATCATATATATTTATATATTATCATTATATTATATATATATATATGTATATGTATATGTATATGTATATACATATATTTAAGGAGAAGGAAATTCATTCAGACTGAATTTTAGAATAATTAGAGGAACTGATGACTGGCTAAATTAAATTATATGACGAAATATAATAACTATATAATAATTTTGAATTATTAATTAGTTTTTACGAATAGAAGAGTATATTATACCCTTGTAAATCCTTATAGCCCTTGTAAATCTTTTCAAGACTTCGAATCTAATGAAAACATTGACTTGTCGAAATGTCGAGAGCATATTCTGTAAAATTGAAAATTCCATTTTGATCGTGAAATTAGGCTCTTCATTACAAAATAAGAAACCTTGACAACCGAAAAACAATCATTTTCTTACAAATCAGCATCGAGGACAAGTAATTTTTCGTAAGATTAATATCTTCCAACGATTTTTTACCGATTCCACTTTTCGAAAAATGAATTTTAGTACACTACCCAAATTATAATAAAGAGAAATTGCTGCACTCGACTGTAAATTTCAAAGTTGATGATACACCCTGGATAAAATACACCTCTTTATGCACTGTTTGCTGAAGAAAACAGGATGTACCTAGTGGAGTCGCAGCGTGGAAAGGAATGAATTCGGAATAGACGTCTCACCGAATTTACCATTCGACGAGTCCCAATGGACAGAGAATATTACCGTCCGCAGAAGTAAGGGGTGCTCTTGCCTCGTTTCGGTCAGGTGGCTTCTTTGCACTCGCGAGTCTCCATGGGATTCCTGGAAGCGATGACACGTCAGGAACTTGCTGAATATTTGCTCGCGGCAAACACGCCCCGGCTAGTGTAACTACGACGATTTTCGTGTCCGTGTCTGGCGAGGGAAGCTTTACGGCGAGAAGTCATTACTAAACCTCGAAGGACGAGTGAAGCAATTGTCGCGATGACCTGGGGAGCTCCTTTGCAGAATTTCACTTCCCTTTGTGCAACACGGGGCGGTTGCGTGGACTGCAGCACGCCGGGGTGCCGTTCCCGTGTCGTTCCTGCAGGAAGCCTTTGTCGAAGCCACCAGGGTAAAATTGCCCCTTGAAGTTATCGGGGAGAAACGTAGGAATTGGTTAACCAAACATTCACTACAGTAGCCCATCTCGGATGGCTGCTGCGAGCAACTTGACGGTGACTTAATATGTATTTCCAAAGGAATTCCTTCAGTCCTTTGGTTTCGATAGACAGTACTCCGTGTTTCATTGTGTCGGTTAGAAGATACTAATTTGACGTAAAGAAATCAACTTTTGAAGTGGACAGAAATCGAATGGCATAATTGCACAATTTTACATTTTTTTAAATTGGAACATTTTTTTATACACTGAAAAAATAATTGTGGTTTTAGACACAGGTAGAGGTTAGATATATTTTTAAGTGAATGAAATTTTCTGAGATTTTTGTACAGTGTCTTAAACGATTTTTTTTTATTAATTTCTTTTTGTATTTTGTTCAATTGTGAGGGGTAGTTTTGGACAGCACTGAGGCAAAATTGTATTTATATGAATATAAAATGCCACAGAAATGTTATACAAAGCATTTATTTAAGTTTTTAAACACTGTATAAACAGAATTGTAACACAAGCATACTGAAAGAAAGAAATGATAGCTATGTTAAGTGACTCAATCTGATACCCATCAAAATGCAAATTAAATTTGTCACAGGCGTTCAGTCTTGATGTTTCAGCTACATAGATAGGTTTTGGCAACTTGGCAACTACATCCGAGCGCATTATTGTTGAAATATCGTCTAACTAAGGATAAACGAAACCAAATTTTCCCCTTTTTTCTTAAACCAATTTTAGACTTAGAATTTGTTCTATATAAAACCTTATCCTGCTTTTCGTCGGAAACATAATTAGCAAAAAAACCCCAACAGATATTTTTTCTACATTCCAATATAATACAGTCCAAATCTGCCCCAATATTAAACTTTTCCAAATATGCCCTGGCCTCCTCTACTCATAAAGTTGCAAGATTCTATTTTTTATTCAAATACTTCGGTGATAGAAACGAAATATCACATGGTTAAATATTAAATGGTATAACAAATCAATAAAACCCTTTAAGCATTAAATTTTTATTTCTAAAAGGGAGTAGCGAATTTCTTGAAATAATAAATATCAAATACTACGTCAGAATACTTGACTTGATGATGGTAATGATATTTATAAACAATCCTCAGTGTAAAGTTGAACGAGCCCACAGCTTAAATCGGTGATGTGTGTATGTCTGACCGCATACGGGGCATTTCCACTTGTCCCGTTCAGCTGATAAAGATACTCATAGCACTAGATACTCTTCGATTCTAAATTCATTAACATTAAATCTATTTTGACAAATTATTACGTTTTATTTCACAGAGTGACACTATTTTCGCAATTCATTCAAGTTAGCATAATTTTTGGGATTAGATAATGCAATATGCTTTCCGCTTAAGTACAATCCACGTTACATCATTTTTTTTTATGCCACTGTCAGAAGGCAACACATCTTTTCCATCAGAAGTTCAGATTAGAAATCCGCAGCGAGCAGAATTATATTAGCTGAATTTCGTAAGGTGGTTCGGTGTTAGGTTTTCTTTCGGTGAACTTTTTTTATCGGCTTCCGGTACCTTCCACCGGAATTGCCTTTTCTCCGTTGTCTTCTCCAATAATAAGAGTTTCCATTACGAATCGGATTACCGACTGATCATTCAACCGAGGCCAAACATGTCCAGATATACTTGGGACGCTATAAAACTTCCGTTCCGGTGCTATCGGTGGCATGAGCTGCTATTCCGCGACAACAAGCAGACCGATGGTCTATTGCTCCTTTCACGGGCTGCTTCTGACAACTGGCTCCGAGATATAAAACTCGCGTCCCAGTTCCTGCGTTCAACTTCAAGTTCGCTGATGTGACAAACACCCAGCTTTTGTGGCACATTTTTAATTACCCCCGTTTTATTCGTTATGAAGAAAGCTTCTGGCGAAGTATCGCGCGAGCTATAACGGGAATGCTGAACGAAATATGCATTGTAAAACGTCATAAAGAAAATGGGTTCGGTTGTAATGGCTGTTGCGGTCAAAGGGAATCGTCAAATAAATTGTGAGTGGTAATAAACAGCAGGAAACTCAGAGGCAGTGGAAACTCTGTTCAAATCTGATTCTGCTGTTTCGACGGTTTATTTAACCGGAGTGAATATTGTTTAAAATTAAAGTAATAAACAAGAATTTGAGGTAATATTCCAATCTTTCGTTTGCAGCAATGCTTTTTGCGATTGAATGAAATACTGATTTGGTTAAAGTAACAAGAATTGGAATGAAGTCAGTTTCGTTTATCCACTGGCGTTAAAAGTGCATAGAAATGTGTAGGACGGAGGTGAAATGATTTTAATGAGGTGAAGTGAATCACACAGAGAAATAATTGCCTTCAGAAGTCAATTTTATTACAGCTGAATCGTTTTTAAAAATAATATAATTGATGTATACGCGTTTATTTTATGCTTGACATCCGTGAAGCATTGTTCCAAATTTACATAATCCTCCATGCTACTTGAATACCAACTGATTTCTATGTTGACTTAGAGAGCACACGATTATATCTATTCAGTTCCCAATAAATAATTATTTATACCCTCTAATCTCGGCAACTATCAAAATAATATTATTTCGAAATTATTTTTGAAATTATAATATAATTTCAAAGCCCAAAAGCAATTCTTAATCGTACCACAGACGAGTCACGTAGTCACTTGCTGATTCTCCTTACAATTCTGTAAAATAATGCTCCTGGCACAAAGTTAACACTTTCTCGATCATTTCAATCTTCCTTATTTCAAAAACTTTTAACATCTTATAACAAGAAAAATTTACATAAATTTGTTTACTTAAAGGAAAATAGAAACCAGTACAATAATTTCATTACACCACATAAAAAGTAGGTACAATACAAAACGAAAAAGCAAAGCAAAAATAAATAAAAATAATAAAAGATTTTAATCAGACAAAGACAGTGATTTAAAAGACGAGATTCTGCTTTCAATTAATATCTTATGTTAACTACACATTAGCATGCTCAATTAAAGTACGGTTGTATTGATGTTTTGTCGATTTTTCTAGAATAGAATTGTATGACAATGTGAAAAAGAAAATTTGAAAATTTGTGTATCTAATTTACAGTTACCAGATGTTAATTTTAAAGGGTCTCCCTACCTTGAATTTTTTAAAACAGAAGTATTAAATATATTAACTTCCAGCTTTGTGGCTTCATTTGTCAATCTCTGGAGAATATGAACAGAAAATTGTATGCAAAAATTCGCTGTTTTTTTAAGTCGCAAAAGTCTAATTTTGCAAAAACCGACTTAGTTTTAGTACCAGCGAGAATGGGACATCTACTGAAGATATATGCCAAGTTTGAAGTAAATCGGGTGACTGGTTTTTGAGATAGTATCATGCTAACTAATTGGGAAAACATCGTTTCGAGAAAAACGCGTTTAAAGTTTGAGGTACCATTTTTTTAATTAATTTTTTTTCATAATAAAAAAAATTAAGTTTTATAATACAGCATAAAGTTTTCAACTAATATAATTTGAGGGTTTCTTTCAAAATAAATCCCAAATATCGCACTCCTTTTCAGGCCGTCAAAGAAGGGACACCCCTTAACTTATAACCAAGTGCCTGGATGGCCCAAGATTTTTATAAAAATCTCACTGCATCCCTCCAATCACGGAGTGATTCCAAATTTTGGGCCGACATCGACAGTTTAATTCCATATAAGTACAGAGAATAAAATGAAAAGCACATAAAAGAGTCAAGCTTAATTATCCGTAGCTCATTATCTTCGTGAATCTTCTCACACGTGCAGACGCGCCACAGTCATCCCTTTTCCTCTTTTTTTTTAGTCGCAGGTCGAGCAGTTGAGCCGCGAAATTAGACCTCGAGAGGACTTCGCTCATATGTGTTTTCATCCGGCTTCGCGCTTTATTATCGCCCCGCAACGTTGCGAAAGCGATCAAGCAGCAAACAGTGGGTACGTGGCGTCACCAGGCCTTTCGAACGGTGTGCAAAAAAATTATTCGACGTGGCTGTTACAGGTGATTTTAAAAACACGAATCAGTGGATTACTATTGAAAAGATAGTAGGCATAAAAAAAAGTAGTGTTACATTGAAGTAATTTTTAAAAAATTGTACATAGTCCTTAAATTGAAAAGTGGTGTATGGAAATAATTTTCCAAAAAAATGGTGGACGTCAGAATACAGAGTGTTGCGCAGAAATAATTTTTAAATATGTTATTGGCCTGAAATGTTTATGAATATGTGCCTCAAACTTGACCTTGACCTTGAAATTCAGGGTCAAGTTCGTTTTATCATAACGTATTATACTGTCTGAGGGGATGAAAAGTTTTAACTGAACCTTGTTCCAAATAACGAACCGAAGAAAATTGTTCTCTTTACACCCCTTACCCTCTCAGTGACTAAGTACAATAAGAAAAAAGTTTGAACTTCAATTTCGAGATGAAGGATAATTTTGCGGCACATTTTTTTGAGTAGAATCTTTTGTAAGCCCCGACAAATAATTTTTGTCCAACCTGTACAGGGACTGAGCTATCGAGGCGTGGTTTAAGCCTTCATGGCAGAACTGCAAACTTTTATACGTGTTGCCATGCTGTTTTCTGATTATTTATGGGGCGTATGTTCCGTTGCATACACTACGCCGAGGAAATTGAATATCTGAGAAGAGCCTTTGACAGGTGCATTGCATTCCCGAAAAAATGGCACCACGTTATTCATCCACTGACTTTGTGTTTGTGTACGGAGGGTGCTCATGTTGTTTAACCCCTTGATTTGTAAATTGACATAGGGCAGCAGTTTTACTTCTGACGTTAAGGAACAGGAAGGTTTAGGGTTTAGATTAATTTATTTTTCAAGTGTGTCTGAAGTACATCAATACATATATTAAATTCTACTAAATATAATAAATATACTAAATATACTATGTAATACTAAAATAATAATAATAATAAATAATAAAATAATTGTAAAATATACTAAATATACTAAATAATACTAAAATAATAATAATAAATAATAAAATAATAATAAAATATACTAAAAAATATTTATATAACTTCGTGCAGTAATGTGTATGTGATGCATTTCGTACTTCTATGTACAAAATAAAATTACCCATTGCATGCTATAATTTCACGAAATAAAAATATGAAACGTAAAAAAGTTTAAGGACACACTTTTCATTAAAAAAAGTCAAAATAAGTTTAAGCTTTTTAAATAGGATCGTATAATTTTCATTTCAAGATATCGCATCAAATATGAACAGAAAATCAATGGTTATGGAATCAGTCAGTCTTATTCTTATTTATTGAGAAGTTCACGATATTCCTTAGATAGATAAATTTTTCGGTAAATTGTGACTAAGAACATATAATAATAATTACTGATCAGAACAACATTTCTAGCGTAATACTCAACAAGATGAAGTTTTCATAACACTGTTGGAATTTTCATTATGCAGTAACTTCCACTGCCAATGAATTTCTATATCTATTTCTATGGTCGTAACTATTAAAATGGCTGTGTTAGGTCTGCTCAAATTTAACATTCGTCCGTTTCTTCTGCACCACCCTGTATACCGTCGTACGTTGAATGTTTCATTGACTCGACGTAATGAACAGTGGCATTGAACGCGCGCACACAGAAACTGGTTCTGCCCAACTAACATTGTCCTATCGCTGAATCTATGTTGCGACCGTAACAAGCATAATCAACCGCCGAGCAGGTTCAACAAGCGATACTCGGCACATATTAATTATTGGTCCATCTCGCCCTTCCGCGTCGTCTAAATTCGATTGCCCGCATAAACTCTGTCCGCACTGATATCTCCTTAGGCCTCCAGATTCGACTGATTAGTCGTCCTAATTATGCATCAACTCTTTTGGATTCTATTATAGGAGTAACAAAAGATACACACAATTTTAATGTAGAGCTGCGAATATTGCGAACAGGGCTGGGACTATTCGAATAATTTACTATTCGAATATTTTACAAGTATTCGAATACTACGAATATAATTCGAATATCCAAGTATTCGAATACTACGAATATAATTCGAATATCCAAGTATTCGAATACTACGAATATAATTCGAATATCCAAGTATTCGAATACTATTCGAATATCCAAGTATTCGAATACTATTCGAATATCCAAGTATTCGAATACTATTCGAATATTTAAGTATTCGAATACTTGGATATTCGAATTATATTCGTAGTATTCGAATACTTGGATATTCGAATTATATTCGTAGTATTCGAATACTTGTAAAATATTCGAATATTCGAATACCGAAAAATTCGACAAATAGTCCCAGCCCTAATTGCGAACACTGTGTCTGTAATAACTACTGGGATCATTGATTATGCGAAAATTAAATATGTAGCTAGAATTAAATTTGAATTCAGAGAGAAAACACATCAATTTCTATTATACAGTCAATTTTTAATTGATTCAGTTGGTTATTGCAATTATAATGCTTGTGTTTGTTGAATATTATTGAGGAATTGTAAAAACACAAGGGGAGAAGCAAGCATCTCAATAAGTAACAATAATAAATGTTGATTTGCAATGAATTGGAATACAGCCACGCAATATAATAAAATAAAAATTATTTCAACTGCTAGTTATTGGGAAATATTCTGAGAGCGCCATCTACTAAAGTAACCTCTGTAATCGAGTCAATCGTGTTACAGGACTGGTGTCACACAAGTATTGAAAAAGTGCAATAATGTTTTTGTCATTAAATAGTCTGTTAAATTTTACAAAATCGATCATCAAACAGTCGAAATTCCCAATACTGAAGAAAGATTCATTTTCTTCTTCCATAGTTTCTTTCATGTGATGTACCCTTTCATTTTAAATTTAATTTTTGCTCCAATATTATGAATAATGGAACGATCCTCTTCTTTACATTTCTTATTATTAATGTAATTAAACATATTAAGCCAAGTAAATATTTCTACACATCGTTTTTCTGCAGAAAATTAATCAAAGTGAATTTGCAAATTCTCTCAAGCACTTGAGTGCTTTTTTCATACATGTTTCAGACTGAATAAAATATGTTCTTACTCTCAGTAGGCACATACATAATATTCCCTTTATAGAAACATTAATATTATCTTAGCAGGAGTAGATTCTTATTAAATGAGTAAGTGCCTATGTAACATTCGAAATTAATAATACAAAATGTCTGATTAATATATAATACATTCTACGACGAATGATTAAAACAATTCCTTTTACCGTAGCCAATTAAAAACGGGAAGAATAGATCGCTTGAAATGTCTGTGACAATTTTAAGAATTTGCTTTGGCGTCGCTAAGATACGGAAAGGAAAATGGTCGAAGGTGTACGTTTTACAGAGGAAAAAAAGGAACGCATCCCTCTCTGAAACGCCACTGCCGAGAGAAATATTTTTCACCTTAACAGCTATCAAAGGCAGGCGCCTCCTTTTCGATTCTAAGGCTTCGGCTGCGCGATGGACGTGGACCGTGCATCCTTAGAATCGGTAAAGCTCGCCAGATTCAATGGAAGGGCAAAAAGTAACCGAAATCGTTAACTTTGATGTGAATTTTCAAAGGGTTTCGTTGCAGTAAAAAGGGTGAACGACATAACTTATTCCGGGGAACTTTCTCACAGACGCCTTAGACATCTTTCAAATCAATAAATTCCCGCCCTTTGTGCAAAACGTCACTTATTTTTCTGTCTCGCCTATCGCGTCCTCCCCGGTCAACTGTTTCGTCAGATTCTTGGCTTTCGAAAATAATAGTGTACCTTCTTAGTATGCAAAAGGGTAGCAACTCGAATTCCATGTTTCCTAATATTCAGTAAATGGAGATGGAATTAATTTAATATTTATTATACTGTTAGAAAGTGTGGACGTATTAGTTAATTAATATTACAAACGAGGATGGCTGTGCGAAACGCAACAGTACGTTTTTTAATTTTTCCCATTGAAGATCCATTATGTAACTATGATGGTAATGGTATTTATAACCTAATTCTCAGTAGGTCTGACCGCACACGAGGCAATTCTACTTGCTCCGTTTAGCTGATGACTATCTTTAGAACAATCTGTACTGTTCTAACCGTACTATTTGTTAATCTTTTACTCACTCATAGTGAAATGTAAATATAATTACTATTACTGTCGAAGGTAACGTATATATTATTATTAAATTCCACTTACATTTCTCAAGAAAGCAAATATGTGTGGACAGCTGAAAATTCTTTCTACAAAACCCATAAGAGTAATAAGTTATAAGTCAAAGTAAATAAAGATTTACCTTAGTTAAGTAATAAACTCATTCTTCGTTACATTTTAACTTGTAATTGTTAAAAATTTCAAGTGTTGGTATTTGTGTTGATTACCTAAAAAAATAATAACCGTTCTATTGCCATTAATCAAAAAGGAAACATCCTGATAGCGAAGAAGCCAAGACGAAGAATACTTTGCTACACTACTTTCGCTCTAATGTGACGCAAATAAATTCATAAAATATTGAACCGACCAGGAGATCGTTGGCTGGCCGTCAACGCAAAAAGTGAACGCGGAAACTCGCGCAGCACTCGTATAATATTTCCGTGCCGTTGGAGACAACGAGACGCGTATCCATATGTACATATGTGCGTCGCACAAAATCAATGGCTGACATCGTGATCGGATTATAAACCGATGTCAACGCAACGGCCACCTTTCACGGCAGCCTCGAGTGCCGATTGGCTCGAAGAAAATGGATCGCGAATTGGCTGGGCACCGGCTGCGATATTATTTATTATTTGTTGAATCGATCGCGCCGCCACCCGCTTCATCTGTTGGTTGATGGTTTCCGACCGCGAGCGTTGTATCGCTTGTATCTGCAGCTCTAGACGCAGCTGCGCGCTGCGAATGTTCCACTGACACGGTAACGCGTCTCTGACATGCGTTGCATCCGTGTAAAATTAAATTTGTTGCCCGAATAAAGTCCACAGGCGCCTGGGCAAATGCCGACAGTAACACACATGCGTGAAAATAACATTGCAATTCCAACGGTATGTAAAATGGTTCAGAATTCAACGAACCGTGTGCCTTTCGGCGTGAATAATGGGATAAATAAGTTAATTGTAATTTTCATGGATGTGTTTTCTATCATTTTGATTTGTTGGAAGTAGGGAGGAATTCAGTGGAGGTTATAGTCATAAAGGGAAACCTTGACAAGACAGTTTTGTCTGGTAGGAATGATATTTTGTTAAGGGGACATGTGTATGCATTGGAATATTGAATTCAGAATATTAGAATATTAGAATATTGGAATATTAGAAGATTGGAATATTAACACATTGGAATATTAGAATATTAGATCATTAGACCATTGCAATATTAGAATATTAGAATATCAGAATATCAGAATATTAGAATATTAGAATATTAGAATATTAGAATATTAGAATATTAGAATATTAGAATATTAGAATATTAGAATATTAGAATATTAGAATATCAGAATATCAGAATATCAGAATATCAGAATATCAGAATATTAGAATATTAGAATATCAGAATATTAGAATATTAAAATATCAGAATATCAGAATATTAGAATATCAGAATATCAGAATATCAGAATATCAGAATATCAGAATATCAGAATATCAGAATATCAGAATATCAGAAGGTCAGAAGATCAGAAGAGCAGAAGATCAGAAGATCAGAAGATCAGAAGATCAGAAGATCAGAAGATCAGAAGATCAGAATATCAGAATATCAGAATATCAGAAGATCAGAAGATCAGAAGAGCAGAAGAGCAGAAGATCAGAAGATCAGAAGATCAGAAGATCAGAAGATCAGAAGATCAGAAGATCAGAAGATCAGAAGATCAGAAGATCAGAAGATCAGAAGATCAGAAGATCAGAAGATCAGAATATCAGAATATCAGAATATCAGAATATCAGAATATCAGAATATCAGAATATCAGAATATCAGAATATCAGAATATCAGAATATCAGAATATCAGAATATCAGAATATCAGAATATCAGAATATCAGAATATCAGAATATCAGAATATTAGAATATCAGAACATTAGAATATTAGACCATTAAAATATTAGAATATTAGACCATTAAAATACTAGAATATTAGACCATTAAAATATTAGAACATTAAAATATTAGAATATTAGACCATTAAAATATTAGACCATTAAAATATTAGAAAATTAAAATATTACGATATTAGAATGTGAGAATATTGAATGTGCAGATTGTGTCATTTCTGATCCAAAGAAAACTCTATTGGTGTAGGAGGTCATTATTATTGCTATTATTCTGTTTTAATCAGAATCCTTTAACTATGTATGTGACCATATTAAGAAAGGGTGATTAATTGCGATATTACCATTCAAATGAGTCGATAAATCAAAGCTACTTTTCCTTTGTAAGAAACATTTTTTCCTTTTGAGCGAGGAAGAAGTACCTACCTAACAAGTGTCTGATTTATCTGACTCTTTATCCATGTATCTTCCAAATTTCGTCCAAAAGATGTCTTTACACTCCTACATGTTTGCACAAGAAGAAAATTGCCTGAATTTTGAATATAAATATTAATATTTTAAAATAATCTACAAACTTTCTAACTATACTTTAAACCATGCAGAATTTGAGTTGTAAGTCAAAGCCAGATAGGATTAGAGCTTCACACAGTCCAGCACTGTATCACCCTTTTACACAGTGCCATGAATTTGAAACAGATTAATTGAAGCTTCATGGTGAATCTTTCGCATACACTGCATACAGCTCGTATTCCGAAACAATTCACTATCGCGTTCACGTCACGTAATTGATAACTCAGTTTAAAAGAAACTGTTGACTGAAATGCTCGAGTGCGTTATCCTGTTCCTTGCATTAACGCTGTATTATTTAAGTGACGTAATAAAATATCCTTACCACATTACGCGTGGATACATATCAGTACTTCAGTGTCAAATGACACGTAATGGAATATCTACATTTGTGATATATTTAATATCAGAAGAACAAATTAAAACATATGATATTTACATAAAACTAAAATGAATTAATAGTTTGAAGAATCACTATAATTTCCAGAAAATTTTGGTCATTTTCAAATGGCTGTATCTCTGCGAAAATGGTCGCAAAAAAATATTTAAAAAAAGCATTTTAACGCCTGAAGTCTCTAGTTTTTGAAACAATGACTCAATTTTTGTTCTTGTCAGTTATGATACCGTTTTATCAAGATGAAGCGCAGGAAACGAAGTTTCAGAAATTTTTGCCTAGTTTAGACGTATGCACGGGCCAAATTTTTTTTCAGATAAATCCAATGGAGGGCTCTTATAGAGCAAACATTTCTCTTTAATTTCGTTTTTTTGGTTTTGTTGTATGATTTTTATTGACCGAGTTATTCGCCATCAAAGCAAAAAAGGAAATTTTCACTTGGAACGCGTATAACTTGCGAACGCATGATCGTAGAAAATTTTTCATGAGTGTTTTGGAAAGCTAAGAAATTATCCTTTCAAAACCTTTAGTTGCCAATTTAGTGAGATTTATTTTGCATCGTATAAAATCCATTTTAAAATGATCCCAAAAATTACATATTTACCATTTTTTGCAAGCATGATGCCGGTTCAAGGAAAATCAGGGAATCATTCAAGTGTCCACGTTTTTTGCGAGTTAAGACTACCCGTAAACACTGTGCAAAAATTCGGACCAATCAGAATTTTTGTCCGTGTGTACTCGATGGTCAAACATGCGATATGGTCTGAAAAATCATCACCTGTTTTACGTTATGTTTCTCTGTAAAACCCTTTCTTTTCTTCTCGCGGCTTTTGAACGAGATTGTTGCACCTTTTTTTTGTTAGTTCAACGTCGTTTTAGTAAAAAGACAAAATTTCAAAAATTTCAACTCGTGGCACGCTTTGGGTGGTGCTAATGCCAGTTATTAAATTACAGTTTTTGTCATTGCGAAGAAATTGGATAAGAATGTTTTCTTAAATTTGTTAAATCTTTTCTTTTTACTAAAATTTTCCAGGAGTGTATATCATAAGAAATATTCAAGCGGTAAATAAATTAGCAATAGTAATAAATCACATCCTAAGAAATATGCAAAACTATCTTAATATAAACTACCTTGCTCCAAAAATGTCTCCTTCGCAGAAAGATGATTCCTTTCCAGCGAAATTTCACAGAAATAATTGCAACCATAATTTACCATTAAATTGCCCAGAAATATTCTCCTGGATCGCTCCGTAAAGTAAACATATTCGTCACCTCGGTATAACATACCGTCTCCCCGACACAATAATTCCTCCAAGTAAATCTGCCCCGATACCTGTCATACATTCGGAATATCTCACGGAGGGAGCCCCTGTCGCAACGTAACATTTGTCAAGGAAACAAGCTCGCCGCGAACGGTGCAGCTGTAACTTAAGGGAACGACAGCATTTCTCACGGCAATAATTGCAACGATTCACGCTGCCAAAGAACGGAAACGGACGTTGCATGGACACCGGGAATTCCTCGAAAGATCACCGAAGCAATTCCAGATCTGACAGCTTCGATTCTCCTTCCGTCGATCGGCGCGAGCTGCCGGACAAAGGCGAACGAGCTGTGAACACGTCGTATCACTTTTCGCCGTGTGGGTTTTAGGGAAAGGTTAGAATCTCGACGCCCTGCGCCGAAGCCTGGAAGAGAAAGGGCGATGTGTAACAAGACAATCCAATATCCTAGCGCCAGGAACGCCTCCGGAACTGACAGCTCCTACACGCTGTGCGGAGGTTTTACCCTACCACTCTGTTAACACCGACGGTGTCCTTTGTCCTTTGTAAGCTTCGTCGAATCCTGATTAACAAACCAAACCCTCTGGCGAGATATCGAATCTGCATCGATGATCGGGATCTAGATTTTCCTCCGAAATCAAGTAAATTGCGAGGAGGTTTATCTTTTAATATTCGAGATTCCATCGACATTATTTTATAGAAACGTGTCGTGCGAGTTCTCTGAGATAATGTGACTGTTAAATCAAATTTAGGTTTATAGAGAAAGACGAAGTAATGACCATTATTAAGCAAAAAAATGGTATGAAAATATATGAAACAAAGAATAGGATAAAAGATGTAGTATTACGATTTGCGGTTTTATTGCTTAATAAAATATATGTTTTGTAATTAATTATTTTCCATGTTGTCAATGAATACTAATTATCAGTAATATTAATAAGAATAATTAATAATTATTGAATGTAACCAGAAGAATTTTTGCCGTCGATATTGGTTAGCGGTAATGAAAAAGATTTTTCGCCGTAGATAATGGTCATCGGTAACCAAAATAAAATTCCGGTTATTGATAATGGTTACTGCAAGCCAAACAAAATTTTAGCCATTCATAATGATAACCATTCGTAACTAAAATCTAAAATCATTTAACTGAAGATATTAACTCTTATACCATCACCTTTAAAATTTGTCTTATCAGTTATTCGCTTCACTACTCCACTTCACCCGAAATTTAGATTATGATTTTATAAAAAAATTAAAAAATTTATTTGTCTTTTAGAAAATCATAAAATAGAATTTTTTATTTTTTTATTTTTTGTGAAAATAGTCACATTCGTCTGGATTAGCTAGGCATAATGAGCTGAGACACATTTCTTGACCCCCAGAGTTCACCATTGGAAAGTTTTTTGGCGACAGACAAACACACAAACTCAATTGTAAAATGCAATTGCATTAGCTTATTTTTTCTTATGTTTCTACCAAGTATTTGATTGATCAATAATCCTCTACTTCTCCGAAGACAACGAATTGGAATTGTACAAGGATTACTTTTTTACCTATATATTTAAAAACTCTGATTTGGCGAACCTCGCTGTAAACGTATAAAAAACTTTATAAACAACGAATAATAATATATGATATAATTGAACGTACAATTTTTGCAATCAATACTAAAAGTTTATACTAATTAAAAGGGAGAATCGTTTAAGCATTCGAGACTTTAGAATACTTCACGCGTACTTGATTTCACTATTTTCAACAATTCTTCAATCTATTTAAAAACTCAGAATTAAGTTATACATTCTAAAATAACATTACAACTATCTACTATGCGTAACGAATTCTAAAGAGCTGTAATGAGATTCGTGGAATTAAATTTCATGCAAGCTCACACGTATCCCTCGTATATTCAAAATCAATTTTCTCGAGAACGAAGAGCCACGTAGGAAAGATATTATTCTACAGTTTCGATTTATTTTTTCTGCAAGAATCATCCCCTTTCAAGTTGTATCACGTATTTCGAAAGGTGCTGTGTATACATATATATTACATTTCGCCTGGCATAGAAACCTTCGAGGGTGTTTCCTCATTCCGCCACCATTTTCTTCAGAATTTTATTCGCAACTTCGTGTGCTGCTTCATCGCCACTCAGTTTATTAAATTAACCGATTCATGCAGGAAAAATCTGCAAGTATCTCGGCGCGGCTCGAGCCTTCTTTCCAGGCAAACTTACAAAATTGTGCCCTTTATTTATAATACATTTATTTCAGCTTTTGCATGACTTTACTCTGAATTTGTATTCATAGCTTAAAACATTTATAGTGCAACTTGTAATATTTCACGTTGACACTCTGGGTGAGAGCCACCCATACGCTAATTTTGGCGTTCTGTACCTTCTACATGCAAAATAAATTCCTTTTTCCCAAAACCGACTTACAAACTATTTTTTTTTCTCAAAATATTATACCGGAATAACAACTCTGTAGATTTTTAGTTTCTAATATTGAAATTTGCGGAAGGTACAATTTTTTGAAGACTTTTACGTGTTTTCACGAGATATGGTAATATAAATTTTTTTTTGCAAAAACTGTGATAAAATGTAAATCAAAAATCTATTGGAATACATTCTAGAGACCTTGAAATTGACCCACGATTTTTTTTCATATCGATTGGATTCATTAGATGAGAATGGCAGCCGTTCAAAAATTGTTCCGGGTTAGGGTGTGTCAACCAAGGGTTAAAACTTTATTTCAAAAAATGCCAGCACTGAAAAGGCCATTTTGTGCCAGGAGCGTGAAATTTATAAAGAGACGCGTGCGTTCAGCTCCCTATTATAATAATAAATTAAATAATAGAATTCCACAAGACAGGGACTTGAGCCCTGAAACGTAAATGCGAAGTACAATAGTTTCTTCACACACATATGCTTTAAATCCTCTGATTTCTTAAAACCAACGTAAGGGATGTTCAACACCATTTTAGACAATGACAGTCCCCAAATTTTCTTTCACAATTAATCGCGTCAGTCGAGAATCACCGAGGTACGTTTTACCTCGCAGCGTACTCTGTTACCGATGCAAATGGGTAAAGCATCTTCGCACGGCCGTGGCACCGTTTAAAAGGGCTGCCGTTAACACACGCGATCAGCAGGACACACGTGACGCAGAAGCGACGTATGCATAAGCGACGCTTCCACTTTCCCTGCTTCGTCACGCCCCGGCAGCCAGCTAACCGAGGGTCGCGCGTGAATTTCCATAAAAATTAATGTCAATCCGCAGGGCTCGACTCGGGGAACGCGCGACGGCCTCCGCGGCATCTTTCCATTCACGGCAGCAGCCCCATCTCGTAATCGCATAGAACGAGCCACCGTTGAGCAACCTGCCCTGACGTTATTCCCAACTCATCCTCCTTCTTCTACTTTAGCGTGAAAAATTTCGGAGCACACAGGATCGATGAATTGTACCTGCGAATCACGAAAATAGATCGTTAATTTTGTTTACGGGGTTATGTACACTTGAACGGATAAAAAGGAAGGTCGAATTTGGAATCCTTTCCAAAATTGTCATACAACCTACTTGAATCTGCAAACGGGATTTTTAAATTTTCATTACAGGCTCAGATAAGAAAATTGAGAAAACTAGCTTCATTGATAACAGAAACTCTTTCTTGGTATTATATTTAGAAGGGGAGGACGCCATGTGGTAGAGACCGATTTTGATGAGACTTGGCACGATGGATCTATGTCGAAAATAAGTAAATAGGTGTCCTAGCGTTTCTGCCTTCATAATTGAGATATTTACATGGAAATTATTAAACATTTCATAGTGGCCGGGGGGTTTTAGTGGGTAAAAATCCCACACTACCCTGGCGCCCCCGGGGAATTCCCCTCGGAAGGAGTCGAGGTGCCTTTTGAAGATTTCCCCAAGTTAAACAAAAATTTATAAAAAAAAATAAAAATAATAATTCATAAAAAAATTTATAAAGTTTTTTTTAACGTGCAGACATCTTGAAAAGGCACCCCGACGCCTCCATAAGGAAATCTCCCGCGGACGCCAGGGTAGTGTGGGATTTTTACCCACTAATTCCCCACGGCCGCTATGAAATTTTTAATAATTTACAATATTTTTTACTTTTTACTGCATTTTTATTTCTTTGAAATCGGTGTTATTTTTTTTTAAATTTGTTTATAGAAAAATATAGTGAAATATGGTTACTAAATTATGAAATAGTCTCAAAGTTTATCTGCTTGATTATTGCCATCTCTACCAAAAACTACAGAACAATGTTCACCTTTAGTTAAATCACAGTTATTTTTTGCTGCCTACAACTCAGTTTCAGCAAATTATGGAGCTGCCTCCTTTTCGCAGCAAAGTCTTCAATTTCAATATAACAAGTTCTAAATAGTAAACATACGTTCAGAAAAGCTTCTTTAAGAAGTCAGGGAAGACAGTTAAAGCAGAGAAAGTTCTAAATAATTGAATTCTATACATTTCTTGCTTTAACTTTTATAAAATAATTGGAACTATCAATAATCACAATATCACAAACAAGAATATCAATAAATGAAGAGTCCCTGTAGAAAACAAGTGCCAAAATTAGAGACAAATTTCATCAGAAAATGTTGTACGTGGCAATATTAATGTAGTGTAGAATTTGATTTTTGTCTCTCCTCTCTTCAATTATTGGTGGAAGTGGCAGTAGTAATGTGCGTACATATGCCGGCGCGTTTGACAAAACGCTGACCTGTTCCACTTAAAGCGTGGTCTGCGGCTAATTGAAAGCGCGACGTTTCCCGAGTTGAATGATATGCGACACTTTTATGCACGTATTTTATTCTATACATAAGAGGATGCGTTACTGCTGGTTGCATTACACGCGCTGTATAATTCCTATAAAACTTGCTATGCAGACAACTTGTCGACAAATGGCAATATACATAGTACGTACATATTACAAACGATCTAAAAGTAAAACATTTCCCATATTTTTCAAACTCATTGAAACACAGAAATTCTATCATTATTAATAACATTATATTATCAATGATTTATCAAACATTGATTAACGCTAACTAATGTTATAATTAAACACTTTTTTACAAGTTATTAGCAAAATTTCGCGTCTCAGTGCCGTTAACCCTTAGTATCATAGTGTAACACCCGTGTTATACAAATTGAGAAAATCATACACGCCATTTGGGTACTTTTTCAGAAACTTTAAAGCGTTACTTTATTATTACCATGTGTAACAAGTGTCCTTAAGGCAGAAATACATCCGTAAAAATTCGTAAGTATTGTTGATTAATTTACTCTTAATTTCGCCAGGAAAATACCATGTAAATGCTAATTGTTCTCTCAATTATTTCCGATATCCTTTGTTGATAAATTTGAAAAATTATACACAGGAATTTTTGGTTTATTTTTACGATGAAGGGTGGACAAAAATGGAACGATAAGAATTTTTCTGGGCAAAATAAGAAAATCATGATTCTAAGGGTTAACCTGAGTCCACTATTGAAAGGATGTTGAAAATCTGCCGCTTAAAACGTTTCCCGTCGCATATTTCTGAAAGTAGCAAGGTGGCAGGTACATGGGACGCGAACAACCGGATGCAGAATACAGAGGTGGTGTAGCGTTATAGCTACGAGTTCTACATTATTTGGACAGTAGGGCATGGACTAGCTGCGCCAGTTTCTCTGCTAAAAGAAAAACCTTTCCATAAGGTCCGCGCAGAGTGCAGCGGCATTTAATTTTTCCAGTTCGCCACTTCTTCCCTTTTATTACACAAACGACAACCGGGGGGCCTCTCTGCGTCAAATTTCTCTGCGTTTAAATTTTCCCTAGAAAATGTAGGTACCTTGGGAAACAAACATTTTTAGACAAAGTATTGAAACCTTAAAGGATAGTTGACGTTTACGACAGTATTGCATTTGTTCAAGGAACAGTTCGAGTTGAGGACAATAACTTAGTTATTGATAAATATTTTTAAATAAAAAAATTACGATGCACGGTACTAGATGCAATGCTTAAAAGGAAGAAAGATTTTTTGAGAAATGTGTTATAGCTTCTGAGTAAAAAATTTCCAAAGACCACCCTTTTTCGGCCTCCTGACTGAGCATAACCCCTTAAAAGACTATTAATTTTTCCAGGTGATGTTCCATTTACATTTAAGTGGCTTTTAAATGGAAACAAGAGTTTATTCCACGGCTGTATTAAGAGGACAGCCAAGATTTAGCATTCGAGTTCAATATAATCGTTATTAAAATGTCATATACAATCGTTCTTTGAGAGGAGATCAATGTCACTCTGTCGGGATAGTTATTTCATTATTTTTCAGCACCAGTGTTGCAGCATCGTATAAAATTGCATTTTTATTATAATATAGCCCCCTTTCATGCCAAAATCCCCTTATCTTCCCGCTATTCTTACAGCAGCTAATAAAGTTCCGTAGGCAAAATGTTATGTCAATGCATAAGTAATTTCGATTATGTTTTGCAGACTCTAAATGTAAGTAAAATAGTTTTTATTTTATTTTATATCTACTATATTATTTCGATAGTGTTTATTTACAAGCAATAAGAATGATGTACGTAAATAAATAACTGTGGCTTCTTCTTGGTTACTGAAATAAACATCTAATTTGTCTGAAAATAGAGATGGAAAATTCTTTTCCCATTCCACTAAGGAAAATCGGCGGCAGAAGCAACTAGAATTATTTTTCAAACTCACGAAGGTGTTTTATGGGAAAAAGTGTGTTAAAATTAGTTTGCGGGGTAACGTACACCTGGGACTAGAAAAACCACGGTGAACTTTGTCAATTTTTTTCATTGCAAATATTTTTTAATTTAAAACTCTTTATATGCACCTTAAAATACATACTTTAATGTAACAATTGTGTAAACTTAATTCGAAAACTAAGAAAATTAGCCAGCTTCCGCGATAACCAAAATGTCACCGATAGTTTTTATCTTCGTAGTTTTTATTCCAATTTAAAATTGCCAATTTTTCGCATAATGGCAGCCATTCGAATACAGATGTATGGTTTTTTAGTAAAAAATCCTCTGTTAATTGATAAAAAATGAACTATGACGTTTAAAGATTTTGCTTTTCCTTTCTCATCACACTCCTTTTTCTAGTCCTAGATGTATGTTGCCGTTTGAGAGATTCGAAAGGAGTGATGTCTACGTTCGTGACAACTAACGTTCTAGGCGGTCTCAGGAAATGCAAACAGACCATCCACAGGTATTAATAGGCGAAACCCTGCACAGTCGTCTTATGAGCTTGCAAGACAGTTAGAGGTTGATCATTCAACAGTAACTCGAGGATACATGCAATGGGAGAGGTGCAAAAAGAAGACTAACTACTTTAATAAAAGCAATATTACCTGCTGGGCCTTATTACTCGCACTTACCTTACATGCATTCAAAATAAAAAAATTTAAACTTAAACCTCAAAGATGAATAAAAATAGTCCTTTTATAAACAAATGTGAAATTTATTTTCAAAAATTTTACTCCAGAGAGAAGTTATTAATTTTTGTCCATTTCCCTATACTCATCGAACACTGTGCTGCATGAAGACGCCACTCGGATGTACCTCAAGTCTTACCAACAATCTCTAGGCAATCGCAATTGAGCCAAGTAATACCGAAGCCCACCAACCCTCAAAATGACAAAAAATTAGTTAAACCCAGTACGGATCCCATAACTTCGCGATCTTCATTTTGCAAAAAATCACCAACCCATAGAACACCTCCTTCATCCCACAATTATTAAAACTGCCAACCCAGAGTTCCCTTATAGGCTTAAAAAATCAACAATAATAATCATACAACTCGCAATTAAATAACCCATTAAAAAACATTATAAGACACTAACAAAAAATAAAATACACCCAATATATACAAAACTACTTTCCTTTAACAATTGAAATCTTCAAACTAAATTTACTAAATTTCAGATCATCGAAACTTGGTAGCTTTCTGCATAACCTGACTCAATCGTGATTCAAGCCTTCCTCATTCAGTTCGAAGATTTCAATTGTTAAAGAAAAGTAGCTTTATATTAATAAATATATTTTATTTTCGTTATATTATATATTAATATATTTAATTTCTTGTTATACTTATTAATATAAAGCTACTTTTCTTTAACAATTGAAATCTTCAAACTAAATTTACCAAACTTCAGATCATCGAGACTTGGTAGCTTTCTGCATAACCTGACTCAATCGTGATTCAAGCCTTCCTCATTCAGTTCGAAGATTTCAATTGTTAAAGAAAAGTAGCTTTATATTAATAAATATATTTTATTTTTGTTATATTATATTTTAATATATTTTATTTGTTGTTATACTTATTAATATAAAGCTACTTTTCTTTAACAATTGAAATCTTCAAACTAAATTTACCAAACTTCAGATCATCGAGACTTGGTAGCTTTCTGCATAACCTGACCCAATCACGATTCAAGCCTTCCTCCTCATTCAGTTTGAAGATTTCAATTGTTAAAGAAAAGTAGCTTTATATTAATAAATATATTTTATTTTCGTTATATTATATTTTAATATATTTAATTTCTTGTTATACTTATTAATATAAAGCTACTTTTCTTTAACAATTGAAATCTTCAAACTAAATTTACCAAACTTCAGATCATCGAGACTTGGTAGCTTTCTGCATAACCTGACCCAATCGTGATTCAAGCCTTCTTCATTCAGTTCGAAGATTTCAATTGTTAAAGAAAAGTAGCTTTATATTAATAAATATATTTTATTTTCGTTATATTATATTCTAATATATTTTATTTCTTGTTATACTTATTAATATAAAGCTACTTTTCTTTAACAATTGAAATCTTCAAACTAAATTCACTTAATTTCAGACCATCGAGACTTGGTAGCTTTCTGCATAACCTGACCCAATCACGATTCAAGCCTTCCTCAAGGAAAGATCAGTAAGGATTTCAACTTCAAATTACCAGCATTCAATATAACCCAAAGTAACAAAGATCCTTATTACCCAATCAACTCGGTGCAAGCACTGTAAAGCATTCCACCATTTCCCACGGTTCAAACAGGTCCAATATCGCACGCAACTGTCTTCCTGCGATGCAAACGCGTCGCAAGCCCAGCGAACGATCCCCGGTCCGCGTCGCCGTCGTTCCCGGCATTTCAAAAACCCCCCGAATGCAATCCTGAGAATAGTCGAAACGTCGATAAATCAGGAACGAAAGGGAACGAAAGCGATACGATCGAGGCGTCGACGAACGCCTTTCTCTGATATTCGGACCCAGCGACAGAGAGACAGGGCGGGAAGGGTGAGGAGAGACTTGCCGGCTTTTACATCCGGCTCGCGGGGTTAAAACCTTTTCCCCTGGAATACACGGGGTTTATTGACTGTCGCAAATCGCGCGGCTGCTTGGCTCCCCGAGGTTATTGAGTTCGACGTCTATTCTCGCGCGCGCGGGTCACGCGACCAACACCGAGCGAAGCGTGCATCCATAAGTACACGCACGTACGGGCCTGGGTGATGCAAACAGTGCAGGCATACACGCAGCCGCAAACATGCATTACGGTCACGTAGCAATATTCAAATAAACCGCGGCAGAAAGCAGCCTGGCATAATAAGTCCCTGATCCGGGCCCCACTCTTCTCCAGCTCGTCCGACGCACCCCGCCCGGGCGTCCTCGCCAGCGGGGAGAAGAATAATCGGACGGGGGGTTGCTTTCGGTCCGGCGAAGCTTCCGACGGAAAGCGGAGAAATATTGGGATCTTCGACGTGCGCAGGCGGCGGCCGTGGATGCCCGGGAAATTTGAAAGGGAGTTACTCGTGGATGGTGATTTATTATATTGCGGACATTCGCACGTGGGAGGATCGTATTATTGTTCTATGAAAATAATTTCAGCGGGGGGTTGTTCGGGGAGAGGGGAATTGCAGCACCGTTTCGAGAGTAATCTTGGGGGATTTGTTTTAGGGGTAGCTTCTTTGCTAGGTTCGCATCGATTGCAGTCGGTGACCTTTGCCGAATTTTGCTTGTAATTATTTTCTGCAGAATGTTCAACATTATGTGATTGATTTTATGTAGGTACGTGTTGTTGAAGGAATTATGACGTAATTAAGAATGAGTAAGGGACTTTTAACGGTGTGGAAGGATCCTAAGTTTACGTGAAGTATTTAACGTGGGGATTGAGAAAGTTCTGGAACTCTTATTTTTAACAAAATTCTGCTAGAACTTATGTGTTTCGTTTAACCCTTCGTTGACACTCTGGGTGTGAGAGACCCATATGCTGATTTTGACGCTCTGTATCTTCTATATGCAAAATAAATATCGTTTTTCCAAAGGCGACTTGCAAACTATTTTTTCTCTCAAAATATTATATCTGAACAGTAACTCTGTAAATTTTTAGCTTCTAATATTGAAATTTGTGGAAGTTACAATTTGTAAAAAATTTTCTTCGTGTTTCCTCGACATATGGTAATCTAGATTTTTTTTACGAAAACTGTGATGAAATTTCAATAAAAAAACTTGTGGAATACATTCTACAGACCTTGAAATTGACCCATGATTTTTTTCATAAGGATTAGATTCTTCAGATGAGAATAGCAGTCATTCAAAAATTGTTCTGGGTGTGAGCCACCCAGGTATGTCAAAGTTGATCTAAAAAAGAGGTGTGTCAACGAAGGGTTAAGAAAATATCTGTTCCTGTGGAATTTTTATTGGAAGAAATGTTACCCTTAGGAACTTCTTTAGAAAGTGTTCTCATGGATCATCTATGTAATAAAAGTCCCATGGAAACAGCTATATTAGAACATTTATTAATAAATGTTCCATAAGATAAAGAAACATATTAAACTATTAGGTACTAGTTTTATTTAATAATATAATATAATATTCTTCGTGTTTATTTAATAAAAGGTAAGAAAATCATTACATAAGTAATTAATAGTTTCATATGAAGTATTGAACAGAAAAGAGAACTTGTCAAGAATAATACCTAAATAACATTTTTGTATAGCTTACAAAATACACAAAAATTCTATACTATAGTATTACCATTGGTACATGGAACATTTTCCGATGAAAAAAAGATTTTTTTAAATTTTGGCACTTACAGTGTTTTCTACAAGGACTCTTCAAATTAGGAGACTCCCACATTCTCACAAGGGAAGATCCCAAACCTGAAAATTCCAAAAATTCTGAAACTTTGTGAATATGTAGGGGATTTCCTCCTGATTTCAACGCAATTGTTGATTGCTGCCCAAATTCATTCTAAGGGGGTGCAATTAACCCCTGAAAAGTCGGCTATTTTCTGATTCTGTGTTATAACTCGAAAACTGTAAGAGATAGAAAAAAAGTTTCAAGACAAAAGTTACCTCTTTTAATTAGACCCTTCATTTGGTAGAAAAAATATTTTACAGTTCACGAGTTATAACACAAAATCAGAAAATAGTCGAATTTTCAGGGATTAATTACACCCCCTTAGAATGAATTTGGGCAGCGAACAAAAATTACGTTGTAATCAGAAGGAACTTCCCTACATATTCACAAAGTTTTAGATTTACCCACACAGCACCATAACATTGCAGCAACGTCGCTGCAATGACGCGGTGCAAGATTGCAATGTTGCACCAAAATATTGCAGAGACGTTGCAGGTTCAATCGTATGTCCGCCTTCGCAATATTGCAGGTGTGCATTTTTGCAAAGTTGCGGCAACATTACAAATATGTAGTCCTGCAACGTTCCGGCAATGATTCTGCAACGAAACGGCAAAATTCTGGCAATGATCCTGCAACTCTTCGACAATATTCTGGTGCGAGATTGCAATGTTGCACCGCATCATTGCAGAGAAGTTGCAGGAGCGTTGCCACTCCAATATTTCTGCAATATTGTACGGCAATGTGCGTGCAATTTTGCTGGGGCGTTGCCACTGGAACATTGCACGACGATGTGCGCGCAATATTGCAGAAATATTGTAGGATCGCTGCCGATGGAATATTGCACGGCAACGAACTTGAAGTGTTGCTGCAATATTGTACGATCGTTGCCAACGGAACATTGCACGGCAACGAACTTGCAATATTGCTGCAATACTGCAGGATCGTTGGCACTCCAATAATGCACAACAATATTGCAGCATCTTTCCTGCAATATTGCAATGCAACCTGCAACAACACAATATTGCAGCAACGTTCCTGCAATACTGCTGCAACGAAGTGTGCTGTATGGGTATTTGAATTTTCGGGTCCGGGATGTTCCCTTATCAGTATTTAACACGTCCACTGCCATGGTTCCCTACAATTTCTCTTTAGAACCCTGCAATAACCGAACCTTTGGATTCGCATACTTCCGAATGATATTACTCTTATTAAAAATAACGCAAAATATTTCGCCAACCCACCAATATCGTTAAACTACATGGCATTCTTATTTTCGATAACACGCGCTTGAATCAGCGCAAACGAACGGAAAGCGCGAGGCAATCACGCGGCCGCCGACGTGTTAACGAAATCACGGCGATCCTCCATCGCTAATTTAAACCTCGATGCGCCTGCGAGGCATACTTGAAGCGCAGAGGGTTAATAGGACTATGCAAACGACTTGCGCCCATTCGCTCCGAAGGGGAACAAGTCGTGGCTCGCCTCGGTGGATCGTTCGTCGCTGTGCAAACGGTGCGGTCACTAGTAATTCCGTGCGACATGAAAAAAGAATGCAATCGCGCTTTGCCCGATGCGACGAATTAAATGGCCGCCCGGTTGTTCCGACGCAGATTGGAAAATTCAAAACGCGTTGCGCACATTTCTCAGTCAATGTCAAATACACTGTCGGCATACGCGAGGGCAAACAAAACAAAAAGAACCATTCGAATCAAATCGAATTTCCGGTCCAGTCGAAATGATTTGAACGAACGGTTTCGTTCTCGCCGTAACTCTACCGTGCACTTCCGACGTAACCTGTGTTTCTCTTCTCCCTTTTGCTCCCCCTGGCTTCCTTGAAAAACGCAGTAACCTGAGATGGTTTATTCACTGGACGCAATCGAGGCTGCTAAAATATCGTATGGATGTATATCGATCGTAGAAGCTGATTTTGCGCGGTCCGTGACCTGTTTGAAATTTCGTTACAGATGTACGTGCATGCATATCGTTGGCTTGTTGGTAAAACAGCCCATATTACTTAATTTTTTGTAAATGCGAATTTAACCCTTCGTTATCGATTCGTCGATTCGGTTTGTCGATTTGTAGAAACCGGTTTTAAACACCGGTTTTCTTTTAAATTTGTAAAATTCGAAAACCGGTTTTTAAATTTTGAAAAAACCGGTATTATATTCTAGACTTAATATGGAAAAATAAATAAATTATTTGATTAAAAACGTTTGCCTTGAAATCGCCTCGGACACAAGCATCTGGTAGTACGTAATAGTTTACTGTAAAACTAATCTTCATGAGTTCATATTTTCAGAAGAAAAATACTAAATGAAATAAAGATTTATAATTTATATTTTGTACGGGTTTTAGTTAATATATTTTTTTAGTGAATTTTATTGTGTTATATTTTTGTAATTCCATAAATATTAAAAAACTGAACATTTTTAAAATAAGTACAAGTATTTATTTTCTATTTTAATTTTTTTGTGAAAATTCGAAAACCGGGTTAACCGGATTTTGGGGAATAGTGGAATTCGAAAACCGTTTTTTTTTCAAAAGTCTGTTTATGTTTAAACCCTAATACCTTGTTATAATCACAAATTGGTCACATGGGGGTTGCTGCACCCCAGCGTCATTTTTGAATTACCATTTTTGTATTTTTAATCTTTTAGCTTTTGAGTGATAATTGTGCTTTCGTAATACTCATACGATCATGCTCTAATAGTCGTTTTCTAGAAACGTAAATTTGGATACGATGAAATTTTACATTTGAAAAAATAGTGGTGGAAAAAAGCTACTTTTCTTGTTAGAATTCATCAAATTTTTAAATTGTAATATTAAAGTTAAGAAATTTACAGAAATATTGGCAAAGAAAAGAAATTTCCTGGGGTGCGATGCACCCTGTGGAACCACGAAGGGATAAAGCTCAATCTATTACAATAAATCGGGTAATAATTGAAAGCTATTGGAAAACACATAAGTTTTTCCCCATATGGATTTTAATTAATTCATAGTTGAAAAAACAGAAAGTAATTGCTTCTAACAACATGTACAATATATTTGCAGGCGTACTATTGTGTTTACAGATAGAGAATTATTCAGAGAGAAATGTTGGAGCATATGAAATTAATATTATCGGGGTAAAGCGTAGCAGTTGCAGTGTCTAAATCCCAAATTTTGGCGGATTATAATGTTCTGCTAATTAGATAAATAATTTGTATGTTCTCTAGGGATTAATTCATACCGCAAACTGTTATTTATGTTTGCTATTTATAACTTCAGGCATGAATTTGACACACATTATATTTTTATGTGTTTCAGTAATACCCATTCCGGAATTTTCTAGCAAAGTGTAAAATGTTGATAACTGAAGCTATAGTGATAGTATTAAAAATATTATGGTATTTTCTAACTGCTTTATCCAATTCATCACAAATATACAATTTTAATAAAATGAATTTTATTAAAAAAAGTTACAAAATCGCTACCTAACAAAATTCTTTCAGGAACAGGAAATTCAAGGATTAGAATTATAAATGACTAGCTTTACTACTCGGCTTCGCCCGAAATTTAGATTCCGATTTTATTAAAAAAAAAAATTTTGAAAATGGATTCATCTGGATTAGTCAAACATAATAAACTGAGGCACATTTCCTGATCCCAAAGTTTATCGTTCCAAAGTTCTTAGGCAACACACAAACACACAAACATAGAAAAGCTTTCTGCTTTATATATTAAGATAATTCTAAGTTTTAAAATGTATATATAATAGTTACATCTACTGCACTCACCACATTAATATACGTACAATATTATTTTAAAACGTAATATATTACCCTGTCAATTATCAAAGCCAACTAGATACATGTTCAGTTTATTTTCCTCTTTTCTATATAGCATCTTCAGGAATACTTCTCTTAGACATTTACTTTGAAAAAATTTTTCCATGTCGCCCAGCTCTTTCTAGCACTAAGAAAAAATAAAATTTGACGAGTAAATTCATTTATTCTACAAACATGCGAAATCAAATAATTGCAACTGAACACGTGAAATGCAGAGGAACATAATTCTAGTATCAAACATAAACTTGAGAGAACTATTAACAGCAAAAAATTGCTAAAAATATCATTAACTACGAATGAGCAAATAAGCAGCTTTCTTTACTCCTGACGTATTTTATACAGTAGATATGAACTCTCTTACAGATATCTCAGTTGTTAGGTGCACGGAAATTGAACATCCGAGATTGAAAATGAAACTCGGAGGCCGACGCTGACACGTGAACCGCAATGGCCGTGTAGTAAATTTATAGTTGTTTCGTTTATTTTTCGCAGTCAGAAAATTGCCCTTCCAACATACCACGATTTTACCACTAGCACCGTGGATGCTTTATTTCCAATTTCGTTCCGAGTTTTGTCATCGAAATGGGCAAACGGTTTCCAAAACCCAGGCTCTGTTCTCCTCAACCAATTTGTAAATACCAGGACGGTAATTAAACGGACAACTATGCGTGTCTCGTTGTTCCTTTCATCACTCTTAAATATGTATTCACCAAATCTGCAAAAAGGTTGATGGTTTTTCAATTTCACACGAATGATATTTTCAGCAAGTATGTGTGACGAATTAAAAATTTGAGAATGATACTTTAGATTAATGGATATAAAATGTAATTATTAAGCACGGGGAAGAATAGGTTAAAAATATGTAAGTCTTGTCTAAAGCGATGACTTTGTGACATATTGTTATTAACAACAGAAATGTATTTGACTAAAGTGAAATGAAAGGGAAGTAATGATGGAATTTGATAAATGGGACGAAGTTTTTATGCTTTACTTCTTCTATACGATTTAGTTTACTGCTGGCTTTCGATAATAATTTCACGAAGGTATTCGGTTAATACATTAAGATTCCAAAATAAAAGGTGTTCGAAGCAGAGTTTATCTGATGATGCAACCAAATTTTAAATGCACTTGTTTTTAATAAAATTTCTAAAAAAACAGTACAAAAAGGTGCATATGTAAATTATTATTTCATGTATAAGATTAACTGGCAAAATTATGTAACTCACGTTAGGTACTAATTTTTGTTTCCTAAGTTTTCAATTTTTCTCTAGCAGGAAAAATAGCACAAGATTATTTAAGTTGGTAATTATTTAGCCCCACTGCGAGTGGTATACAGGAATATCCCCTAAAAAATTGGTTTTCATCTACCATATGGATTATTAATGGCAGCCGCGTAGACGTGATAAAATATTCTTTTAATCTCTTGGCTCAGTAATTATTTGCCCCGCGTGAGATCGGCAATGGGCAATGTTTTCCTAGCGACGTGTTCGCGTAATACAACTCGCGGCAGAAAGTGCCTCGTAGCTTGCATTTACTAAAAAGCGCAGCGAAAAGAAAATATTTTTATTCTTAAAAGGCAAACGCATTCAAGCGTAATAAATTGAATAATCCAGTCAGTGCAATTTAATCCAGTCACATAATCCACCCGGTACATTTCAGCAGAAAACATTTTTTTCAAGAAGCAACCAGCCAGAATATCTACAGTGGTATATTAAATTTTTATATATTCACAGCCCGTGCTCAGTAAATTATCTTTTCCCGAGTAATAAGAAGACGGATGCAATCAAATTACCATTCTATTTCTTAATATAACGTTACATAGGATAAATATATTCTAGAAATAAATTTGGACTGTAATGTACGTTATTTTAATAACTTTAATGCTAGTTCGTTACTTTAATGTACTGCCTAGGTCACGTGGAAAATTTATACTACTTAAATCTAACATGTATATTAATAGATACGGCACAGCCTTATCTCTAAATTCTACAATTCTACGAACATGTAATTTTGAAATATTAATGTCTTCCATGGCACATATGTGACTTTTAAAAAAGGCACGACTAAGAGTAGGACACAAAACCCCCTTAAAAAAACAAGCAAGAAATGTGGAATAAATTTTTAGAGTTCATATTTTCTTAGTTTTTGGAAAAAATAATTCAACGAAAGAATGCTTTGTATTTCCTGTTGCATGTTTAATCCTGGATAACTGAGATAATGCAAGAATTTTACTCGAAAGATGCTAAAATTCATAGGAATCTAATACAAAGGGTGTAGCTTTGCTTAAAATAACATGAACGACAATATAGATTTATAAAAAATAATTTTTCAAATTTGTAATACCATTGCCGACTGCACATTATTGTACACTATTCCTGAGTCACCTCTATATTCCTTCTTTTCCTTGTCTCGCCCCTGTACGTCCACCTACGTTTATGCATTTCTATCCTAATGCGCTATAATAATAATTTTCTTTTCTCTCAATTTTTCTGTTTTTACTTTTCTTTTCTTTTCTAGCTTTATTTTTATTTTTAGTCATTTAGTTACGGTTGGGCGTCTAACAGTATCGTACTGCAGCCTCGACTTTTACTTCGCTATTCTTTGTATTACTGTTCTTTGTATGTCCCAAGTAATAAAGACGAATATTAATAATAATAATAATAATAATTGTATCATAGTATTGTTATTTTGTAAAGATACACAAGGGTCACTTAAGGCAGGATACCACCTTTGACTGCGATTTTTGGAGGCGTTTTTCATTAATTTTTTTTGCATACAAAGAATGCGCAGAAACAAAATCGGTTTTAGTCATTTATTAATGTAACTTTAATCTGTAATTACACATTTTTTGAAACTGAAAAAGTAAAAAATAATCTCTTGTAGGTGGTGCCAAAATAAATTCCTTTGGAGAAACACAAAGGGTACTTGATAGCGAGTCGTGGCGAAACACAAAGAATGTTCCTATTAACAACAATATTTTTTAATGCTGTACGTAGGGATTTTACGAAATTTCGATTTTTAAGAAAATGGCAGTCATTTTAACAAAAAGGTCAATTTTTTAGGGTAAAAAAGTTTATAAAATTGTGCACCAAAAAAAAAATAACAACGCTACACCAAAAGTCCTACGTAGATCATTAGATTATAGCACGGGGAAGAATTGTGCAAAGTTTCAACTCAATCCGATGAAAATTGTAAGAGTAATTTGACATGCAGTCTAACGGTGTTCCTCCAAAGGAATTTATTTTGGCGCCACCTACAAGAGAGACTTTTTCAGAACATCTTGTTGGCCCTCCATAGTTTCTTTCTGGATCGAGGTTCGATCTGTTCCCAGGAAAGGAAGGGCAAGCAAACTTTTGATAAAGGAAAACGGGCAGCTCCTGCCACGTGGTTGGACAACAGGACTGAATAAAACAAAAGTTGGTTCGAACAAACCCGGAGAAGATTCTCTCTCCGCATATTCGTATTATCTCAAGCTCGACGACACTATAACCAAGTTCCAGATATCCATCAGTGCCACGTCGTTTACATAGAAAACCATCCTGCGCCAGCTTCTACGGCTTTCCATTAAAATCGTCCACAAACCTGCAGCTGAAAAATCGAAGCTCCCGCGAGCTTATAATTAATACTGTAAATATTTCAACCACCGATAAACGCTGCATCCCTTGTGGTGACACGAGCAGATTACCAACAACAGCGCTACAAATGAACACTCATCTGACATTTCCTCGTGGAAATAAATTTCGAAAAGCAGAAAAGGCTGCATCTCGCGAGGGAAGATCCTGAACTCGAAAATGCAAAAAATTCTGAAACTTTATGAATATGTAGAGGATTTCTTCCTGATTACAACACAATGTTTTTTTATGCCCAAATTCACTCGAAGGGGGTGACATTAACCCCTGAAAATTCGGCTATTTTCCGATTTTATTTTGTAACTCGCAATCAGTTAGAAATAGAAACAAATTTTCAAGACAAAAGTTACTTCTTTTAATTAGATCTATCATTTGGGAACTTACAGTTCTTACAGTTCGCGAGTTATAAGACAAAACCGGAAAATAGCCGGAATTTAAGGGGTCTATTTCACCCCCTTCGAGTGAATTTGGGCAACAATCAAAAATTGCGTTGCAATCAGGAGGAAGTCCCCTAAATATTCACAAAGTTTCAGAATTTTTTGAATTTTCAGGTTCGGGATCTTCCCTTGTGAGAATGTGGGAGTCTCCTAATTTGAAGAGTCCTTGTAGAAAACACTGTAAGTGCCAAAATTTAGAAAAATCGTTTTTCCTCGGAAAATGTTCCATGTACCAATGGTAATACTATAGTATAGAATTTTTGTGTATTTTGTAAGCTATACAAAAATGTTATTTAGGTATTATTCTTGACAAGTTCTCTTTTCTGTTCAATACTTCATATGAAACTATTAATTACTTATGTTATGATTTTCTTACCTTTTATTAAATAAACACGAAGAATATTATATTATATTATTAAATAAAACTGGTACCTAATAGTTTAATATGTTTCTTTATCTTATGGAACATTTTTTAATAAATGTTCTAATATAGCTGTTTCCATGGGACTTTTATTACATAGGTCCTAAAATATCTGTTCCATGAGAACACTTTCTAAAGAAGTTCCTAAGGGTAACATTTCTTTCAATAAAAATTCCACAGGAACAAATATTTTCTTAACCCTTCGTTGACACACCTCTTTTTTCGAACAACTTTGACATACCTGGGTGGCTCACACCCAGAACAATTTTTGAACAACTGCTATTCTCATCTGAAGAATGTAATCCTTATGAAAAAAATCATGGGTCAATTTCAAGGTCTATAGAATGTATTCTAACAGTTTTTTTTATTGAAATTTCATCACAGTTTTTGTAAAAAAATCTAGATTACCATATGTCGAGAAAACACGAAGAAAATTTTTAAAAAATTGTAACTTTTACAAATTTCAATATTCGAAGCTAAAAATCTACATAGTTGTTGTTCAGATATAATATTTTGAGAGGAAAAATAGTTTATAAGTTGGCTTTGGAAAATGGGTCAATTTCAAGGTCTGTAGAATGTATTCCACAAGTTTTTTTATTGAAATTTTCAGAATTTGTTGAATGTTCGGGTTCGGGATCGTTCCTTGTCAGAAACAGGGTCACATTAAACCTACATTTATATTACCTTCTTTAATTACTTTCGCGCAGCTACTAAATCCTCCGCTGCAGTACTTCTAACAAATTAGAAAACACTCTGAATACCGAGATTACCGCCCTCCGAGCACACGCAGTGTTTCATAAATATAGAATGTACCCTCTCGCGAGGCGATAAATTCAAATTCCGAACAGCGCGGGGGTGAAGAATTTTTTCCCCGGGAAATATGTGTCTCCCTTAAACCAGCCGCTGGTTAAACAAAGGGAATGCATCAGGGGCGACAACGTGCAACATTAGCAGCAGCTACATCCATAAGATATTACAAGCTCGCAATTTATTCCGCGGAGGCGTTAGCTTCTCGAAAGGGATGGCCCAATCACGAAATAATTAGGCACTAAAGCGGCTTGCCTATTATGCCGAGGGGCGAAGGGGGTGAGTAATATAATTAATGCCGATATTATACCTCGCACCCGTTCACTCGCGCCGACAAGTCCCTCCCCATATTCCCGGGGGGGGATCCTGAAAATAAAATCCCGGGGATCATCCGACCGGGCCACGTACGTACACAGAGGGCGCCTGGGTCAGCGGCAGGCTTTCCCTGGATTTACGAGTGGATATTATGCAGATGGTACTCGCATTAAACGCACTGACAGTGCAATACTGCACGGATGAAAAAAAAAACAGAGGCCCCCGCGTGAGAAGTAATTGGTAAATGGCTCGCCTTATGCGGACGCCCCTCAAACCGGCCTCTTTTCCGCGTGGAAAATCTGTGGGACAGATGGGGCGCGTATAAATATTTTCTTCGCGAGCAGAACGGAAGCGGGGAGAATCGCTCGCATGCCGAAACGAAGCGACCGGTAAGGTAAACGTACCTATTATGAAACACCTTCCCAAACATGTCCCCTTCTTGAAACAGCATCACAAATAACGAAATAAGAAATAGTTATGGCATATATAAGCAACTGCCAAACATTCTATCGATATTTATACATTCTTTTCTGTACAAATTCACCAACATAAGTATTATTATACAATAATCTATTACAAAAAAATGGTTTTAATGTAATTCATTGATAAAAATAACCGTTTCATATTGTGTACCTCAATTTTTTGAATGTCCCGCTTTATGGAACGGTTCGGAAGCGTGTTCCAAGACCACGGACCCGTGTTCACATAGTTGTACCAGTTCATGAAACACACGCCTCAGCTTTGATAATTAGATATTTCCAGTGAAAAAGAGAAATAGTTCATTATTTAAACTGCCCTAGAGCGTTTATAAAATATATTATCTTCACGTTTCCATCATAAATACGAGTAAGTATGCGTAATTCAAACTTTTTTAATAAACATCAAAAACCTAACCTGACGGGGCGTTTCATAATAGGGACATTGAATATGAAACACCGGGTCATGGTACGAAAACAGTGTTTCATAATACGTACAGGTCCTTCATTTAGTTTTTTAGTCATATTATTTTTTATTTATAATAAATATACATTTTATGGCTCATTATATAATCACAAAACAATGGCCTATCGAATGGTATGCAAATTTTCAATGCTAACCCACTAAATTTTATAAATTAGATGACAATTGCATAATCCCATCGAAAAGCGTTTCATAATAGGTACGTTTACCTTACGGCAGCTAAACGAGGCGGAGCCATTAGATTTCTACTTCTTTTTTTGTCACTTCTGTGTTCTCGAACCCGGCGTTGACTCGTGAATCGGGTGAGGTGGGTGTACATTTTTTAAAGTAAGCTAACAAGGGATGTTCGGTCGTCCGAAAATTTTGATTCTTTTTCAGCTGTGCAGGTTTGTTGGGGACCTCGACAGAAATATCAGGCAATTTTTCGGTTGTGCGAGTTTTCGGTTCTGAAGGGTGAAAACACCCCTTATGGATTAGTGCTTTCCTACTTTTCTGTGTAACTTGAAAAGTGTAGTGGATGTAAGTAAGTTATTAGAATGAAACTTAACGGCTTTTTATGCTCTGTAAAACGGGGGAATCAAATTGGTTAAAGTTTGTAGTTTAAACAGTGAAATGTTTCTAATCTCAGGTTTTAAATAATTCGATTAGATAGTTTTATACGATATAATAGTCATTGCATTTTCTTTATAACAGTTTCTTTTAACCACTATAGTTTTCAAGAGATACTGAAGTTCACTCGATAACACTTAAGGCAGTGGCGGATTTAAGAAAAAAGGCCCAGGTGGCAAACGTTCTGAGGGGCCCATTTCTTTGGGAGAATGAAGAGGTAGTTTATTAGAAACGGGTCAAGTGTAGTAGTACCGAAAAAATCTAGTGTTTGGTTAAAATCATAATTTGTTTTGAAGATAGGGCCCTAGGGGGCCTTTTGGGCAGGGGCCCATTATATCGGGAAAATGAAGAGGTACTTTACTAGAAACGGGTCAAGTGTAGTAGTATAGAAAAAATCTAGTGTTTGGTTAAAATCATAATTTGTTTTGAAAATAGGGCCCTAGGGGGCCTTTTGGGCAGGGGCCCATTATATGGGGAAAATGAAGAGGTACTTTACTAGAAACGGGTCAAGTGTAGTAGTATAGAAAAAATCTAGTGGTTGGTTAAAATCATAATTTGTTTTGAAGATAGGGCCCTAGGGGTCCTTTTGGGCAGGGGCCCATTTTATCCGGAAAATAAAGAGGTAGTTTACTAAAAACGGGTCAAGTGTAGTAGTACAAAAAGAAATATAGTGTTTGGATACCCATTCCGAATCATAATTTTTTGTGAGATGGGGCCTTAGGGGGCCTTCTGGGCAGGGGCCCAGGCGGCAACTGTTCATCAGCCGCCCTGTTAAATCCGCCACTGACTTAAGGGGTGTTTTCACCCTGAAGAAACCAAAACAGGCACAAACAAACTAGTCCTCTACTAACCTGCACAGTTTCCAAAAAATCGGAATGTTGGGGTAATCGAACTTCCCTAAGCCTAACAAAACTGTCAATTATAAAACTATAAGAAATTTGATACATACTTCCCTTTGATGTTCGTTAAAAAGACATAGCATTGGTTCACCTGATCTTTTCTGCAGTATTACTCAATATTCTAATAACATATTGATAAAACTTTAAATGTATAGTATGACATACTTACAGCCTTCGTTAAACTATTTGGCACATATTTCTTTTTATCGGCCATCGTCCATGTTGAAGGGGTGAAGAAAATATTCTTGAATATCCCGAAAACTGTTTACATAGCTGAATTCATCCCTTGAAAATACACAATTTTGCAATTTAACCTTTTCGCCTATACCGAACAGTTTCTGGGACATTCAAGGGAATATTTTATCGACACCCAAGTTTGAGGGCTGCTTTCAACCCTTCAACATGGACAATGGCCGATAAAAAAATGACGTGTCAAATATTTCCACGAGGACTATATCATACTAAAGTTTTATCACAATCGGGATTTGACACTGCGGAACTGTCCCTTGTCAGTTGAAAGGGGAAGGTGTGTCAAAATATTCACCCTCTTGATAATCTGAAAAAGAAAAACCTACATTTATTCGTCCAAAGTTAGAATTGATAAATTTACAACGATATTTAGAAGATATGAATTGAATTACGAATTTCGAGAAATTTTAATCTCATGTCTGTGTTAGAATAAAAGGAAGACATTTGTTGTGAACTACTAGCTAAGTTTTGGAATAAATGCTCGTCTATATCTGTGTTATAATTGATTTCAACACACATACAAAGTGCTTCACTGACTCTTTAAAAAGAGGTTTCTACGATTGAGTTTATATTATTAATATCACATTCTTCTTTGAACTTCATTGTGCTCACGATTCCTGTGTTCCATATAAAGGAAAAGATTTTAAATCTTGTATAACAGCGTAAATGATATTGTAACTTGAGAATCTTCAAGGAACGATTGCCTCGTGTAACTAAAACGTGAGAGATAAGTACACATATCATACTATTTAGGGTTTATACAAAAACCGACTTTTCAAAAAACCGGTTTTCGAATTCCACTATTACCAAAAAACCGGTTAAACCGGTTTTCAAATTTTAAAAAAAAAATAGAATTAAAATAGAAAATAAATATCAGTACTTATTTTAAAAATGTTCAGTTTTCTTAATATTTATGGAATTACAAAAATATAGCAAAATAAAATATACTGTATCTATACAAAACTAAATAAATAAAAGAAATTAAAATAACTATAATCTGTACCATTTTTGAGTTCACTTAATATTTCTGGATCTATAAAAATCAGCACAATAAAATACACAGCATACAAAACGAAATGAGGAGAAAACTAAAATAACTAAAATCCGTACGGAATATAAATTATAAATCTTTATTTCATTTAGTATTTTTCTTCTGAAAACGTTTTTAATCAAATAATTCATTCATTTTTTCATATTAAGTCTAGTATATAAAAGCGGTTTTTTCAAAATTTAAAAACCGGTTTTCGAATTTTACAAATTTATGGAAAAAACCGGTTTTCAAACCCGGTTTTTAAAAACCGATAAACCCTAATACTATTATAATAAAGCTACAGCGTTTGTTAGTATGGACACAAAAATCTCAAAAAGTACTGAACCAATCAGTACGAAATTTTAACTACAGTACCTTGAACAATGAGAACGGACATAGGCTATGTTTTATCACGTAAAATATAATTACTCTGTGTAATATGTAAAAAAGCCAACCCTGGTAAGCTCGAATGCAATCGAATCTCGATCGGCCACAATTGTTTGAGCCGAGTGTACATAAAGAAGTCATGACTCTGAACTCATTCTGAAATTAACTCGCATAAATACGCGATCATACATACGGTGAAAAATTCCAAATAAAATACATGATCGTACGTCATCCTGCTCAGAATTATCGAGCCACGCTTGAATTTCCCGAAACATACATTCTGAATGTAAATTGGATGAGATTTATGCCTGTCATCAGGCAGACTCTGAACAACTACAATCTTTCTCCATATATCCATCGTATAATGTGTCAATCTGCTTCGGCGTAGGTAATAAATGCGTAAATTTTAATTAGCAACGCAATCTGCATACTGCGGAAGGATTTAATTGCTATTTGGCATGAAAAACCAGTTAGCGAGGTCCGTTCTGTTTAGCTTTTGCTATATTTTGTTACGTCGTTGTGCTGTCATAAATCTAATTTTCGCGGATAATTCTGCTCCCGGGTGTAATATTTGGCAGCGAACGCGCGAGCTGGTCTAATTACTACGCGTGTAATAAAAAGAAAAGCGTGTGATCGAGATTAAATTCGTTCAAGCAGAATCTGTATATCGTGGTACTAAATTTTGGATCGCTTCACCTGCTGAGAGTGCTGAACTACAAATATGAAAAGAGTTGCACCACATTATGCTCGAATCAGTTCATCAACGAGTAAAATTCACTATCATCCATGTTGCCTCAGAGTATTTCCTGAAAATATACTTTTCCAATTTCAAATTTACTTTCGAGCACATTTCAATTTACTACCATTTAGATTAATGCACTTGTTGAACTAAAGTGTGCCAAGTAATTTATTTATTGCAAGTGCTGTATTGGAACATATATATTAAATAAAATTACGTTCCTACGACGTCAGGTATTAATCTGTTGATGACTAGAATCGGTGGTGTTTTTTATTAAAAATTTATTATATTTACAAACGACGAGAAATTGAGGCAAAATTTCCTCAAAATATTTTAGACAGTTCTTTTGACACTGTCAATGAAGTTTCAGGCATAAAAATTGAAAAGCACATCTTCGCTAAGACTTATTTCAAAGATACTTTCATCCTTGAAATTAATAACAAGCAAATCAATTACTGACCACTAATGGCCAATAATTCAGTTATCGCTGGTTCGTATTTAGAGCAACCTTAATTCGCGAACTTAATCCAACGGATACGTCTGATAATACGATAATGGCGCACTTCGATCGGTGATTACCGATTAGGGATTATCGATTATACTTAACGCCCGCACATAAGAGGGAATCTGCGCGGGAAGCTAATTTGCGAGCGTGTAATAATCCTAACACGCGTATCGTGGCGAATGTAGGCGAAAAGCTTTCGCGAGTCACGTTTACGGCCATTCTCAAGCAATCCAGACCGGTATCACATGCGCGACAGTTTCCGATGCCAGGCGATTTCCGCGTTTTCTGCACGGATGCTTTCTGCTGTTGCAATTTTGCAACGCCACGTTCTGCGGCACGGATTATAAATGTGTTTTCAGGAACGGGTCGGTGACTCTTTCTTTGTGCCCGTGTCATTGTTTTTGTCGCGCACTTTTAACCCACCCCCGCCTCTCCTTTCGCTGCACCCTTTTTTCTCCGCGATTTTTATTGAAAGAGACGTTTATTTCGCACTTCGCGGGCGAAAATATTCTACACGCGCGAAGGTGGAATACTGGTTTACTTATTAAATAGAATGCTTTCGCTGAATTTCCTTCTTCTAATCTCTGGCGCTTTAAGCGAATATTGAAAGTGATTTTATTCGGGTAATGAATTGGGTTCTTGTTGCGGTGATTTTTTAATTTTGAAGAGAATAATTAGGGTAAAGGTGCCAGTAGTTGACCAGTAGTTGACAACTTTTCAGAAAAACGTGAAAAATAAGGTTTTTAGAAATGCAACTATCTCTTTTCAAAAAAACCGCGCCACTTCTAAAAAACCTTATTTTTCACGTTTTTCGGAAAAGTTGTCAACTACTGCGGAGGTTTGAGACTGGTGAATGCCAAATTATATTTCTTCCGTTTAGCACGTACGTTAAATGGTTCTTTTATGCTTTATATTGATATGTGGATGGAAGTACATAGTGACGAACAATGTCAGTGATTTCAGTAGAATAGAATCAATAGAATAGAATTATTATTTTCATTATTTCTATCCCATTAAACATTTGGGCCACAGTTAATGGGGATTGCCACCCCTGAGGTCAAAATTTCTTCATTCTTTCTTTCTGCTTTTTCCGATGGCCCTAGATTAGTGCTGGAATTGATTCAGACTGGTATGATAACATCACTTTCATTCATAATATCACTTTAATTATGAATTTCAACTTTGATGCTGATTTCCCGAAAATACTTTTTGGAACCGGTGTGGTCATTTTTTAGGTACTATTAAACTAAGACACCTACAGTGTTAATATGTTTGCAATTTTACCACACATGGGACTCTGGTGTAAACCACGGACAAGACTGTTGAACTTCTAGTTCCTGTTTTTTCTCTTATTTTATCAAAAAACTGTGCTTGTTTTCGGTTAGAGATCAAAGTACGTATCTAACAAGGGAACATTCCGAACCCGGAAATTCAAAAAATTCTGAAACTTTGTAAATACATAGGGAATTTCTTCCTGATTACAACTCAATTTTTCTTCGCTGCTCAAACTCACTCTAAGGGGGTGTAATTGACCCCTGAAAATCCTATTATTTTTCGATTTTGTGTTATAACTTATGAACTGTAAAATATTTTTTACCAAATGATAGATCTAATTAAAAGAAGTAACTTTTGTCTTGAAACTTTTTCTCCATCTCTTACAGTTTGCGAGTTATAATCCAAAATCGGAAAATAGCCGAATTTTCAAGGGTTAATTTCACCCCCTTCGAGTGAATTTGGGCAGCAAACAAAATTGCGTTGTAATCAGGAGAAAATCCCGTACATATTCACAAAGTTTCAGAATTTTTTTAATTTTCGGGTTCGCTATCTTCCCTTGTAAAATGGGGTCGAATTGATTTTGATTTTAATGATGGTGGTTCATACCAGAACTACTGTCATACTAATTGTGTAGAAATAATTGGTTTTATCACAAAGCCCACCGTTCCAGCAGGAGAGTGTTGATTGAGCCTTCGATTGAAAGACCCAGTAAACCCTAATTTTATTTTCGTTTTTCAAAAGCCTAAGCTGTTAAGAATCTATTATTCTTCAGTAAAAAGAATTATTTTGCATGTGCAATTGTTATTTTAGTTGTCATAGCTCTGCAAGCATACGCTACATTTAACCCTCTCGCAGCTGGTACTCCCCATTAACACTGAAGAAATTTTCAAATCCACTTATTATTTTATGATTTTCATTCCATCGATACTCTGCATTTTGCTGAAGAACGTAGATTTTCAAGTTGCAATGCTCATGTGAAATGGCACACGTATAATTTATTACAATATATAGCGACGTTATAAACGAGAAATTTTCCGAATCACAATACGTCGAACAGGATAACTGATCCGTTACTTCATTTATCACGGAATTAACTTTGCTTCGCATTAAATCGAATTTCCCTGTTTCCTGAGCCAGTGCTTCAATTTTCCAATTGAAATGCAATGAAAATACATGGCCACGTTTGAAACGGAAAGAATCGAATTTTGGGATGCAGAGAAAGGCCATTATTGTCCAATATAAATGGAGTACCGCTGTTAAACAATTACCGTTAGTCGGGACTAAGAATTTTTTTCTATACATTTACCTAGTTTTCCCTAGTAATATTTACCTATAACTTATAATACTTTCAATGTCACTTAATTTCAGTGAATTATAAATTAAACTATTTATTATCGCACATGTATGTATCAGTCCACAAACTGCATAGAATTTATTATTATTATTTGCTAAGAATAATTATGAAGAACAAGACAAAAATTAAACTTAAACTTGAAAGACAACATTTATTGGTACCTGAGTAGTGATAGAGAAAATTAGTAATACTTCCATGTGCCTATATTAAGAGCTAACAATATTTGACACAATAAAAAAGTTACACAAATGTAAAAAAAAATGTGGTAAGGTATAAGCTATTTTCCATAAAAGCAATACCAACAATCTTCCGTTATAAGGCTCACGATAAAGAATATCAAGCATAAATACAAGGGGTTGCAAAAATTCACTGAAAGGCAATCCCTTTCCACATAGTGCGACCATATTCCTAAAACAGCGCGTCTAAAAAAATTTTAATATTTGTCAAAATTTGTTAAATATTTGCAAAAGTCTTCAGCAGAATTATAATAATTTATCAACTGTAGTATCCAATCCCCAAAACTAGTAAAAAGGTAGCAACTCTAATAACGATATTAAAAGATCTTGCTACTATTGCAAGTGTTTACCATTTTTCGTTGTACCGTAAATTAGAATTATAATCTAGAAAATAACATCGCGTTAGAAAATACTAAATAGTAACTGTTGCCTTCTGAAACAATTTATTCCGCATATTTTAGAATAAAACAGATATAAATATGGCGGCCAAATTGAATCCCAATAGTGCATTTAATAAAAGATGACAATTCCTTAATTCGACCAATCGGCATATAACGGAGCCTGGATCGCTAAATTCGATATAGTCTACCCGCAGTAAATACACTTGGAGGGGCAGTAACGCTCGTTTGTCGGTTGCGGCGATTTCTGAGGCCATAAATACTGGGCCCGAACGTTCCCACGTCAGTAATCGTTGATCCGGATCGTCCCAAACCCCGTCGATTCGTTCTTTAACGGCCATCGTTGAAAAGTTATCGCAGAGGCTAATTTACCATTAGCTTCCTATTCAGGCGTATTCATTAGTGGGTCTGCAAGGTAGCAAATGTCCCGAAATATCCTCGCTTAAGCCGAACATTATTTTTTAATTACTTTCAGCTTGAACTTGCGTCGCATATTTAACCACGTCGACGCCAAATTACTGTATTAATTGCACAGGATTGTGATAACTTTTTTAGGAAAATACAATTATCGAGTAACCGCAGGTACATACTGTTTACTGATTAATTTATTGTAGATACCACTTTGGTGATTATTTGAAAAGTTATTACTAGAGGGTAGTAAGCGGTATTAATAAAAATGTATAAGATAGCATGTATCACAGCAATGTGTTTTACAGATAAAACGATGAATAATTGATGAAGAAAATAATCCAATTAATAAAAACATATTAATAAGGAAACTTTAATCAATAGGACCAGAAATGAATGGAAATAATCGACATTGCTGCATGTTGCACGTTATTTCATTTTTGCTTATAATCCTGATTCTTTCACTTTCTCCTTTCTTTCTTCTATTCTACGTTACTGTGTAGTAGCCTGCGTCTTGTCTCTCCTCCTGGCCTTCGCAACTTGTTTCCCTCGTGGTTATCTTTATGCGTCACACTGACGCGATTCGCGCTTCGCCACTCTCGACAGTCGACGATCTCGTAACCAGCTGTGCATGTTTGTGCCCTATCTTTCGACACTTGCCACTCTCACACGCGCGAGCTGTCTTCCCAATTCTCTTGGGGCTATAAAGACCAATTAACCTTCGTCGCGCGCGTATAACAGTGACTTGTCACTCGCCAAATTAATCCTGAGCGACTAAATTAAACGGTGGGGCTAGTGGTGTTTTCGTGATAATAGGCGAAACGCGATTATAGACTTATCGTCTGAACGTTGCTTGACAAAAAAGACTTCTGTTTCGCGAGGCCTGAAGACTGACCAATGAGAGAACAGTGTTCTTCGATAAATACCACGAGAATTCTTTTTTCGAACGAGAATTGTCGTCCGAACGATGGCCGAGAAGAGAGAGAGAGACTGCTGTTTCTTCTGTGAATATCGCGACACAAAATGAAATTTCCAACTTTTCCGACGTTTGGCAAGTGGACGCGCTTTTGATTTCTCCTCTCTGCGAATTCGTCGGTGGACAACGGACCTTCTCCGCATTGGGGCCGGAGAGGAATTTTTTTATTTATTTATTTATTTATTGATTTTCCTCCCCCTATATCTGCGCACCAAACGACAGGCGTTTATCAGAGCGCTTGGGGGGTTGGTGTTACCTAGAAAAGGGGTGGATGGCTTTTTACACCATCATGAGTGTGTACAGGAGATGCATGGTGACCGAGATGAATAAACTTGGAACTTGTGTATATATGGAAGAGACTGGAACATCGGAGTTGCGAGAAAGGAGTTTGGAAGATTAGACCTCTGGTGGCACTGGCGAGCACTAGTCGCGCTTCCATCATGGGGCTGGGACGTCACACGCAAGTTTTTTTTTTTTTTAATTTATTGACGGACACTACAAGATAGATTCTTCAGAAAAAAAGACAAATTCTTTGGTATGAATAAACCTAAAGAAAATACCATCCAATCTCCATTTAAACTGAAATGTAGGCAAGGCTATTTGAGGCAGTCAGAGAAACAACGGACTAACCCACAATTTTTTCGAAATTGAATTAGTAGTAATAATGTATTCCAATAGGCTCTGCTAATCATATAAAATAGGAAAAAAAATTTCACACACGAATTAACTCAAAGTAAAGTAGGGCTAAAGAGTACAGTGGTTGGCCACCTGGTAGTGATTGGCCATATTTTGAGAAATAAATGAATATAAAGAAATACCAATGTTATGCCTTTTTTTAATGAACATATTCATATTCCTTGTACTTTCTTGCTTCGGATGTAAACAATATTTCTCCACTCATTACATACTGTGATTATATATAAAAGCAAATAGGATGACTCGGCTTTGAAGCTTGGAAATTACAGCCATTTAATAAAAATACCATAAGAGTACAATTGAAAGTTTGCGAATAGTTTAATGTATTTATGATGTGTATATTTCTCATATTCGATATACATCGATAAATAAAAGTTGAAATTTTATAAAAGAATTATCGATTTGTTAAAATTATACATATATTATGAAAAATACCGGGGGCCAACAACTGTCATATGAATAATGTTGAATGACAGTAATTGGCCGGACGGCCAGTGAGTTTTTTTAACCATGTTAATGGTGAAACAGTAATTAGCCCCCTGTTAAAAACAGAAACAAACACAACAAATACATACATAATAAAATATATTCATTTTTATTGTATAATTTTAATCTTATTTCTATCACCAAATCAGGTAACATTTTTGTGATTGGACAATTACTGTGTTGAACATGCCAATAACTATATTTCTTTGTAGGAAACACATTTTTTGTATATTTTCATACATTCTTGATTTTTTTTATAAACTATTTATTTTCAGATTGTTAGGTGTTTTTCGTACTTATTTATATTGATTTCCATTTCAAATTTACTAAATTCACATTTATAATTCATTATTTATGCGACACTCTTGCTTAAGTGGCCAACCATTGTACTCTTTACCCTATCGTTAAATCCTTAAAGAGGGCACCGGTTCGATTGCCTTTTTGAAAATCTAGCAAGCAGGTGTTTTCAACGAACGCTTCGAAAACGAGCAATTACCGATCGTAAACGTCGAAAGAGTGTACGCTCCGCTCTAAGCCTGCTTTCGCCCCGTCAGACGGAACAGTACACACACTCCTGATAACGAGGAACTCTCATACACACGCTGTTGAATCAAAAGTAAATATTAAGCCTCTCTAAACTATTGGTTCGCGTTAACTGAAGCTCCGAAGGAAACCGCCGATCACAGTTGATGGAGGAAGCCGAGCAGAATCGAGAAGTATGGGATAAATGGAAACAAACGGTGAGGAAGGAAGGAAGAAGATCGGCTTGGAGATCGAATGGAGGGAGAAGAACAAGGAGAGCGGAGAAGCAGAAAACTTGTTGATGGAAAGGTGGTAGTAATAATGGAAGGGCGTCGTCAGGGTTTCGGAGGAAGGGCGACAAGAGTCAGGAAGCTCCGGAGAGAAGAAAGGACACAAAACAATTCAATATCACAGCATTGGAAAATGGTAACTTCATTTAGATTCTCCGTGAACTGTGTACAGTGTGTACTCAAGGGGATGAAGAAAATAGTTTTGTGAAAACTTTCGGTGAATTCGAATGAATCAGTGCAGTTGGCCATTCGCTTTCTACGGAAAATGTTGAGTTAATTAGTAAAGCTTTCAGCTTCAATAATAGGACACCTTGCTTGCAATGCGATGCCAAATATTATCCCGAGTTTATCGAGTGGAACTCTATAATCTAATTGGCTCATTACAGCAGCAAAATGTTCGGGGGTCGTATATAGACTCACTTTGAAAAAATTGATTTTTACCGTTTTGCCTTCTGTTAAAATACAAAGTGCTGAGACCGCGTTCGAAAGATTACGAAGAAAGTTGCTTAACTAACGAAGCTATGGAATTTTTAGCAAACCAAGTTCCGAGCACACACTTCGTTCTCCTGGCCAATAATCAATAGATCTGGCAGAATTTCAATTGAAATATGATTCCAATTTGATTTCTTCGTTTTTGAAATCGATGAACACGATATCTCAAAAAATCACAAGACTTCAAGGGCTTACAGCAATTATTGGTAAAAAAACAAGGTTCGCTTTTTTATTTCATTTTGTAAATGAATTAAATAGCTCAGAGAATTATGCTTTACATTACTTGAAAGAAAAGAACTGCTTACAATTGGTAGTGAAAGACATGTGTAGTGCCAGGAGCTAAAAACGCTTGGTGAATACAAAATTTATTTAATATATAAAATTTATACAAATAATAAAATTTATTATTTATCTAATTTTGCTGCGGCAACAAATATGTACACCTTGTTAGCACAAGTAGAAAAGGACCATTACCTTAGAATGGAATTTGTAACAATTGCACCGTAGGTACAGATTAATAATTAATATTCTAAAAATGTTATGTATAACAATGCTTTAGAAAAGTTTTTAAAAATAAATATAATTAGAGAGATAGTAAATATTTCCAAATGTTATAAACATCTGAATAATAGATCAATATATTTCTGAATATTAATATGAATCCAAATAGGATAATCATGCAAGTTAATCTAATACACGAAAAGTACTTTTATTTAAAATATTCATTAAATCCACAAATACTCCAATTTAATTCTAGCATTTCTTTAGCAACTTCCTGCACTTATTTTATCATAAATCTATAAACATAATTTACCCTATAAATCACCTAAATGGTGCATAAACAATTTAATTATCCCGAAGCAGCGAAACAGAATGTTTAAAACATGAGTGATGCATAATTCCGTACTTCTTTCTCGTAGTAAAATATTGTATCGACGTTACTATTAATAATATCGACACATGACCGCCACAGCTGCATTTACAGCAGCTTCTGACGAAGACTAATGAATTCCAAGGGAAGAAGATGAACTGAGAGAGTTCTGAGGGCATCGATTTACTCTTATTACGGCGAAAACTTGTTTCGGTCTGGTGGAGTACCGGTTGGTACGACATTCAGATGTCGATCAAAATGGATAGAAAGATTAGAACCTGTGAGGATCGACGACTACGCGAAGCTCACCAGCATGTCTATAGAATCTTGTTAATGGAAAGCCTTTTAAAAAATGGAATAGATTTGGCGTTGAAAATTAAATTTTATTTTACTCGATTCTTTCAAATTAATTTTATTAATTTTATAGCTTTGAAAAAAGCTGAAAGAGAAATAATTGAAAATTTGAAGAAAAATATTCAACGAAATTACTCTATTTTTTTTCTCTACGTTATTGAGTTTTAATAGAATATTGTTTCCAAATTATGTTTTAAAATAGAACTTATTTTTTAGTCCCCCTTCTGGTAATTCATAGATTTATGAAATTGAAAATATACCACGAATTTTAACAGGATTACTCTTTTTAATTTAATAGGATTTCTAAGAGCATCGAACAGCATTAGACAGTAATTTTCAAAATTACTCTTTAATTTATAAACAGTAATTTTCAATTACTTCTTTCTGACGTTCTGACGAATGATGGAAGTTTTCGAAAAGGAGAAAAATGAAATGGATTTTTCAGATAAAAGAATTTCTTCTTGAAATTGAAACTCACAAAATAAATTACTCTATTCGCTTTTATAATTTCCGTTACGTTGTATATAATGTAACACAACAATTTCAATTTTCAACTTAGAAAGGTATTACAGAAAAATTAATCCTTCAACAAACTTAAATATCTTGCAAATTAACACGGAAAACACACAGAATTTAATGATGCAACATTTGTTTAGTTTGCGAAGAATGTGAACATGCATGTTAAAATAAAAGTATTGCGACTTTTATAATTGAGCATTTCCATCAGACGAGTCAATTTCATATTTTTGCACTACATTCTTTTTTAATGAACTGGAATGAACTAAAAATTAAATGAACAATTAAAAGCTAACAAATGTAAACACAATAAACGATCTCTTCTTTCAGCACTTGTAGGGTTCAACAACTAAAATACATTAAACAATAGTTAGTAAGTTAAAAAGGATTCCATTGCCAGTATATATTTTTTCAAAATAACATAGAGAGACTAAAATTCACGGAGACTCTACGTTGTGGAAAAGGTGAAACTCGTTAAAAAATTTCAGATAACTTGGTTTAATTTAAATTTATAGCTCGACGTACGAAAACTCGTATCGTTCTATTCTCCTGGCAACTGTTCAACCATTTTCACGTATAACAAGACATTCAGTTGGCGCGCTGGCTTCTTTAATAGTTATAAATGTTAACGAAGCTCATTTTGCTCCGTATATACAACGAAAAATGCTTAGAATTTCTGAGCAGCGGATATGACTCTCTTAGAAACGTATTCTAAACAAAAGATACTTCTCTTGCCTCGGTCTAAAGAAGATCTTGATAATTCTTTAAAGTTATATGTAGCAACAAGTACTTCTCGTCATACATAGTCACTTTGTAATTTAGAAATTAAACTAATGCTTGTTTCCTAATTTACTTCTGGTGTTTAAAATAATGTAATCACGCCGCAAAATTCGGCAACATTCAGGTTTTTTTTCTCAGTGAATACAACGAATAACAACGTCGAACTTTTTTTCATTTATTCAGCTACTTATAATGTATACGGAACAATTTTTTCAGTACACTTTTAATTATGTTTTTCCAATGTTATCTGGAGGTAAAAATCGCGTCTTTGAAAAGGCGGCGGGTGTGATTTCAGCTCACAGACTCGCCTGAAAGAAAAAAACCCAACTGATTCTCAATCATTATGAGTACCGCTCTCGCAGGTGCCAGAATTAGCCACGTAAGTCGAACTTTAACAAAATTGCGCGCGTTCAAGCTTCAAGTCTCGAAATTTTCCATTTTTGCTTGAAGTTTGAATGCGCGCAATTTGATTAAATTTTGACTTACGTGGCTAATTTCAGTTTTTTGTTTCAGACAAATCTGTGAGCTGAAATCACTCCCGCCAGGGAGGTATTTCTTTTTAAAGGCGCGATTTTTAAATCCAGATAACATTGAAAAACACAATTAAAAGCGTATTTAAAAAATTGTCCCGTATACATTATAAGTAGATTAATAAATGAAAAAAAAGTTTGACATTGTTATTCATTGTATTCACTCAGAAAAAAACCTGAATGTTGCCGAATTTGGCGACGTGATTACAGGAATGACCCCTTGAAAACACAGTATTCAAATCTTTATGCATCTTTTTTTCTAATTTAAAAATCCATAATTTAGTATTCTTTAATGAGGAAATGTTTTCTGATCAATCTTTCCCAACTGAAAAGTATTTCTTTAACACAATACACCCAATGCTTCGAAAAAAAACCAAAGTAATGAAAATAATTTGACACCAGAATCATTGCAATTCCATTTCACCTGCTTCCTAACTCCTCGCCTAACGCGTCCAGGATCGCGAAACGCCAGGCCCTGAAAGCAGCGTCCCGCATCGCGCGCCAACATCCCCGAGAACCATTTAATCACAATGAAACGAAATCAGGCTCGTCTCACTCCGTCGCCCGAATATATTGCGCGGCGAGTGATAATTCCCTCTCGCCGTTTAATACCGGCTTAGCTGGGATGAAGGCCGTCCGTATGAGAAAGTTCCGCGCAAGAAGGTGTAGCAAACCTGCTGGAGGATGGTTTACATCCTCCGAGGGTGGCGGCGCGTGAGAGAATACCGCCTCGGCTAGGTGAAAGATGAAAGGGTGCGAGGGAGAAGTATTAGGCAGAGACTTATTCTTCTAGTAATTACTGCTAATAGCCACCCCCGAATGCCGGAGGAGCGAGACGTAGTGCGACTACATTATTCTATCTCTGTCCGAGGGAACCTGAGAGAATTCCGCGTCGGTAAACATCCAGACCATAAATTTTTCCAGGATTCCGTGGAATTTTCGCGCACTCCCCGGGATCCATGTAGATGCTCGGTGACGCTTCTTATTACGTAGAGGGAACCGTTCCTCAGACCCCGGTCGCGTCGAATTGTCGGTGCTCATCGTCCAAGTTATAAAGATAAAATTCATGAACGTCATTCAAGTGGTAGGTAATACTCGCGTGATGAAATGAGAACGAATTCGTATAAGGACAATGTCGGTTATTAGCTGGCTTGAACAATGCGCGCGGAGTCTCCTTGAGAAATGGGCTTGGAGTAGGGCTGGGACTATTCGAAGAATTTAATATTCGAATATTTTACAAGTATTCGAATGCTACGAATAAACTTCGAATATTTGAGTATTCGAATGTTATTATTCGAATACTATTCTAATATTGATGTATTCGAATACTATTCGAATATTGATGTATTCGAATACTATTCTAATATTGATGTATTCGAATACTATTCTAATATTGATGTATTCGAATACTATTCGAATATTGATGTATTCGAATATTATTCAAATATTGATGTATTCGAATACTATTCTAATATTGATGTATTCGAATACTATTCGAATATTGATGTATTCGAATACTATTCGAATATTGATATATTCGAATATTATTCGAATATTGATGTATTCGAATACTATTCGAATATTGATGTATTCGAATACTATTCGAATATTGATGTATTCGAATACTATTCGAATATTGATGTATTCGAATACTATTCGAATATTGATGTATTCGAATACTATTCGAATATTGATGTATTCGAATACTATTCGAATATTGATGTATTCGAATACTATTCGAATATTGATGTATTCGAATACTATTCGAATATTGATGTATTCGAATATTATTCAAATATTAATGTATTCGAATACTATTCTAATATTGATGTATTCGAATACTATTCTAATATTGATGTATTCGAATACTATTCTAATATTGATGTATTCGAATGCTATTCTAATATTGATGTATTCGAATACTATTCGAATATTGATGTATTCGAATACTATTCTAATATATTGATGTATTCGAATACTATTCGAATACTGATGTATTCGAATATTATACAAATATTGATGTATTCGAATATTATTCGAATATTGATGTATTCGAATATTATTCGAATATTGATGTATTCGAATATTATTCGAATATTGATGTATTCGAATATTATTCGAATATTGATGTATTCGAATATTATTCAAATATTGATGTATTCGATTACTATTCGAATATTGATGTATTCGAATACTATTCGAATATTGATGTATTCGAATACTATTCTAATATTGATGTATTCGAATACTATTCTAATATTGATGTATTCGAATACTATTCTAATATTGATGTATTCGAATACTATTCTAATATTGATGTATTCGAATACTATTCTAATATTGATGTATTCGAATACTATTCTAATATATTGATGTATTCGAATACTGATGTATTCGAATATTATACAAATATTGATGTATTCGAATATTATTCGAATATTGATGTATTCGAATATTATTCAAATATTGATGTATTCGATTACTATTCGAATACTATTCGAATACTGATGTACAACAGTATTCGAATAGTATGGTGTGCAGTGGGTCAAAATTAGCTTTCAAGATTTCACCCTGACAAATGAACCTAAAGAACTTAATTTATAATTCACACCATACTATTCGAATACTTGAATATTAGAATTTATTTTTATGTTTGTCCCCGCATAATTCCTCAGCATATGGATCGATTTTGATAATCTTTTCTTTATTCGAAAAACCGCGATGCCCCGGTGGTCCCATCCTACACTGCATCAATATTGGCTAACTATTTTGCCAGTTCTGATTAATAATAAATACTATTGTCACCTAATTATTATTATTTTATGTACGTACGCGCATATCTCCTCAGCATGTTGTGTCAATATATATAAAACTAAAAAGTCAGAAATCGGCGCCTCATCATTTGCACTGTAAAAATCTGGCGCCGACTTAAAAAAATGGAGAGTCGTGCATTACATAAGGGAAAAGATTATTATTCACCTTTTAGTGAATTTTTATTTTTTTAAAGTCGGCTTTAATTTTGTAAAAAAAATTTTTAAATAACGAGTTAACTTCTCTTCCCCAGTGAACAGGTTAACCAACGCGTCACTATATCAATACATTACCATTGTCGTTAAAACAATTGTTAAACTTAACGTCGAAACAATTAGACCGCAACTGTCCGTTAACAAGTGCCCCATCTCGGCTGCTGAATATCAGCAATAACGCTGATCAGCCACTGCAAGATGACGCTGGATACGCCTGTGCTTATTTAACTAGATGCTAACTAACGTTGGGCGGGGTCCAAGTTTCAATCTGATAAGCGATTCGTCTCGTCGCAAGTTTCAATATAGGACAGAATATAATGGGATATCTTTCGTGAAACTTTCTTGGTCGCCTTCCAAATTTCCGCCGACATACTTACGATGTCCCCCAGAATTATTAACCTATTCGTATTTCGGGGATACGGAGCCACCCCGCCGCAGCTCGGCCCGCGGATTACATAAATTCCGCCGGCTCCTTTCTGCCGTTTATGTTCCTCCGCGTTTTACCAACTGGCAGGATGTTGCGGACCCGTTACCCCGCCAGTCTATCTTCGATCTCGCCCCGTATTTCGCAAAAAGTCGGCAATTTGCTTTGGCCCGTTCACTCGTAAAATGCTGGCTGCCGGTGTGAAAATCGCCACAATAACGGCAACCCCATAGACGGCTTGCAATGTACGTAGCCCCCGAATAGCTTTCCCCGTGATTTATGTCTCTACACCACCGCGTCCTTATTCCTTCAGCTCGTCGACCCGGGGCCACCACTGATTCGCGTTTCCACGGGAAGTAAACATCTTCCTCTGCAAAATGGAAACAATTCAGTGCGTTGTTTTTGCTTTGGCTTCGTGCGCCCGTGCCTTAGTGACGGTGTCTAAAAAATGGTAAGCTATCATCGTTATTGTTTAATTCAGTGTTTGCCGAGGAACATTTCGAAGGAGCCACAGACCGAACGTCAACTTTTGGGGAACCAGAGCAAACTCTAGGGGGGCCACAGTCACGATAAAGTGCATATTACAATTATATAAAAACGATTAAAATTCAATAAGTAAATTATTACAGAAATATGAATATGAAGTCATAGAAATATTATATTTACATAAAATGCAAAAGTAAATTTGATAAGGAAATTTTTAAAAACTGAATGTAAAAGTTATCGGCGCACCGCATTTACATTCAGTTTTTAAAAATTCTTCACGGTCGAAATTCTAAATCATTTTATTGATAAGGAAATGTTCAGTTTTTGTGACTAAATAAAGTAAACGTCAATTTGTTTTTAAAAACGAATATATATAAGTAGGGGAGACCGGGGCTAAAAGTTCCGGGGGTAAGTTGTTCCGACGGCTCTATTTTCAAAATAAAAGGAGCATTGTACTTTAAATTATTTTTTCCGCGTAAGTTGGCCACGCCAATCTGTCGCCCATTTTAATAGCGTCCGCGACAGCCAATCGCGTGGTTGCAAGCAAGGACCTATTAGTCGCGTACCGGATAAGTCAACATTTTCCTATCAGTATTTTTTGGTCTATTTCAGTAATTTAACGTCGATATTATTGATTGATTCGTTCTTATGGATCAAATGGCATTTAAGAACGTGGTGTAATAGTGTTTATCGTTTCAATATATGTATAAGCAGAATAGTCACTCAATTTGCTACATGTGCCGGTAGGGGCTAGTTGTTACTGTCACTTGGGGCGCGATGTTACCATAACAACTTGCCCCACCGCAAATATATAAATTGTTTCTACTGTGCTTTAGAATGCAAACATACGAATGAAAGGCGGAAAGGAGCACCATTTCCATCAAAGTTATGCATAAAAATTAAAATTCAGTAATCATTAATGGAAGCAATTCCTTTCTAAGTGTTTTCCAACAACAGATTAATAAAAATCCATATAGGGTAAGGTTGCTCGAGTCGTACCCCTTAAGAAAGAACCCGTATGAAACTCAAGATTTATCAAATAAATAGAAATTAAATATGTTATTCAAAACTTGTGTTAATATTGTTGTTATTTATTATAACGAAATTAGAAAATCTATATGCTTTCATGAAAAATAAACTAAATCTTTAAAAATTGACGTTCAAAATTCAAGTGGCACGACTTAAGCACTGGTGCGACTTAAGCAACCTTACCCTAGGAAGAAACTGTAGATTGACCATGAAATTTGCCGCCAAATTATTCAATGACGCCCCACATTATCTTTAAGACACGACACAGAAAATGCAGCTCGAAGGAGGACCCAGGTTCGTTTCGCAAGCTGTCCAATCCCCACACCGCGCAACAGTAACGCCACATAAATTGCAGCCAACAAAAGGCGCAATTGCACGTGGACGTCGAGATTCCGTCAATAACCCCCCGATAGAGGTGATTCCCGAGCACAAAAGCGACGAAACGCGGTGGGGCATCGAACAAGCCCCGAGTGGTTTGCTCTTGAACCCTATCGCGAGCCTTATCTCGCGTCGTGTCGCCTTCAACATGCTCAGACGGCGGACGTGCGTTTCCATAAAGTAGAAACATCTTGCCTGGCTGGGTGCGGCGCGAGCCAGTGGGTGAGATATACTTTACGGGGCAACATTTCCCTGACAGTGTCGGCGTGTAGAAACAGCCGCAGAGAATTATCCCATACGTCAGACGTACACGTCGCCTCTGCGAAGTCGCAAACGCTCTCGGTATTCCACCCTCGTACTCTCTATTTCATTTTATTCCTCGGTCCCTACACCCATTCGCCCGTTTTTCATATTTCGTCCTCTTACTTCCCACACAGCACCGCAACATTGCAGCAACGTCTCTGTAACGACGCGGTGCAAGATTGCAATGTTGCACCACAACATTGCGGAGACGTTGCAGGTTCAGTCCTATGCCCGCCTTCGCAATATTGCAGGTGTGTATTTTTGCAAAGTTGCGGCAACATTACAAATATGTAGTCTTGCAACGTTCCGGCAATGACTCCGCAACGAAACGGCAAAATCGTGGCAATGATCCTGCAACTGTTCGGCAATATTGCAGAAATATTGTAGGATCCTTGCCGCTGGAACATTGCACGTCGATGTGCGCGCAATATTTCTGCGATATTGCAAGAACGGTGCCACTCAAATATTGCAACACAACATTGCAGAGACGTTGCAGGTTCAGTCCTATGCCCGCCTTCGCAACATTGCAGGTGTGTATTTTTGCAAAGTTGCGACAACATTACAAATATGTAGTCCTGCAACGGTCCGGCAATGACTCCGCAACGAAACGGCAAAATCGTGGCAATGATCCTGCAACTGTTCGGCAATATTGCAGAAATATTGTAGGATCCTTGCCGCTGGAACATTGCACGTCGATGTGCGCGCAATATTGCAGAAATATTGCAAGTACGGTGCCACTCAAATATTGCACCACAACATTGCAGAGACGTTGCAGGTTCAGTCCTATGCCCGCCTTCGCAACATTGCAGGTGTGTATTTTTGCAAAGTTGCGGCAACATTACAAATATGTAGCCCTGCAACGTTCCGGCAATGACTCCGCAACGAAACGGCAAAATCGTGGCAATGATCCTGCAACTGTTCGGCAATATTGCAGAAATATTGTAGGATCCTTGCCGCTGGAACATTGCACGTCGATGTGCGCGCAATATTGCAGAAATATTGCAAGTACGGTGCCACTCAAATATTGCACCACAACATTGCAGAGACGTTGCAGGTTCAGTACTATGCCCGCCTTCGCAACATTGCAGGTGTGCATTTTTGCAAAGTTACGGCAACATTACAAATATGTAGTCCTGCAACGTTCCGGCAATGACTCCGCAACGAAACGGCAAAATCGTGGCAATGATCCTGCAATTGTTCGGCAATATTGCAGAAATATTGTAGGATCCTTGCCGCTGGAACATTGCACGTCGATGTGCGCGCAATATTTCTGCGATATTGCAAGAACGGTGCCACTCAAATATTGCACCACAACATTGCAGAGACGTTGCAGGCTCAGTACTATGTCTGCCTTCGCAACATTGCAGGTGTGTATTTTTGCAAAGTTGCGGCAACATTACAAATATGTAGTCCTGCAACGTTCCGGCAATGACTCCGCAACGAAACGGCAAAATCGTGGCAATGATCCTGCAACTGTTCGGCAATATTGCAGAAATATTGTAGGATCCTTGCCGCTGGAACATTGCACGTCGATGTGCGCGCAATATTTCTGCGATATTGCAAGAACGGTGGCACTCGAATATTGCACGGCAATATTGTAGCATTGTTCCTGCAATATTGCAAGAACGGTGCCACTCGAATATTGCACGGCAATATTGTAGCATTGTTCCTGCAATATTGCAAGAACGGTGCCACTCGAATATTGCACGGCGATATTGTAGCATTGTTCCTGCAATATTGCAATGCAACCTGCAATAACGCAATATTGCAGCAACGTTTCTGCAATACTTCTGCAACGAAGTGTGCTGTATGGGTTCCTCCTTCGCCGGTCATTCTTTCTTTCCTCACCTAGCTAACAAGCTAGACAAGCCTCTCCCCTATTTTTCCTACTCCATGTTCCTTTTGTTCTTCCTTCTGCTCTTTCCCTCTTTTCATCTCGGGCAGCTCCATTTCTCCCTCGCTGCTTCCCACGCGTTACCATTTATCCCAAACACCCTGGTAACTAGCAGTATCACGGCCACAAGGTACAGCTTCCCCTGGCCCACATTCATCACGCGCGTTCCTGGGGCCAGCTCCTCATGTCGAGTTACTACATCATAAAAGTAATGCCACTTTGTCGCCGTAAGAATCTGACCTTTCTGGCCCGACCCGTCTTCCCCTTCGTGCTTCAGAGGCCGGCCAGTTTATCCTCTGATTGCCTTGAATGGTAATGCAGCTGAGCCTCCACTGAAGGGGGACTTAATCCTCAAAGGCGAACATTTTAATCCGTTTCACATTCCGCTGGTAAATAGTTGGTACTTGCTAAAGTATGAGTAGAGACTAATCAGACTTCTGAGTAGTTCTACCGGACAGCATCTGCGCAAATATAGCCTCGGATTAATCTCAAGGGAATATCTCAGGTGGCAAATAGCAAGCTCCTCTGGGGGATTACCTATATTGTCCGCAGCGTTTATAGGCGCGCGGCTGATCCGCGCACTGGCAAGGAAACGTTGCCAACCAGAAAATTCTGATTTTAATGAAACTTCGTGCGAATGTGGAGCGTATCAGAGTATGCAAGAGGCAATACTTCTTTTCTGTGGAAATTCACTTTGGAGAGGTGAAATCGGCCCTCAAAGTTGTCGCGTTTTTTTGATCGTTTAATGTAACTTTATTTTTAGTTTTGTAGCGTGTTGGAGCATGCAATACTGAACAATTCTTATATTTAAGGTTTGTTCTACCTCGCACCGGTGCTAAGATTAACTCACGCAACAAACGTGTTAATGACGCTGACGTAACTTTTTTACTAAACTAGATGGCATTAACAAGCTTTTATACCATATATAAAGAAAAAGTGTATGTCTCTTCTTCAAGGAGCGAACAGAGTTTGAAATTGGAAGATCTGTTGCAATTATTAGCGGTTATTCAAAAATTTACATGTGGTTAAAATAAATTTGTACGTTTTTTTAAAGCTTCTGGTAATTTTAATTAATCCTATATGAAACGATTTTTATTTGATTTGAAAGGAGAAGGGAGGGATATATTTATACGTATCTTATATCACTGATTTTGCGGGGCTTCTGACTATATAGTACACCCCACTTTCCCTTTCTGTCATATTTTGCTATATGTACTTGCAAACCAATCACGTGGATTAATAATAATAATAATAGTAATAATAATAATAAATAATATCCTAAATATTGCCTCTTTTCTTATTCTGGCTCCTTCGTTTAAAATGTGCGCAATTTTGAAAATTGTTTGCACTGATAATTCTTCAGATTAACAAAAGCTTTGTAAGGACTTATATGCAAAAATCACCAATTTTATTTATAATCTTCAAGTCGTACTACTTACGTTATCAAAAAAAGGTAGGTACACAATTTCTTTTTCGACTTGCAATAAGAACACCCTCCTCTTCAAATACTTTTCATTTTCAAGGGCCAAGTGATGTTCATTAACACAAACTTATAATTTTATTCTCATACAATGCATAAAAAAATAGGAATATTTTAGAAAGCTGAAACACGTTTGTAATGCAATTCAATATCCATCTTCTATTTTCAGTATAGACTTGCCTGAAGCTCCTTTCTATTTAACATTCTTCCTGTTTTATAAATGAACTCTATGTAATATTCGGAACAAAGTTAAAGGAAGAAACTGACTGGGCTCTAACTGATCGTTATTAACTCATGCTCTTCCCTACGATTTTTTTCATAAAATGTACAAAATCCACATCCGTTAATCTTCCTTTCACTGGCTTTTTGTATTTCAAATTCGAAAGCTTTTACCATGATAGTACCTTCATACTGAAATAACCGCATCTCACAATACCGTACAAACCTTTCAGTTTAACCCTCTCAGGCACAGCGTTTCATATTTTTAAATGAAAATCCTTGTTACCCTTGCCACTATGTCTATACCTATAACAATGGCTGGAAAAAAGTCTCACGACACATGAATTATTTAAAGAGTAATCTGCCAAATCCATGCCTGTGAAGTATACTAAAATAGAACTAGGAAAAAATATATTTAATTAGGGCAGGGGTAGGCCAGAAGAAAAACTGAAACTATAACCCCCTTTTTCCGACTCTGCCATATGCCACAGTGCATCATCTTTAATTAACGATTTCTCGATAACTATGTGGTAAATCGATTTTAAACTTTTTACCAGGGTTTCTAGCATTCCAAATTAGTTTTGCACGAAATTTGAAACAATTCTTGAATTTAGTAGATTATTCAGGAACTATCTTAAGGCAGCTTTGACTGCGATTTTTGGAGACGTTTTTCATGAATTTTTTTGCATACAAAGAATGCACAGAAACGATATCGGTTTTAGTAATTTATTAATGTAACTTTAATCTGTAATTACACATTTTTTGAAACTGAAAAAGTAAAAAGTAATCTCTTGTAGGAGGTGCCAAAATAAATTCCTTTGGAGAAACACCGTTAGACTGCGTGTCAAATTCTGCTCTGTACGTGGCTCTTAGAAAAAAACCAAAGAATGTTCCTATTAACAACAATGTTTTTCAATGCTGTACGTAGGGATTTTACGAAATTTCGATTTTTAAGAAAATGACAGTCATTTTAACAAAAAGGTCAATTTTTTAGGGTAAAAAAGTTTATAAAATTGTGCACCAAAAAAAAAATAACAACGCTACAGCAAATGTCCTACGTACATCATTAGATTATACCACGGGGAAGAATTGTGCAAAGTTTCAACTCAATCCGTTGAAAATTGTAAGAGTAATTTGACACGCAGTCTAACGGTGTTCCTCCAAAGGAATTTATTTTGGCGCCACCTACAAGAGACTTTTTCAGTTTCAAAAAATGTGTAATTACAGATTAAAGTTACATTAATAAATGACTAAAACCGATTATGTTTCTGCGCATTCTTTGTATGCAAAAAAATTCATGAAAAACGCCTCCAAAAATCGTAGTCAAAGTACTCCCCTATTCATTTTAAAAGAAACAAGTAGTCTACCAATTTTCCCCTATCCATCTCACCCCCGACACCCCCAAGTTTAACAAATGGCTGTGTTTCCAAGCATCCCTCCTCAAACAAAAACCTTATCCCCAACTTCAACAAATTTCAGAAGCCTCTCACTTGCTTCACACAAGCGACTAACCGCCGCGCCACCTACTTTCAATTAACAAGCCTGATCCCCTAACACCAACGCGCCAAAATTCTCCAAAACAAACCCAGCGCGTTACAAACCGTTCCCCGTCGAACCACCCCCCCGCGTCCGCGACTCGAAACGGTGGCAATCGGTACAACTCGGCCCGCTCGTCAAACAGCTTCATCCAAGTTGCAGGGATCGAAGCGCGTGCACAGGGCGGTCCCGCGCGCCAGCGCGGCGGGCAGCTAAATAACATCCAGCAGCCGGCTGCTAGACGATACAGCCCGCTGTCCCAGATCGTAATATCGCTTTAATTATGTGCGCCGTATTTGCGCCAGGTCGCGTTATTAATTTCGGGTCCTCGCGAGGAGAGACTTACCATTACGACCTCGGGGGTTACGTCGGGGATCCCGACAACCCCTGGTGCCGTGGCACGACGTCGACAAACCGGCTGGCGGCGGGCGGCGGCGAGGAGGGTGCGCGGAGCGGAGGATGCCGGGGATGGCGAAACAGGGTTGTTCGCTCTTCTCCCGGGATACGCCGGTCGGGGCAGGGGTGCGGAAGGGGTGTACGCGCGCGTGGTGCAATACATTCGCCTGACGCGGCGCACGACTCATCTTCGAGATGTTATTGCGCGACGAAAGCGCTCCGTCCTGCCGTATGCAAATTATTTCGGGCGGTAAATTAAACAGCTGAAACGGGGACGTAAATGCTACCCGCAAGATAAGTCGCCCCCTCCGCCCACCCCCCGACGACGCCTCTTCCGCGGGTGTTACCTCCCGTCCCGACTGCGCCCGTAAATCATCGCGCGCGGGTGGATTCTGATTGCGAGGAACGCCGCGGGGCGGCGCGCCGATTCGCGAACGTATCGCCGGAAACGGGTTTTTCGGCACCTCGGTCCGGTGTTTTGCCGGCGGACAATGGTGCCGAGGGCGCGTGGCTCGCGGGGACACCCGCGGCATCCCCCCGCCGTCCGATAACCGAGTAGCTTTATCGTCGGGCGGGGTGAATCTCTTCGTTCGTCGTCCGGGTATTTACGTAGTCGAATGAAAGTATAATGTAATCACGTGTATTCGCATGATAAAAGCTACTCCGCTGGATACGATCGCGCGAGATTATGCGCGGCCGTGCGTTGGGAGAGAGCTGTGGAATGTTAAGGAACGTCTTCCCTTTGTTTGCGCCAGCTTAGATGGGAACGGGGGAATTATTGGGGGAGGAGGGAAGTTTGATTAAAAGTGGAACTGATGATAAAGAAGTCCCGAAATTTTAAGGGGTAGGTTGAGTTTTCTTGGTTCTAGTTTCCGCAGTGGAAAACTAATTTCGAGTAAATTATGCTTGCGGAGCAGCGCGTATATTATTATTATTATTATTATTATTATTTCGTCTTTATTATTATTCGTCTTGTTTTTTTATTTTATTTATTTTATACGGATGACTTCTTTTTTATACAAGAGTTGGCAAAGTGTTGCCAGAAAATAATTGCATGGGACGTTATTCAGACGCTATGCTGGTGGCCATGACTCGTCGTGCTTGCAATTTGAAGGAATTAAGTGGGAATCCAAAAAAGTTCAGTCCGGAAGCATAGGTATTGGCTGATTCGCACACCCTAGTGACTGGATCTGTGTGGCCAAAGGAGGAAGAATAAAATTTGGTTTTAAACCGAGGAAAGCTCCTAACTCGTCTTTCAGGAGCATTTAGTCTTATAGCTGCGTTTGGTTTTTGTGAGACATCGGGTGATATTGATTACATTGACGGTTGTGATGGGTGAATAGTGTGTTTGTGAAGTGCGTTGGATGAAGGAACAGTTTGTGGGAAGCTCCTCACACTGTACACGTCTACAAGATTAAATACCCAATCCTGTAAGTGTTAAACCGAGCTTGCATTGAGTAGTAGTACTTTATATTTCATTATTCAATTCATCCGTTACTTTACGACTACTTTAACAAGTGTTTAATGTCAGTAACATTTTTAAAAGTAGGTTTTTGTCATTTTAAATCGATTTTTTAATTTTACTTTATTGCTCCCCTTTAGTAATCTCATTACGAAATGGTCGTTCATTACATTTCACACTTTTCAATTATGTAGTTTGACAAAGAATATCAATCACAAAATGGATAATTACCTACTAATAATGGAAGATGAAAATATGAGAGACTAAATTCCAAAAAAATCATTACCTCTGTTGGAAGGGAATGAAGGGATACATATGTACATTTTCGTCTATTAGCTTGTATGTAATTGTATATAATTGTATGTAATTCATCCTGTAATTTTAATTCAATATATTAATATTAGTGGTTTTTATACTCTTAATTCAAAAGAGGCGAATGTTTGTGAATTTTTTTTGAAAAAGCGGAAGCATATATTTTTACAAAACTTTTTGCACTTAAAAGAGCAGCATTTAAAGAACATTTGATAATTTTTTTTTGTCGAAAAATATTTACGTTTATAATAAAGTTACAACCGACATCCAAGAATCCTTTTTAAAAACGGTGAGCAAGAAATCTCAAAAACTAGTGCACCCATCTTTCTGAAATTTTATGGGCTTATTTTTTATATAAAAATCTACTGAATGACTGAAGAATTTTTGTTCAATATACAATTTCAATTATATCAACGAAAAATGGCAACATGTTTATCACTAATGGCCGTTTTTCGTTGATAAAATCGAAACTATACAATGGAAAAAACCCCTCCATGATTCAGTAGATTTTTATATAAAAAATAAGCCCACAAAATTTTAGAAACATTGGTTCAGTAGTTTTTGCGATATCTAGCTCACCGTTTTTAGAAAGGCTTCTTAGATGTCGTTGTATTTTTCTTATAAACGTGAATATTTTTCCCTAAAAATTGCCAAATGTTCTTTAAATGTTGCTCTTTTAAGTGCAAAAAGTTCTGTAAAAATATATGCTTCCGCTTTTTCAAAAAAAATTCACAAACATTCCCCTCTTTTCGGCGTCCTGACTTGGTACAACCCCTTAATATTCGACTCTGGTAGCCACGATTCACATACCCGTTACTGTTTATATAATCACATTACAATGCACAAAATATATACACTATCCTTCTGCAGTAAGCGCGATAAATTATATCAGTTTTACTCTGTCACTTATTATCAATGACAGTGGATTTGAAAGTTCCATGAAAGGTCTTAAACGTATCAATAACAAACTTTTCCCCGTTTCCAATAAATCCATACAAGTTTTGCAGTTTTCTAAGCACCGTCTGCAACAAAATTTCACCAATTAAAACATTATCTTTCTCGCTAAACCACTTTATAGTGTAGCATCGCTTGTGTTAAACGCGAGATAACTTGTAGCTGTGCACTGCGCAGCACTTCCTCTTTCCACGTAAATGTAATTCCCATACAACGGGCTTTCATCCTAACTTATTCGCCACGTTGGCTACGAAGCTTTCTGAAAATGAAAAAGCAGCAAATAGAAAAAGCAGTAGGTATAGACTCCAGAAAGAGATAAAAACATGGACTTCACTGTGTTCCGCCATTTCTAGTATGAGCACATTGCGTTGATCAGGAGAATTCTCGACCTCGTGCTCTACTTTGGAGCCTGATTCTGGAACCATTTCCATGTTTACTAACATTTTGCACATTTCGAAATCAAAGATATGGGAGAGAAAGGTACCTGCAGTATTATTAGAATAAATGACTAAACTCTCAGAATTATTTATTACTTCATGTATTATAATCATACACTTCATTATGGTAGAGTTGAGTGTTATTCGAGTCAGTTTTTATTCGAATTAAATTTCGAATAATATTCGAAAAATAGTCGAATAATAATCGAATAATAATCGAATAATAATCGAATAAAAGTGAAGTTATTTAAAAATACCGAATAGTTCTTTATTCGATTAAAAATGTATTCAAATCAATCGGCGAATAAAATTAGTTCGATAAATGAGAAATGTATTCTGATGCATGATATTGCATGTTAAGGGACGATTTTTTAGCGATTTTTGCGGGGATGGAAATCCGGGAAGATGGGTGGTTGAGAGGGTGGAACGAAATATAGGGGCAAAATTTTTTTCTTTATTTTTCATGACTTCTAATAATGGGCAAAAGTTGCCTTTTATAAAGTTATTTAAGCTGTGAAACTTTAATCTTGATCAACAAATGTTTTCAGGTGCCGCCAGCCATTCAAAAATTCATATTTACTGATAGCGTGACTTTTGAATGGCTTGCGGCACCTCGAAAAATTTGTTGACCAAGATCAAACTTTCACAGATTAAACAACTTTATAAAAGGCAACTTTTGCCCACTATTAATGGATAATAAAAAATATTTTGCCCCTATATTTCGTTCCACCCTAGTGGTTGGTTCTCTGACTTTTACTCTGAATTTAAAAATTCATCCGCTACGCGCATGCTTATCTTTTTTTCAATTTAACTTTTAACCAGCAAGTATACGGATTTTATAAAGTTACACGGATAAGTAAATTTCGGTCAAATTGACCCAATATCATATATTTCCAAGTAACTAAGCAGTATACAAAACTAAAACTCGGCTCATTTAATTATTACGATTTAATATTTCAAGAACTTATTAAATTTCTACAATAAAAAGATTAAAAAAATAAAATTACAAAAATTAGATATAAAAGACTTTCAGTCCAAATAAAAGAGGAACGATAATTTTTGTCTCGATTTTGGGTCAAAATGACATGCAATAGCATTTAACGTTACGACGTACATTTACTGATAAGGCATTTCAACTATTTTACTATCCAATTTACTATCCAGTTTTACTATCGAAGCTGCTAGCATATTGAATAAACAAAAAACTATTAGAAATATTGTCGTCCTGGTTATAGAATACAAACTGATGCTGCATTATGATAAAAAAAGTAACTACTTTTTATCACCATCCGTATAAAAAATATTGAGCTGGTGATAATGAAAGATCACAAATGCGCCACGTAGAAACAAAACATTTCTATCCAAACCAAATTCTATTCTCACCCAACAAACACAGTATTTTATACCATTTACACAAACACAATAATTTAGCACTTCACATCTTGCAAATATAAATTACAAGATCCATTATTCCACGGTCCATTAAAAAAGTACATAGTGCCCCCATATAATTTGCTACAAACTGTTCAAAAACAAAAGAGAAAGAAAAGCAGGAATGAAGATAATTCTTCATCAAGGGGCGAGGTCCACCAATCGATATCGGTCTGAGAATTATGTGCCATCGACTGTTTCGCCTCGGACATGATGGCACGTAATACGTATCAAAGTTATCGGAACGTCGGCTTCTCCATCGTTATGTGCCGCAAGCGCGCCCTTATCGTTACGTTGCTCATCGTGCAGGTGTAAATTGGTTACGGGGCCCGGCCAATAGCGGTCAGTGTCTATTATTTTTACAGATGTAATTTCTCCTTGTTTTCCAGACAGTTTGGTCGGCCATCTCGTAGAAAATGCGCCCGTGGATTGCGGTTACCGTGAAAAATAAATAATCCCCGGAGTCTCTTCCGTTTCTCGTTTCGTTCCGCCTCGCGTGTCTCGTGTCTGTTACATTTTTTTTTATCGCGATACCGTCATCTCGTTACACCTTTCCGGCTTTTCCTCTTCCTCCGCGAGCCTCACCCCTCTGGCGACTCTGCAACCCCCTGCCTGGACGTAATCTGTTGTTTTTCAGCGGCACCGGGTGAGGAATTCTTTGCTCGTTTATTGAGGCCCGGGCGAGAAAGGGACTTTAGGGTAGGAGGACAATTATGCACATACGATCACTTGTACATTTTTTTTTCAGCAGTCGTGTAGTCCTATTTCATGTATTAGGATTATAGAGTAACTACTGTCAACCTAGGCATAAAAAAAAAATTCGTTTCTAAAGACCGAATATTGTGATAACAAAATTTTGTCTTCTCAAGCCTAGTCACGTTTTTTCAAATAAAATGATATATCGATGCCTTACAACGAAAGTTGAAATTGTAGGGAAAAAAAATGGATTACGCTGTTTCCTAATTGTTTAAACATCCAGTTTAGATTTCACGTGAAGAACCTATTTTAGAAAATTTTATTAATATTTTTGTTTATAACTTTTCTAATTGTTTAGAGAATTGATAAAGATTTTACGATTTTACAGATCAAATTGAAAGAAGTAACTTTTGGCTTGAAACTTTTTTTCTATCTCTTACAGATTGCAGGTTATAAAATACAGTCGACAAAATAGTCGGATCTTCAGGGATTAATTTCACCCCCTTAGAGTGAATTTGGGCACCAAAAAAATTGCGTTGTAATTAGGAGGAAATCCCCTAATTTATTGAATTTTGGAGTTCGGGATTTTCCCTTGTAAGTCATCCTATAATATTCTTTGAAGTAGTTCTTATGAAAAGATAATCTAGCATTACAAAAGCGATGTGCGTGCATTATAAAACACATACAACTTGTTATTATAATTAGAATAGTTAAGGGATCGTTACGACGGATAAAAACAGGCTTCAAATAAATGCACAAGTACTTATGAAATGCAGAGAAATTGTACTTGTCTTGTTGAAGTGTACACTCGAGCTGGTATAATATCGCGCAGTTGATACCATTACGAGTGCACTCGAACAGTACTGTTAATCGCATTAAAAAACACCGTCGCATTATCCCTCGAAAAGTGAAATAAACTCCTTCAGCGAATCATCTTGCAGAGAGAAACTTTTAATCGTAATAAATTCGTTGCAATGCATATTTATAAACATATTTCGTTATTCGTTAGACGAGTTCTACAATTAAATAATTACGGAAATAGATGTTTCTTTCTATCATAAAATCTGTTGCTCTTAGAATCTGATAAATCAGAACGAAATTTTTTAGAAAACATTACAAACTTTATTTAAAGAATGCATGAAACACGAAATCGAGTAATAAATCGGTTGACGAGAATTAAAAATGAGTGCATGTATCTACTTCAAAACAGGAGTTAATTATTATTCGATGAAGTTATACGTGTAGTGGTATAGTAGATGATTCGTTAATAGAAAGTGTTTAACGGAACTTCATTATCATCAAATAAGGATCGATCACATTAATGACGTACGTACTTTACAACTATACATTATTGGTCAATTACCCTAATAGTTCCTATCACGAGCAATTATGTATGAGTGCGCCCTAAATTCGCCGACACATCAATGATACTAAAATTGATTACTAATGCTGATAATCGTTGACAGTTAATTTGCTAAGAAATTCACCAAATTATTTCAAATTTAAATTAAGAAGCTGTATTGATACGAAGTTATATGTTACTCATTTTCATAACTGTATAATTAGTTCACAATTAATTAAACTTCAGTTCTTGCCTGTTTTTAACTTCAGTACTGATAATTTATTTTACTGTTTTGTTGACACGAGTGAAATATGTAATTGATTTCTGAATTAATCCATATTTTAACGAATAACGGATAAATAACGTCACATATCATAAATCTAAATCAAACAAAAGATAATTGTTGTACATACTGGGTATTTTAGAACTTTTGTTAAAAAATTTACCGCACGATTTTGAATAAGATTCGGAACCCAAAGTGTCATGCGTGTATAAATTCGTAACTTCATAATTAAGACAAGTATTATCGAAGAAGATTCTGGCCAAAGGCTGAAATAATTTTTCTTTACTCTATCACAACTACATTGTTAATAATTTGCCTTAGAACGATTGACTCCGTTACGTCTGACCCTATTTAAACCAATTCTACTGCGAGACCTACACATGTACTACTTACACTTACGCCAATAACATTACGTTTAGTTTAACATTAACCCTTAATTTCTTTTGATTAAATTCTAGTACAGAAAACGCTATTCATTTCACACTCGCGATTAACTAACTAAATAAATAAATAAAAAAACTTCAATCGACACTGACACTCTGGATACCACTCACATCGTTGATACTGCGTTTGATTTTACACGATTAACGTTCAAATATAATAGCTTGGGCAAGCTACTGGTTACTGAATTTGAGAAAAAATATTCTTGCAGCATATTCATTGGGGCGGAGCGGAAAATTTGAATTTGAATTTTCAGTTGGCCTTTGGTTTTTTTACAGTTGTGTGTGGTTAATCAAAAGACAACTATCCCGCACTCAGGCCAACTAAAAATTCAAATTTAAATTTTCGCTTAAATAATATCGCTCCGCCCTAATATTCATATAAATTATTTTCTGCACCATCACACTTGTAAGAGATATTTAGGTGGCTTTATTTAAATGGGCCACCCTTTAAGTCGCTTGCCATGAACAAAAGAATAAATAATATACATTAAATTTTTCCTTGGCAGGATTAAAAGACAGCTCGTATACCTGCTCATTAATTAACTTTCGTTTAACTTATATTTCGTTTCAAGACTTATTATTTCACAGGCAATTAAAATATCTGCATCCTTCTAGGCTTGGGTTAAAACGAAATATCTACACCACTGTCGTTACTGTAATGAGTGTAATGCCATCACGCAGTTTACAGGGGTACTTCGAGTCCTTGAACAGATCAATTAACAAATAAGAATTTGTCACCACGACACTTCCGAATAAGTGACCAAACTTCCAAAACAGTTTAGCGCCTGTTATAGTGGCCCAACAACATCACGAACAGTTGTTTCAAACTTTACTTCACAACACCACGTGCTTCTATACCGTGGACGATGCTCCAGAAGTTTAAGCATCGATACGCTATGCACAGTTTGGCGTAAAGACGTTTAATTGATTTCTCGTCGCACATTGTTATTATCGACCAGATTTTACCGGTGTAGTTGGAGCTATGAAACTCTAAGGCGAAACTGCAGGCTACCGTATGCAGGCAGTACCCTATGGCTACAAGAATATGTGATTACACAAATAAGATGGACCATTTTATGTAAAAGCCTTTTAATTAATATCACATTCAATTTTATTTTTAGTAGCGAGACACTACTGATTATTGTTTATCGTGACTGTAGTTATAAGAATAAATTTTACTGGAAATAGATATAGGACTATATTTTTTCAAACTTCGATTAATTGTTTATGCTCATAATAGGGTTGGAGGTTTTATTTAAATATACCTACTTTCTCATATTTACGATCTTTATGTAACTTGTAATTTATTTGTGTTTAAGAGTTTAAGTAATTAATAGTACCTCAGTACCTATATTTTAAATTTTAGAATCTATGAATTTTTCTTATTTAAGTCTTAGCATGTACCTTAGCATGGCCATAGTTTTTCACAAAAAACTTGCATGAATTAATTCTCAAATGCCTGTTGTATGCACCCCATACAATGTGTCTTCAAAATAAATGAATTCCAGACACTAACAAGGGAACATCCCGAACCCAGAAATTCAAAAAATTCTGAAACTTTCTGAACATGTAGGGAATTTCCTCCCGATTATAACGCAATTTTTGTTTGCTGCCAAAATTCACTCTAAGGGGGAGTAATTGACCCCTGAAAATCCGGTTATTTTCTGATTTCGTGTTATAACTCGTGAACTGTAAAATAATTTTTATACCAAATGATAGATCTAATTAAAAGAAGTAACTTTTGTCTTACGACTTTTTTCCTATCTTTTACAGTTCGCGAGTTGTAACACAAAATCGGAAAATTTACGAACTTTCAGGGGTTAATTTCACCCCCTTCGAGTGAATTTGGGCAGTAAACAAAAATTGCGTTGTAATCAGGAGGAAATCCCCTAGATATTCACAAAGTTTCAGAATTTTTTGAATTTTCGGGTTCGGGATCTTCCCGTGTAAGTCACAAGGAACCTACTGTACAAATTTGCTGTAATTATTCGTTTTTAATAGACTGAGATAATAGATTCAGTCTCCCGTAATTTCAATTTCAATGCAATAATATGGAAAATATACATCTACATATTTAATGCACTAACGAAAACGATCTAATGGAATTAATAATTAATTAATTAACGATAATTAAAAACAACTTAATCACGCTCACAATACGCAGCATTACGTGTCCCAAATCTTTAAGTAACACCAGAAACAATATTGTATACCGTCAAATATGCTCATCAATGTACAGTTAATTATACTGTACTCGGGGAGAGTGATAAATTTCGTAATTATACGAACACATCTGAGATAGGGGCTTTATCTGACTGTGTATGTGTACATGGCCTGCTTGGATCATATTCGATATCACGGAACACCATCGAACTCTGAAGTACATGGATACCGCATGCCCATGTAATTTCCGACCTGCTGAGTGTCTCACGGCTACCTGAATATACACGAGCGCCTTGGGTATCGCTAGTCGTCCTTTGAAATAAGGGTTCGCTAAGGACCTGGCCAAGGAGCGAGGGAGACGATGATGCCTTTTAATAAAGGGACTGTGACGAACCCCCCTGGCACTTAACACTCAATCCATGGATCGAAAACGGTTTATACAGGGTGGTCCACATAAAATGTTCAAAATGTTTCGAAAAGAGAACTACCTATTAGGGCGGAGCGATACTATATAGGCGAAAAAATAAATTTGAATTTTCAGTTGGCCTGGGTGCGGGATAGTTGTCTTTTGATTGCCCAAACACAACTGTAAAAAAATTTTTGGAAAAATACTCATGTCTGCAGGTTCCTTTTTCTCCTAAAAATGATCGTATAATCATATAATCATTTAATCATTTTTAGGAGAAAGCTGCAGACATGAATTTTTTCCAAAAATTTTTCACAGCTGGGTTTGGTTAACCAAAAGACAACTATCCCGCACCCAAGCCAATTGAAAATTCAAATTTAAATTTTATATAGTATGATAATATAATCATTTTTAGGAGAAAAAGGAACCCGCAGATATGAATTTTTTCCAAAAATTTTTTACAGTTGGGTTTGGTTAAGCAAAAGACAACTATCCCGCACCCAGGCTAACTGAAAATTCAAATTTACTACCTATCTATTCCTATACAGGGTGTTTAGAAAAATGTGGGACATTTTTTCAGAATTTTTAGCAGAGTTTCAACGAACGTATGCATCTGCTACTATTTCTTGAATCATTGAAACAAAGCAATTAAAACGAAGGCTTTCTGCCACAGCGGGCAAACAAATTTTGTGGTTTTGAACAAATAATTACAACCAAGAATGAATTATGTAAAATTATTGTAGCGGGAAATTAACTTCCAGAATGAGGTGAAAAATATTTTTAAAAACCTGTCAAGGAAAAATGGAAAATGTTTATAATGTCCGTGTTATTCTAATGGAATTGTGGTTGTAATTAATTGAATGCCCCTAACTAATTGTGTAGCATATCCCTGAATGGAATTGGACTCTGGAATGTTAATTTTATTACATTAAAAATATGCGGAGTAAAGAAATACTGTCGATTTAATATAAAAATACTGATTAACATGTATAACATATCTAAAATTATCGAATAGTGAGCGTTGAAGCCATTTGGTTACACGATTCTAAAATCATTTTAAACTATATATACAGCTCATTGTCATAAATCTAAACAAATATTTAAAACTGAAACAACCGTTTTTTCTCTAATAGGTACGTAACATTGTAATTATATTATAATAAAATCGTTGAAAAATTTAATTAATTCTACGCGTAAAATTAGAAAGGATGCCTTTTGGAACTATTTACCTGACATCCAACTGCGGCAATAAAATTTATATATAAGCAATGCCGTCAAATGAACTCGACACAGAGTTTTGTACTTATTGCACAGAAAATCTTCATTATCTCGAACTGGGAGAGAGTTCAGGTCGCGAGTACATATAACGAGCTCATTGTGAACAAGTTTCTTGGTCTAAGACACCTTGTCAAACTTGAGCTTGTTCTCAATGAGTTTTCCAAGTTTCACTCCACAGTGTTCCAGCGAATTCGAAGCCTCAAGACTCATATCTGATCCAACTTATTACAGCCGACCTTAACGGAGTAGCTTGAAACATAAAATATAAATATTATGAGGATATTAACACGGGGAATGGGTTAATTTCCAAATAATGAGGTTCACCGTTTTCTCCAGTTAAAAGTTTAAAGGAGATTATTGTTTTCCTTAGACAGCGTGTGGGAAACTTCATGGTACAAACGAGGACAGCCCGATATTTTAGAATACTGTAAAATATTATTTCTAAGCTTTGTGTAATCTACGAGGAACCAAAAAGAATTTGTTTATATTTGAAAAAATATTTAACCAATATTTTGCGCTACTAAGACGTGATGTATTACCTACCACACATATTTTATATACATACTAGCAAATACACCCCGCTTCGCTTCGGGCTAAGAGATATTAAGAACTCCATGAAAACACATTTCAAACCTTTTCACTACCCCCTCAGGGGTTGATTAGGGCAAAATTCTGAAATTGGTTTTTAGGCATTTATGTGGATACCCTTTCGAAGTAAAAACCAAGTTCATATCTAATCGGACCTAAGAGATGTTGTGGAACCTATGAAAATACATTTCATCCCTTTTCACCCCCTTACGGGTTCGTTAGGGAAAAATCCTGAAATTGGTTTTAGGCATTTGCGTGGGTAACCTTTGTATGCAAAAACTGAGTTGATATCTAATCGGGCTTATGAGATATTGAGAAGTCCGTGAAAACACATTTTACCCCTTTTCACCCCCTTAGGGGCTGATTGGGGCAAAATCCTGAAATTGATTTTTAGGCATTTGCGTGGGTAACCTTTGTATGCAAAAACTGAGTTGATATCTAATCGAGCTTATGAGATATTGAGAAGTCCGTGAAAACACATTTTACCCCTTTTCACCCCCTTAGGGGCTGATTGGGGCAAAATCCTGAAATTGGTTTTTAGGCATTTGCGTGGGTAACCTTTGTATGCAAAAACTGAGTTGATATCTAATCGGACTTATGAGATATTGAGAAGTTCGTGAAAACACATTTTACCCATTTCCACCCCCTTAGGGGTTCGTTAGGGAAAATCCTGAAATTGTTTTTTAGGCATTTGTGTGGGTAATCTTTGCGAGTAGGAACCAAGTTCATACCTAATCGGGCCTAGAAGCTATTGAAGAGTCCGAGAGAATACATTTTACCCCTTTTCAACCCCTTGGGTATGAAATTTCAAAAAATCCCTCCTTAGTGGATGCCTACGTCATGAAAAGAATTTCAGGCAGGACTTCTTCTTTTATGTATATAGAATACATGTAAGAATAGAAGGAATTTGATACTTCTCACTGAATTGTTAAGTGACTGTGCGGAATGTAGTACGGAAATCTTGCTTGTGGGACGAATAACCCTTTCATAATTACCTGCAAATTGACTCAAGAAGAGTTCAACATGCCGATTGCAAATTTGCAATGAATGAGCGAGCCGCGATAACACTTCGCTAGACACAAGTGCTGATTTCGTCTTTAAACCACGTCATTAATCAGCTTGGTCTAGTTACGCAACTTGAATCGGACGCTCATCATGCGCTACTGTGCATCATACAGCACTCGTGAAATCATTATGCCAATACCATGTGTGCGACAGGAAAACGCAAAGCTCTAGAAGCTGCGAAAATAAAATGATTGAAAACATAACTAATGATTTTTTTACATAATTATTTGCATTGGCTTCTTTCACTAATTACTTTCAGAGTGAGCGAACTTCTTTTAATTAACTTCCTTAGGCTTCCAAATAAACAGGGATAAAATACGCTTGCCAATTTTATTTCTAAAAGCCTAGTATGTACCTAAGTGTTTCATATAAATTTCAATATGTGCAAGTGCCTAGTGACTTCTCGCAAAGAATTATTTATTAACAAGTGACCCCACTGAATCAATATCATGTCTGGAATCCCTGAACCATTTCCAAGTCTCCAGCTCCAGCACACACATCAAGTCTTTTACGTCAACTTTAATCAGAAATTCTTCATACATATGCAGAGCATCTCGTGTTGCATATTTATTTCGATGCATTACGAAAGTCGGGTATGAATATGCGTCACTCAACAAACCTGAAATACCTTCGGCATTCATGTTTAACCTGCAATCGCTGTAGATCTGATAGTGATAGTAGCTATCAATATTTATATGGGAGAGAAAAATGAAACACCCTGCAGATTAAGTCATAAATTTGTGGGAATAAACAGCGATGGTGACAATCAGCAGAGTTCTATGACGTTGTCACTTTCTCCACCTGACTTATTAATGTTTAGTTTCCTATGAAAATGTAGCGTCACAATTTTTTATGAAACCTGAAATATGACGTTTGACTATTATTTTCCAATGACTTACCTTTAATGATGAAATTCTTAATATTTAACTTCTCGAGTTTGTAAGAACTAAGAAGTGCATAATTTAATATAATATGTTCGAAAAGATAACAAATTTGCACTAATACTAATCATTGTTTTTCAAAGCTGTTTCTATTCTCTGAACTCCATACACGTGAATGTAAGATATAATTCATTTTTAGACTCGTTTAGAGAGGATTGCCACACAGTAACGAAGAAATCGAATCCATTTTTTTGCAAACTTCCTCGCCAGCTGGAATATTTTAATTTTTATTCGGATTTCTTAAGTATTTTTTGTGCACATATACAAGTAGAATGCAGTTTCTGTGAATAAATTCTCGCTTACTTCCCTGCAGAATCCAACATCAATAAATATGTTCTAATTATTCAAAGTTCATGCTGCAATGACCTATTAATTAAATTAAATTCAGAAAATATTAAAAGTAACTTTATATGTATATCATTTGAGAATAGTTTTCAGTGACACGTAAAATTGTATATAAAATTAGGAAACTCTATTTTAATAGGACGTATTTCACAATGCTCGACTTCTCCAGATAATTAATTTGTAAGACAGACGTAAATATTAACCTTTCAACGCCAAAATTGCTGTTTTAAAGTAAATAATAATCAACTACAGGTGGCCATACTTTTAAGTGATTATCCTGCATGGCAAAATAAGACGAAAATCAAGAATGACGAAATTGCGTTTGAAGCTTCGTTTCAGGGATATTAATTGCTGAAGATACGCGCAAAGAGCGTCTGACGCGAGGAACTTAAACTACTGCCAGCGCGCGGCAGTAGCTACCCAGGTCACGCACGGCGCGGGCAGTAGTCTAAGGTAAGTCTAGCGTCAGGCGCTTCTTACGCGTATTTTCAACAATTAATAACCCTCAAGCGAAGCTTCAAACGCAATTTCGTCATTCTTGATTTTCGCCTCAATTTGGCCTCACGAAAGGATGCCCCCTGTAGTCGAACGCCCTGTATAAATTAATACACATCAACACAACTATATTTTGAAGAATCCACCCCAGAAAATCGTCTTAATATCTGTAGGCATTCGGTGTTTGAGAACGGCCTACGATGATGATGCAATATTGTTTTTGCACCTGGGTGGCCAGCAACCAGTGGTGGGTCCGTATTTTACCTAACGTAGAAAAGTGAATTTTCTACGCGTAAATAGTAAATAATATTAAGTAAATTATTCAACAATGTCTTTCGAGTTGGAATTTTATAAGCTGAATTCAATTTATGAACAAAGTTCCTAAAGTTCCAAATAAATAATCTGCTAAAGCTTTATTAATTCTTTCAGAATCCATGTTGATATATGTAAAAATTCGAGTATCTTTTGCACACCAAAGATATGAAATTTACTAAAAAATTTCAAATTATTTATAATTATTACAATTACATTCTAATCTTTCTTTTTAAAGGAATTTAAAATATTGTGCAGAAAAATTCACTGCAAAAGGTAGAGGTTAATAGTTTATATTTGAATTTTTGACATTTTCTACATTTTCTACATTTGCTACATTTTATACAATTATTTACATTTTTTACGCGTGTCACGTAGTAAATTCGATGTAACGTAGTAAACCCACCACTGCCAGTAACACAGGATCCTCCCTGAAAAAGAGTGCCACCCAGGGGGCTACAACTCTGTGCACGACTTTACGGCAGCGTTAGTACTGCCATCTGGACTAAGGACCGTTTGTCCTCGAACTAAAATTCAATATGGCCATGCACTAATGTTTATGCTAAAAGCTATCGTATCAAATGCAAACTCCCATTTGCTTATTATTTGAGGCAATCAGAGCAACAACGGACGAACCTACATTAAAAAAAAAATTTTTTACCTATTTTACATGGTTAGTAGAGCCTATTGGAATACGTTATTGCTATTAATTCAATTTCGAAAAAAGCTAGGTTAGTTCGTTTTGCTCTGACTGCTTTATTTCACAAAATGCAAGACGTCCTCAAATCAGTTGATGCACTACATCAAAACTGTTGTAAAAGCTGTCGAAGAAACAGGACTTATCATCTTCAGTATGGTTTGCGATCAAACTACAACAAATGTTGCAGCAATTAATAGATTATTACTGGATTCGCAGACTATGTTGGACGGCCATATTGAACTTTAGTTCGAGGACAAACGGTCCTTAGTCCAGATGGCAGTACTAACGCTGCCGTAAAGTCGTGCACAGAGTTGTAGCCCCCTGGTGCCACCGAACGCGGCTGGCCAGTACGCAACGAACCCGCAGATCTTGGGTTCGAGTCCCATCGCCCGAGGTTCTCTTTTTATATTTTTTGTAGAATGCTAAAAGACATAGCATAAATAATATAAAAAAAGAACTGCAAAAGTTCAAATAACAAACTGTACATAACGCGAAATAACCTGTTCTTAAACGTAGCTACAAGAACCCCAGCGCGCGCCACAGACGATCAACAGATCCGTTATAGTCTGCGCTTTCACTCCATATATTGTTGTTCCCCGACCAATAAAACTCGGGCTGACAATCTGCCGCAGCCCCTAACAAATGGTAACAGATAACGGATACGAAAAGGGTCACACCATCGCGAACGATAAGGCGGAACGACAGTGACGAATAGGCTCTCGCGGAGTTCCGCGAGGCTTCCGGGAAGCGCAATTCCATCGACGATGCACTTGAGGCCGCTATCATGCACGGCCCAGAGCAATTCCAATAGGCGATCCATTATCTTAAGCGGCGTCGGCCTGATCGATCCGCCCCTCCGCCCTTTTTCACAACGCGGTTCTTCGTCCGCCGAAAATGCCACCGTTCCCCTCAGCGCCCATGTCCCCGCGGAAACGCCGGACTCTTTGGCGCAGATCAGCAGATTACCGAAGCGCCGGCATCCATTTACGAATATTGTGCTTTCTATGTAAATTCCAGCCCTCGTCGCAATATGGAATTGCCGATATTAGGATTAATCGCCGCCAGGGACGGCCATGAGTATGCGGCTATCGGGATTTCATGCGCCATTCGACGACGCTCTTTTTCTTCTCCTTTTTACCTACGGGGGAAAATGGCTGTTTTAGGTTGGGGGATGATGCACTGCCGGCGGAGAGGCCGTGAAATACGGATGCAACGAAACATACGATGACCAATACACATTTTCCGCGGTTACCGTATCGGAATTTCGGGATGAAAAATTTTGCCGCGGGGGCTGCTGGGCAACTTGTAATTGCGTGCTTGGGATTCCACGTATTGGCAAACAGCGCTGGTACAAGTGATTCTGGGTAGTTTATGGATGGCGTTTAAGGAGGGCATGCACCTAAAGAGGCCTAAAAACTGACGTTCTTTTAGGATTTGTTTTTAAGGAGGGATTAATATTATTGCACCTGTAATTTTTTGGTTAATTATGTCACATATTTGGCTACAATAATAATAATATTTATTAACATTCGGGGGGCCGGGCTGGCCACTATAGTGGCCACCTAAGAATTTGGATACTTTGCTGGCCATTTTGGTGGTATATATGCATAAATTTTAAGTAAATAAAATGTACAATTTCAATGAAAAAATCCCGGCCCGTTAAAGGTTAACTTTGGTAGAAATATGAGTGATAAATGGTACAATTAAAAAAGAGCATAATATAATATGGAATTAATTGGGGTGTTGACAACATTTTTAAAAGTGTTTAAAACTGTTCATTATGATAGAATATGCTTGTAAAATATATTAATTTTTTGCTACACCTCTAACATGAAAAAAATGTAATTTTTATTTGAAATAAAAAAATTGCCGCGAAAACGCACTGCATGGTCACGTGACCATTTGTGACGTCAACGTGCTGTAAACACAGAAAGTTGTGGTTAGGTTTCCCTAAGGAGTGAATTTTTCTCGCAAAAATAATGGCTAATAAAAATTATTATCAATACTGTGCTGTTCCTTGTTGTGAGAACACTTCAATACGTACGCCTAAGAAGTTATTTATTCATGTTCCGCTACATATAAATCGCTGTTTACTGCACAATGGCGTCACGCGCTGTTATTGGCGTTTGAGATCACATGACTCGCAACTTAAAAACGTCAATTTTATTTATTAAATTTTGGTAAAACTAATAAGTGTTTTATTAATATTTCTATCATTTTAGGCTTTTCATTAATAAATCTGTAGATTTAACTACTTTTCCCTTTATTTTTCAAATACTGGCAACACCCCAATTATTGAGAAGTTATATGCAAGCAGGTATAAGGTCGCCTACCAAGTTAGCTTGAACGTATATTGCGCACTTGTGACGTATATTGCACGCTTGAACGTATATAGGGATCCGGAAAAAGAGTCGACAACAGGTTCAACTTTGTTGGCAGACTATAAGGTAAACGTACCTATTATGAAACGCTTTTCGATGGGGTTATGCAATTGTCATCTAATTTATAAAATTTAGTGGGTTAGCATTGAAAATTTGCATACCATTCGATAGGCCATTGTTTTGTGATTATATAATGAGCCATAAAATGTATATTTATTATAAATAAAAAATAATATGACTAAAAAACTAAATGAATGACCTGTACGTATTATGAAACACTGTTTTCGTACCATGACCCGGTGTTTCATATTCAATGTCCCTATTATGAAACGCCCCGTCAGGTTAGGTTTTTGATATTTATTAAAAAAGTTTGAATTACGCATACTTACTCGTATTTATGATGAAAACGTGAATATAATATATTTTATAAACGCTCTAGGGCAGTTTAAATAATGAACTATTTCTCTTTTTCACTGGAAATATCTAATTATCAAAGCTGAGGCGTGTGTTTCATGAACTGGTACAACTATGTGAACACGGGTCCGTGGTCTTGGAACACGCTTCCGAACCGTTCCATAAAGCGGGACATTCAAAAAATTGAGGTACACAATATGAAACGGTTATTTTTATCAATGAATTACATTAAAACCATTTTTTGTAATAGATTATTGTATAATAATACTTATGTTGGTGAATTTGTACAGAAAAGAATGTATAAATATCGATAGAATGTTTGGCAGTTGCTTATATATGCCATAACTATTTCTTATTTCGTTATTTGTGAAGCTGTTTCAAGAAGGGGACATGTTTGGGAAGGTGTTTCATAATAGGTACGTTTACCTTGCTTAGGCCATGACTAGGCTCTTTGTTGCTGCCTTAGGCTAATACTTAATTTTTGTATGTACAAATATTAGTCGTGTAATACAGTTATAGGGCCTAGTTCCAAATACGTCATTCGCTGCAGTGATTTGCGGTACCTAATCCCAATTGAGCAGATTTTACCCTAAAGCAAGGAGCAGATTAGTTTCCTAAAATATATTAACAAGTGTTGCTTCTGACAGAGCGGATTTTTTATTTCATTCATAGTTTCTTTTTTATTGCATAACAAGGCAAGAGACATCTCCGAAAATTGAACTTTTCGTCTAGAATGCTGCCGTTTCTTTAAAAATTAACTATTTTTAAATCGGCCCTGTCGAAAGCAGCATTTGTTAATAGATTTTAAACTAATTTGCTTTTTGCTTTCAAGTAAAATCTATTTTATTGGGAGTGGATATCACAAATCCCTATATCAATACTTCAAAACCCTGTAGCTGTATTATATGACTAATAGTTGTAGATACAAAAATTAAGTATTATAGCCAAATATGTGACATAATTAATAAAAAAAATACAGGTACAATAGTGTTAATACTTACTTAAAAAAAATTCTAAAAGAACGTCAGTTTTTAGACCCCTCTAGGCGTATGCCCCTTAATAGTCTTCTATTGCTAAAACTTGAACTTCGACGCACTCTGCGTTTAAATGCCACTGCAAATTATCGCCAATTCGCAGTAATCTGCATTCTCAGTAGTAATCATAATAATATAATTTACTCCTTGAATTTATTCGCTCTTCTTAGCGATTATAAATTAAGGAACCCAACTGCATAAAACTTCCAACAAAACATTAATAGGAATTACAAAACAAACTCCACAGATATTTACTACAAAATATGAATTTATGGAATGCTTGAGCCACTCGTAATAAACGCGATGATTTTTAAGCGCCATTGAAATTCTCCTAATTCATCACCCACAGCTGAAATCGTGAATTACCGTAGTTTCGTAAGAAATACACGGATCCCTTTCAAAATTTCGCAGAATTAAGTTAGCCATGGACAAAGGGCGCTTGGAACGTTGTATACTTTACGAGTACCCCGCTCAGATGTCAAATATTCTGCTTGCAGGTTGCGGCAGCATAGCGCCAAAATCTACATGGGGTAAGATCGCAACCATGGGTTACGCCAGCCTCGGGATCCCTTTAACCCTGGTCTACTTGTCGAGTGCTGGAGGTCTGTTATCTAGGTGCGCCAGAGGTGTTTTTACTCGAGCTCTTTGTTGCTGCCTTTGCTCAAACTGCGGCTATTGTTGCTACGATGAGAGACGCATGGAGGTGAGTAGATAAATACTGGGTACTATAAAACTACGCTGCGACAAGCGTTAATAAATGTAAGCTGAAAGATTGATATGGATGACTCCCGACTACACTGCATTCATACTTTGCATCTTCTACTTGTAATATAATTAGATGAAGGGATTAAGAAGGCTTATTAACTCATTACGAAATTACCAGTCGTCTTCTAAAAAAATGTGATTTTTTTCTAAATGTGGAGCTAATTGTAATGATATGCAATTATCATATAAATATAGAATCCTTGTAAAAAATATGGGACATTTGATCAGGATCGATTCTATATGCTACTAGCTTTACTACTCGGCTTCGCTCGAAATTTAGATTCTGATTTTATAAAAGAAAAAAATTTTTTTTATTCTTATGGGGTGAAAATAGTCACATTTATCTGGATTAGCCAGGCATAATAAGCCGAGGTACTTTTAATGACCCCCAAGTTTACCGTTCGACAGTTTTTAGACGACAGACAAACACACAAACATACGAAACACTTTCTGCTTTATAGTATAAGATTATAATGGAAAAAGCTCATATACACTTGACCATACTACAAGTATGGTCCATTTTTCTTAACTTGCAAATTTGAAAGATACAAATGTGGACAAAGAGATACTTGGAAATGTACGTGTATATGTCCAGTTTTATTATTATAATGAGTAGAACATATTTTTAAAGCTTGGACCATTATGTCATAAATAACACTTGAAGAGTTTCTAACAAATATGAATTAAATCTGACTACAAAGGAAATAAAAAATTCTTACCCAGTGGCGGATTGGCCAGGGTGTTAACTGGCCAGTTAATAACCATTTAGTAGCTTGAACATACATATAATAGAAGTTCCAATATTATTACTGTACGCAACTAAAATTTGCGTTGTATTACTACTTTAATAAACAAAATTAATGAAATCATTTTTCGAGGATACTTTATATTCAAGAATATTATAAATAACTCTGAAAAAACAATTCTAATTCGAGTTACGTGCAATACACATTTATTTCACAGAGATTTTAATTGTACCTTTTTGCAACTCATGTATCTTCTGAACGTTTTATTTATTTCTTATAAAAATTAAATAATAGTCTTATAATTGTCGGTCCCTTTGTTCTCTGGCAACCAATATTTTGGGACCCAGTCCGCCACTGTCCTTACCGCATAATAAAAGTTGACTGCCTCATTTAATATTTCTAAACCGTCTATTTATATATTTCAAAGATACACTGTTATTCCTTGCTTTAAAATCTTTTAAATTCCCGTCTCTTGTCCCCATTTCGATCAAGTGATTAGACGATTACCCCCGCTTCGCGTTCCCCTGAGAAGAAGTGTAGTCAGCCGCGCCACATCAATCTTGTCGGGGCACATTTTTGAAAACTACCCCCCCGAGTAACGGGTGCGAGTGGTGGAAAATGGTTCTCTTCGTAAATCGATCTTAAAAATTGCTTTTAAATTGGCATGGATACAGGAGAAAGAGAGACGAATGAGGAAGAAAAGGCAACAGGAGGAGCTGGTGCAGCAGCAGCAGCAATTGCAGCTGCAGGAGCCCTTTTACGTCCGCGCGAACGCGTCAACGTTCACGAGCACAGTGGAAATTAAGGCCAGCCCGAAGGACGAAGTGTCGAGTCTTGGCTCCGGTGACAGGCCCAACGTTACTATACTCGCGCCGATCAGCATTTGTCTGGGCGCAATGCTGTGCTACATTGTGGCAGGTGCATTCACTCTGCACAAGTTGGACGGCTGGTCCTTTGTAGGTACGTGTAACAGAGACGCGGCAACTCCCGCAGAACAATCCCACCCCCTCGAAAGGGTATCCCGTGTGATTTATTAACCGCCAAATGAGGCGCGCCGAAAAAATAACAAACGTTCCAAATTTGTAAATGCGCTTGTGGTACGCTTTTAATAATTGAAGATGTCCTCGAGATATTAAATTGGAAAGGGTTTAGAGAAATTAAGAGAGGGTTTTGGGTTGTGGATGTTGAAACAATTGAAAGACTTTTTTTTTTATTTTCTCGAAACCGCGCTTCCCAAATTGGCGAAACAAATATCTCGCGAATAAATAAACCCACCAACTTGGTCCTTTCATTTCTTTAAAAATTGGATGATGAACCTAGGTCCCTCTGAAATTTATAAATCCACTATGTTCCCAACAAACAATACCTCTGACTTTAATTAAAGCGCAGCCGTTTTATTCAGCTTTCAAGCTTTGTGCTGGAGTTCATCATTCAATAAAAACTATTTATATTTGAAAAATGAAATGTTCAAGTAGGGTTACTTCTTGGAGACATATCTACCTCGTCAGTTTACAGTTAATTTGAATTCACCAGGGTGGCAGAAATTAAAGATTTTTCCATAAACGACACTATTGCTAAGTAAACTTATTTTCCATAAACAAAACTCTATATTGATTTGTAGGTATATAGTTTCCCTTACGGGTAGGAACGATAGCTCAAGCACTGTGTTACAAAGTGAAAGTATTAGGTGCAGGAAAGAATTCTGTGCTTTTTTCAGTAAAATTCAATTCTTACTTTAACAGAAATTTAAATAAGTCTAATTATTAAAATATTCTCTATCGTTATCAATGACTTTCCCCCATCTTTCGGACAACTTGCTGGCATTGATGCGATAAAATCGTTGCGTCGAAGTCTGCAACAAGTGAATGTGAACGCTGTAAAATGTAAAAGACCTAAAAAGCAGGAAGATAACTCATAATCAGTTTGGAAACACTTTATAAGGTAAACGTACCTATTATGAAACGCTTTTCGATGGGGTTATGCAATTGTCATCTAATTTATAAAATTTAGTGGGTTAGCATTGAAAATTTGCATACCATTCGATAGGCCATTGTTTTGTGATTATATAACGAGCCATAAAATGTATATTTATTATAAATAAAAAATAATATGACTACAAAACTAAATGAAGGACCTGTACGTATTATGAAACACTGTTTTCGGTACCATGACCCGGTGTTTCATATTCAATGTCCCTATTATGAAACGCCCCGTCAGGTTAGGTTTTTGATATTTATTAAAAAAGTTTGAATTACGCATACTTACTCGTATTTATGATGAAAACGTGAATATAATATATTTTATAAACGCTCTAGGGCAGTTTAAATAATGAACTACTTCTCTTTTTCACTGGAAATATCTAATTATCAAAGCTGAGGCGTGTGTTTCATGAACTGGTACAACTATGTGAACACGGGTCCGTGGTCTTGGAACACGCTTCCGAACCGTTCCATAAAGCGGGACATTAAAAAAATTGAGGTACACAATATGAAACGGTTATTTTTATCAATGAATTACATTAAAACCATTTTTTTGTAATAGATTATTGTATAATAATACTTATGTTGGTGAATTTGTACAGAAAAGAATGTATAAATATCGATAGAATGTTTGGCAGTTGCTTATATATGCCATAACTATTTCTTATTTCGTTATTTGTGATGCTGTTTCAAGAAGGGGACATGTTTGGGAAGGTGTTTCATAATAGGTACGTTTTAGACTGTAAAACGAAAAGCTCAGAATTCTTTCCTACACCTAACAAATGAAAAACGGTACCATTTCATTTTTCCCCAAAAAGGTTCACAAAAAACACGCATTGTTTAACAACCTAAACCAGAACCTCTCTTAAATAACCCAGTTCGGCAAAATTTGACTGTTTTTCTGACTTGTCACATTCAACAGCCGTTTCTTATAAGTTTCAAAGTTGAAAATTCGCAGTTTTTTCTCAAAAACTGAGGGTGATGGCAAGATTCGGTTTACGGATTCGTTTTCAGCGCACGAAAACCTATAGAAAACGGCTTTTGAATGTTACAAGTCCATCTGACTGTCGACCTGTATAATTGCTGAAGAATGCCTGCCAGATTCGATGTACAAAATTAGAAAATATTACATGAATCGCTCAACTAAGCTACCTGTTTCGTCTCCAACCACAGATGCAAGCTACTTCTGCTTCATGAGCCTGAGCACGATCGGGTTCGGCGACATGGTTCCCGGTTCCTATCCCCGCCAAAGCCTTTACGAGTCGCGGAACGTGACCATTTGGTTCTGCTCCTGCTACATAATGTCCGGAATGGCCCTGACGGCGATGTGCTTCAACATCCTCCACGACGAGATCGTCCACAGGCTGAGCCATCAGGTGGAGAAGTCGGAGCCGGTGAAAGCCAGCCCGAGCGTGGACGAGCTGTCGACGGACCCCTTTGCGCTGACCTCGTGACAATTTCCGTCTGGCAACCTGTGCCACAGGAACGGCACTGACGAGAATGACATATGTGGAACAGAGCCGCCTACCAGCCTGTTCGCCCACGAGAACGAGATCAATATCCTGAAGGACTCTTTCAATCAGGTGGACGTCACCAGGGACTGCAAGCCGATCCTCAAGCTGGAGGATCACGTGCCGTCGATTCCCGGTGTTTACATGTTGCCGAAGGTCGACGAGGAGGCCGAGGAGAACACCGAAATGTAAAACTCTCCCACTCGGTGGAGCGAGCACGATTGATTTTAAGGTAACGAAGTGAGGGGCGACCTGGTGAATAGGCACGTTCGAGGACGCACCCGCGGAACAGTATGACGTCCTCGAATCGATAGGCACAGGCAAACGCATCGTGTATGTTAAGAATAGAGGAGTAATCGTTCTATCACAGTGGCACAGTGTGCGCTGCGGCGAATCACGAGGGAATACTTGGAGGCCATTTCGTTGGGTTCATCGTCGAGGGTAGCAAGCGACAATTTTTAGTGTGTCCTTTCGTAAATTGTCCTCTTCTCGACACGGAGATATTCGCTTTAAAACATTCGACGACCTGTTTCGTTTGGAGAGGTTCGTCTAACGAACCGGTGTATATGTCAGCGGTCGATGGACTGTTTTCCTGTAGTCTTCGAGGTTCAACCCTAAACCGCACAAATTAAAATCCGGACGGGAGCATTCTCATTGGACGCGAGAGATGCAGGATTTTCAAAGAAAGTACGCATTCGAGCAACGACTGATAATAGGTGGAATGTCGTTTCCGAGGTTAATGAAGCGGGACTTTCCAATTTCGCGCGCAATTTTCACCGCGACGATCGAATATTTAAATTGCGACTTCTCTGCGGGCAAACTGTGAGCACCGAATTTTTAGGAAACTGTTTTACAACCGAGCCTCTATTACTTTTACGCCCCCTTCGGATGGTTTGCCGCAGAGAATTTTGGAATTTATTGTTATCGTTTATTTCTTAAGTTTCAATCTGAAAAAAGCTATCGAGCATTTGTAGTGGAACATTGCTTGTATATATTTGTCTTCTAAGAGGAGTACACCTGGCAACGCAACATATGAAACGCTTTATTATTTAGAATAATACACATCGTTAAAAGTAGGGCTGGGACTATTTGTAGAATTTTTCGGTATTCGAATATTCGAATACTTCAGTTGCTCAATTATTTGGCGAATATAATTCGAATATCCAAGTATTCGAAAACTAAGTATTCGAATACTCTTCGAATATTTAAGTATTCGAATACTATTCGAATATTTGAAGTATTCGAATGCTATTCGAATATTTGAAGTATTCGAATACTTAAATATTCGAATATTCAAATACTTCAGTTGCTCAATTATTTGGCGAATATAATTCGAATATCCAAGTATTCGAATATCTAAGTATTCGAATACTATTCGAATATTTGAAGTATTCGAATGCTATTCGAATATTTGAAGTATTCGAATACTTAAATATTCGAATATTCAAATACTTCAGTTGCTCAATTATTTGGCGAATATAATTCGAATATCCAAGTATTCGAATATCTAAGTATTCGAATACTATTCGAATATCTAAGTATTCGAATACTATTTGAATATTTAAGTATTCGAATACTTAAATATTCGAATATTCAAATACTTCAGTTGCTCAATTATTAGGTGAACATTTGTAACTTCCATATACAATTCCACAATTGAGCTCTGCTTATTTCCAATTAGGGCTGGGACTATTTGTCGAATTTTTCGATATTCGAATATTCGAATACTTCAGTTGCTCAATTATTTGGCGAATATAATTTGAATATCCGAGTATTCGAATACTATTCGAATATTTAAATATTCAATTTCTATTCGAATATTTAAGTATTCAAATACTGACGTATTCGAATAGTATTCGAATAATAACATTCGAATACTCAAATATTCGAATAGTATTCGTAGGATTCGAATACTTGTAAAATATTCGAATATTAAATTACTCGAATAGTCCCAGCCCTAATTAAAAGCAACCATCAACAGTTAGTTTGATTGTTTAGTAAAGAACCCAGAGAAGTTATGCAAAAGGAACACAGCCTAATTTCGCGATAGCGCACTCATTATTGTCACACTTGACAAAGTCAGTAATGGTACCACGCAAGTTCTCAGTAAGACGTCTTCAAGCTACGCAAAGTGTCTCCTAAATGTTCTAGGAATTCCCTGAACTTCCTGCAGACGTTCCTATGTTAATCCAATACTACTCTTAATGAACGTGCTCTCTGTATTTCTAGAATATGAGGTCTCTGCTTTCATCTAGACTGTTGTCGAATGTGAGCACAGGTAATAACAAGGAGAATCACTCTGTAGAGATTAAAGAAAAGGAAACATATTTACGAACATGTTCTACAATTTCTAATAACAAGAAGACAAAATTACGAACAATTTCAAGCTCTCCTCTTATACGTTTCAATAATTTTTTTCAAACAGAAAGAAACAAATGATATTCGATAAACAGTTTGCTTTCAATTGGGACTCGGAGATGACATTCTAACTTACGATAAGACCGGCTCAATGTTTCTACACGCCTACTAACAATTAGATAGAGACTTGTAACAGTATGTATACTTCCACACTTAAGCACTCACAAGGTAAACACATTCTTGTCTATAACACAACAAAAACGATTTTTGCGTCTAGTTTGTAAGATGGAACGTCTACAAAGCATGTGTATACACCGTTCTGTTTTCGTATTAAGCTCGTCGATAAATTATCCACATGCCAACAATTTCTCAAAGTGCTGCGACGCTGCTCGACGAAAGCGTCAGCTGTAAAAATTAGTATACCGTCGAATAAAAACCGTACACTTTTAATACATGAATATCGATAAGTACGTTTTATAAGAAGTGAACGTTTCCGGAGGGAGGCAATTAAGTAAGTTTTTTATACTTGTAATCAGTGAGTTTACAATCTTTTAACGCGACATTAACTTTTATACACGCCCAATTTTATTCTGGATTTCTACCTGGAAAGTTTTTATATTTCACCAAGCTTCTGGCGATTGTTTATGCAGGCTTTGCAGACCACGTAATACTTTCGACGATAAACAATTGTCAGTCACGATGATGCGAGCGATTATTCTCTGTGTGTACATCCTGCAACACCCATCGACTAGACGCCGAAATCAATGAAACAAAAATCACATTCAAATTCTGTGCTCAAGAACAATAACTAAAGTACTGTTACGGATAAGCACTAATCTTTAAGAGTGTTGCGTATAAAAATATCCACACTGTTTAATATCGGTATTCGTGATAGAATATGAGATTATGGGGTGCGAAGTGTATAGCTGTGAGTTAACTGTAAAAATATCATCTTCGTCGGCGCAGAGCAGGCTTTATAAACAATGCGAAATTATCAACTCACCCTCTATGCCATAAAAGAATTTTTTCGCGTACACATTTCTTTAATTTCCTTTAATTATTCATTCTATTCGACTTATTGCTACAGTGTATTAAAATCCATACAGATATTCAACCGCACGCACCATTATTTATATAAATATGTATATGACCATTCTCACAATATCTGCTAAATTATTTAAAATCAAATAAACAACGTACTCTTATATTTACGGTGCACACGTCTATTCCACAATTGAGGACCATTTTTGAGTGTTTTTGAATTATGACGTGAAATATATGTAAAAGAAAATTCTACATCGTTTGGTGCACGTTTCATACAGATCCGATAACAATCTAGCGATTTATGGCAAATTTTGAAAAATTGCTCTGGATTTGAAAAGTTGGCCAAAAGTAGAAATAAAATATTCTCAACTCAATAGCTACTACTTATTCTGCAGAAATATATATCTTTAAATTAGTGTTCTCTTTTTAATGTTAAGTCAAAGCAATAATATTATAAACAGTTTTTTCTAATTTACTCGAAGTTGGTAAAGATGGAACTACACCTAGGGTTGCTACTCGTACTTTAAAATAAAGTATCTTACGTTATTATACGTAAATGTACTCTATACTTCTGAATAACAATAAAGTATGCGAAAATACTTTATTTTGCGAAATGATATTACGCGAAACGTAAAGGAATATTATTGTACGTAGTTCCCAAACATACACAAACCATGATAATTTCAAAGTAATTTCTCATCTTCTGTCTGTTCCTGCCACCTCAGCATTGACTGAGAGAATTTTCTCTGGCATGAATGTGAAGTGGCGGGATGAGAGAAAGAAGGCCCTTAATTTAATAAAGGTCAAATTATTTATATATTTTAATATGAATACAGCGTGCAATAATGCCATTGAGTTATTTAAAAATGATAAAAATTTGCTTTGTAATGCTAAAAAGCAATGAAAAATATGTTTGGAAGAAATAAAATCTACTACGATTAAAATGTACTTTTAGTTTTTTCGAGCGTACTTTTTTTTATACTCCACTAAAGCAATTTTCCGTTATTTTCCGGTAAAAAAGGTGGCAACCCTAACTACACCCCTCTTGCTGCAAGGTCCTCAATTGTCTACTCATTAATTATATTTCTCAGCAGTGCAATTATTTCATTTCACACAGCATCTGTTGAAACGCTATACAGCTATCCTTTAAAAAATCACTAAAATTGATTTTCCACGTTGAATGGTGGACAGCCTGCGGCGCAAACCCCTGACGGGAATCAAATTCGCGTTCAGCCTGCTCTGTGCAACGAAAAAGCCGCGTGCAGTAGCGACCTAAAGGAGTGTCCCTTTTTCTGTTTCTTGTAACATATCATAAGATATAAGCGAATCAAATGCTAAGATCCTTTAAAAAAAAAACAGGAGGAAATGTATGCCGTTCCAATTTCGGGAACGAGCGCCGCCGAACCACAGGTCTCGGTTGCGCAGCAAACAGGCGGGCGAGTTTCGCGTGGTGTCTAATGGCAATCGATATTAGCTTGAGCAGTCGCCGGAGTTATCGTTATCACTCGATTGGTGATTCGATGGAGAGTCGTGGCCGTTAACCAAGGACAAACTTTACGCTCGCACCAGACCATCCAACCATCGATCCAACCTAGCTGACCGAGCAAACTTCCTCGCACTCGTTCCATTCATATCGAGAGGGCATACGCGCACCTCCGACGCCCACGCTTCAGCAATTTGCCGAGGAGAACCACTTGCCATTTCTCTTTGATTCTTATAACGATTCGACTGCAGATGGTCAGACGCATCGAGGATTATATTGCGTTCAAAGATTCGGCGGAAGAAAGTGGTCGTAAAGCGACGTCGGATAAAATGGATATCGATTACGACCCTTTTTACGCAACATTTCGTCACATTTGGCGAGTGAAGGATAATTTCTCAGAGGAATCTGTTTCTAGTCTTGCAATCAATGAAATCGCGAAACTGCGGATGGTTCGAGGGGTAAGAGATAAAAATTACCAAAAAGTAAAAAATATGCGACTTTTCTGCGCACAGAAATTCTGATGGGTTGACCAAAAATGGCCAATTCCACTTGTGGACCTGTTTTGCGGATATTGTATAGGGTGTTGCAAAAGTGGTGGCCACTGCTTTCAGGGGTGAATCTACACCTCTGCATCGATGCGGATTTTTGGGAAAGTTCGCTGCAAAATTGTTCATAACATCGAAAATTAATGGAAATTTGTTTTTCTTTAATTTTATATTATATTATTAAAAATTTATTTTGCTCGCTGAAAGGGCAAAGGGTCTAAAAGGAACCATGTGCCGCAAACGTTGATAAAGTTGATACAGCTTTGGCATGGATGAAGCGATCCATGCATTTGATGAAACAATTTTTCACGTTTTTCACGTTATGGTTCCTTTTAGACTCTTTCTCCTTTCAGCGAGCAGAATATGTTGATGTAGAGAAAAAAAGTTGTTAAAAAATTTCGCAGCAAATTGATAAATCTCCACTGATCCAAAAGCGTAGATTCACCCCTGAAAGCAGCGGCCACCACTTTTTGAACACCCTGTACATACAATTACATTTTTCTTCCTCCTTGTCGTCGAAATTTGAAAATGTTTCGACCCTCTTATTCTCAACCTAGCATTACGGTAATTTGTAGAAAGTAATTTGCCATTTGACAAATCCGTATACAGGACGTAATAACTGATGAGGAAAAACCGTTTCTGCGCGGAATGGACGTATAATGTTATCCTTGGTTCCAATGCGAATTCCCATCACAGAAACTCCTATCAGGATGTTTCTTATTTCATAAGATTTTCTTTCCGCGCGTCTTCTGATCTCGCCTCCTTGCGTTCTGGTCTTGTCTCTTATCCCCCAGGGAAATATGTATAACTGTGTTCAAAGCGTTCGTCAGCGGCCGCGAAAGTTTAGCGCAATAATTTTGCAAGAATAACGTCCAGTGGGATTCTGATTGGTAGATTCTTGTTCCACGGACAGGAGAAAAACTCGATCCTCTATCTATCAATTTTATTAAGTTGATCATTCTATTTCGCTGGTGAAAAAAATCAATTATATTATCACAAAATAGTGTTCCACCATAACCAAAGGCTTACGGCAGAGTTGGGCATTATCTAAGTAAAACATTATTTAAATAACGGATTGGATAGAAGTTACCTTAACTTTAGATTATTCGACGAATAAAGTTAAGTCGTTTATTCGTCGAGTGTTTCAACTTCAGCATTGAGTAAATTTTCTTACTTTAATTGTAACTTTAACGTTAACGATAATTTTAAGTTTAACTTTAACTTTAACTTAGCTTTAACTTGAAGTTAAAGTCACATTAATTTTAAGTAACTTTAACTTTAACTTTAACGTTAACTTTAAATGTAACTTTAACTTTTACTTTAACTTTAACTTTAACTTTAACTTTAACTTTAACTTTAACTTTAACTTTAACTTTAACGTAACTTTAACTTTAACTTTAACTTTAACTTTAACTTTAACTTTAACTTTAACTTTAACTTTAACTTTAACTTTAACTTAGCTTTAACTTGAAGTTAAAGTCACATTAACTTTAAGTAACTTTACCTTTAACTTTATCTTTATCTTTAACTTTAATGTTAACTTTAAATGTAACTTTCACCATAACTTTCACTTTCACTTGCACTCTAACTTTAATTTTAATTTCAACTTCAACGTCGAACAAAGTTAAAGTTAATATTAAACTTACAGTTAAAGTTGAAACATTTATTCGACGCTCAAGTTGAGACGCTCGACGAATAAAAAAACCACACATGACGAATAATTATTTTAACATTTTTCCGTTAATAGAAATTTTTAATTCGAAGTTTATTTTCTTCAAATAAAAATATCGCCCATCTCTAGCCTACGGTTACTTGTCGTGTCCATATGAATCAAAGAGAGCGACTAAAGTTAAAACCCCGAGAGAGACGTAATACACTACGTTTCGTTGCGTCAAAGGAAATGACCACGGCTATCCGAGTTTCAAGAAATACGAAGCACAGCCGAGGAAATAGAAAGAAAACGTATGTCGACTGCTCGAGCAAAGGATTGAGTGGTGCATTAGACGGAAAGGAAGTTTTGGAAAGGGTAGAAATAGTTTTACGCTGATTCAATTTCCACAATTGTCGAATCGGCGGGATTTGCTTTCTGCCGTCCTTCCGTTGCAGCGGATCCTATACGAAATTGCAGCGTAACGTAAACCGAGCGTATTCCAACACTTTCTGATCGTGTGCAACTATGTCTTCGAGGACAACGGGGTGGAAGAGGGTGGGGAATGTTAACCGATATTTCATCACCGAACGGTAATCCTTATTAACGGGTCGTGAATTTAGACACTGATATCTGTAAGGGCGACGACGTTGCCGAACTTTTCTATAATTACCCCTGTATATAGCATTGAACGTTGTACGATAATAACGATAGTTAATATTTAATGTTAGAGAAGTGCTGTCGAAACGTTAGGGCTGAATTTCTATTTTCACTCTCAATCACATTTGTCGGGACAAGAGTTCTAAGGACTTGACACGCGGATCGCGACGCAACAGGCGAAAGAAGCTGCGAGGTGGCAACACGCTTGACCGCGTGTCGCTACAAGCTTTTCTTTAACCGATCGCCGCCGATCAACGCTCCGAAAGAACACTATCGTGCACTTTATAGAACTCTCTATATTATCTGTTCTACCGAATGTAAATCTTTGTACAGAGATATCGATGTCTTGCGTTAAGGGATGTTATTACAACTCGAGCGTTGTTGCTTTATGGTTTATTGTTAACCCGTTTGCGTCACGCATGTAATTAATTTACGACCTTCATTTATAACGGCAATATTAAACCTGTATCGCCGACACACGACTGATCATATGTAATTTATTAATTCATTCGTAATCTCTCTTTTTTTTTATTTTTTAATAATAATCAATTTGCGGAATATTCCGCTACGAAGATATCGGCCAGTCGCTGCCCGCGGATTATTATTCCGCGTTTGGTGATGCAGAGCAGACATTTTTCGCGGAATATTCCACTTTGCGGTGCGAACGGGTTAAAAACGATCTTGCGGGAGATTCGTTAATTTCATGTGCGCGCTTATTCAACTGAGGATGGTGTGCGCGCGCGCGTGTGTGATAAGTGTGTCAGATTAGCGATTTACATTCTGTTCAGATTTGCAGGAACTAGGGTGCAACTGTTAGGGATCTGTAAAAACTTGCTGGTGAATGAGAATATCGAAATTCTGAGGAAAATGGGAATTATCGATAACTTCTTAAAATTATTTTCATTAGAAAATTGTGTTATTTGAAGTTGATGGAAGATTAAAATTATGGTCTGCTTGCAAAACATTTTTAGATTTCCTTTTGCTTAGTAGATGCATATACGAAGACTTGTATAAGCCTCCAGCTACAAATAATTAATTTAAGGTCTCTTAAAAATGTCTTGAAAATTTTAGCAAATTTTGCATTTTCTTTAGACCCTCTTTCGCGGTAATTTTCTGAACTCGACTGTGGTTTACCTTGCACAGTTCAAACAATATATTCCTTCGCAATAAATAAAAACGAAGCAGAAGAAAAATTTCAACGAATGCTATGTTATGTTTCAAGTTAATAATATTTTAGAAATTAGATGTATAAAGTGTTAGAAAATGTTGAAAAAATCCAGGAATTATAGGAAATACTGAACATAAGTCGAAGAATTAACCTGATCCAGGTTCGAATTTATGTTCGATTTCAGTGAAATTAGTGACGGTATTTCTTATTTAACAATTGTATTTAATTATCACTGTATTATAGTTTTGTCAAGATCTTGTCAAAGTGGGTAATATGTATTGTGAAACGTGTATACGTGGTTGTTACGGTTAAACTCTGAATTTGGCTAATGTCGATGTTAATCAACAAAAGTGGGTAAAAGACCTGACCCTTTTTATTAATAATTATTTCTCGTTTCATACCGAGTTTCTTATCTGAAGATTATAAAAGTAAAATGAAGAAAATGAGAATCTAACTTCAGCTTTTGTACCACTAAAATCCTGTTTAATATCAGTCAAAAGTCAATGGATAATGTTGACGTTATCCTATTTTCCATTGATTTCGAACTTAACCCACTTCTATTGGCCAATGTCAAGTTTAGCGATTCTGACTTTAACGATAGTACTGACATGGGAAAGTACTTGGAAGAGCTTCTACAAGCATCAAAGTAAAAATATAGCAGATTTGGGCATTACCTCAGTAAACAATTATTTAAATAACCGATCAAATAAAAGTTACTTTAACTTTAGATTATCTGACAAATAAAATTAATTTTTTTATTCGTGAAATAACATATTTACCCATCTCTGAAATATAGTAAATTAATTTACACACTGCATTCAATTCAACCTTGCAAGGGTTGATTCGTAAACCTATGTCGACTAATTGCAAAGATTTTCCACGAACTCTTCCCTCACAATTATTGAATACTACAACTTGGCAAACATTTGCCCAGCATTTTTTAACACTGTTCTAAATTTTGTTACGTTATATTTAGCACAGAAAATTTCAATCGAGAAATAAAGCGAAGAATAATGCAAAAGCGTCTGTGAACAAACGGAAAGACGGTAACAAATATTTCCCGAAAACTTTGCGCGACGTCGTCTATCAAACACAATGTTCCACGCTGGTTTGCGGCGAATTGTTAAGCTTCGGGAATTAATCATGCTCAAAGTTTTGCGGTTCCGTTCACGAAGATCCCTTCTTTCGTTCGTTACCCCCTGCGTACACTCGGGATTTTATTTCCCGTCGAAGGTTACCGCGCGTAGCGAACCTGCAGAACCGCTTTTCGCATATTTTATTCGACTGCTTATATCAGCGCCCGACTTTTGCGATGGCGGTACACGTGAAGAAAAATTGCGAGAAAGGAAGCGTCTGTATAAAAGAGAAAGAGAGAGAGAGAGAGAATGGATGAGTGAGAAAGCAATTGAATACCACGGATCCATGACTCGAATCTGTGTCATGGGACAAATACAAGCATCAATTAATACTTTGTAAATAACTAAGAAAGTGAAGGATGTGGGAGTAAGTACATTCGACATCGCTGTAAAATACACGGAAATCGAATTGCTGGGTATTGTACGTCTGTATAATCGTTTGTCGAACAATGTATCTTATATTACAGAATAATAAAACAAGAAAGAATTATCAGAATTTTGATCTTTTATTCGTAGAGCTACCGCTTCCTTTCGGTTGATATTGTTAAACAGAAAATAGTAGATAATTGACATTTTGTTAAGATAAAGCTGTCATTCCAGTGTTGAAGGCGGTAGACTGTAGTGGCAATAGGGTCGCGCGAAAAACGGATAAAACAAATACCTTACACTTTTTAAATATTAATTTTACATTTCCTGAATATTTATTTTACAATTCTGAATATTTCTTTCACATTTCCCGAACATTCGCCTTACATCTTTCAAATACTTCTTTTACATGCTTGTGTATGTAATATTTGGATTCAACATTTTTTGCATATTAAAAAGTGTGGCTAAAGAAAGATCTGTTTAATATTTGAAAGAAATATTTAACCAAAATTTTGTAGATACTACTAGCGAATATATGAGACAGTGAGAGCAACAACGGACTAACTCACATTGACATTTTTTTTCATATTTTATATGATTAGTAGAGCCTATTGAAATACATTATTACTACTAACTCAATTTAAAAAAAATGTGAGTTAGTCCGTTGTTGCTCTCACTGCCTCATATCAAACGTGCTCTAATATTAATTTCTGAAGAAGCTATTGATACAGTTGATGAAGAAATGAAGGGAAAAAGGGAATTTCGATGCGAAACTGGATAAGAGAAAGAAACGGAGAAGCTGGTTCCACGTTACTTTTGCAACAACTGAAATCAAAGGATCCTTCCGAGTATACGTAGATTGGCCATGAAATTGAGTGCAGAAAATTTTGAAGAATTATTATCATTAAGTTAATCACAATGTTAAGAGATGCTTCACCAGCCAAATTGAAATTAGAAGTCACATTATCTTTCCTGAGTACTGGAAATAGTTATAGAACTCTCACTCACTTGTTTCTGATACCTAAATCTTCTATATCAAAATTTGTACCAGGGCTAGAGATCTGGTGTAAGTAGGGCATTAAAAATCACCATCAAGGTTAGTTTAAACTGTTTATTATTAATCACTGAAATACGCATTTACAGTTTTTCACTTTGTGCTAAAAGTATGATGTAAACTATACATTGTCAAAGACATAATTTATATTATCTCTTTGACTGATTTCAGAATTCACATTCATACTTTACAAGAGCACAGAATTGTATCTGGTATACTATTCATTCATAAGATCGTTAATAGTCTGGTTCACTGTCAGCAGATGTTGCGTATTATTAATTTTCATATTGCGCCTACAGTTCAGGAATGCAAGACTGTTTGATACCACTTTTTCTGAATCGAATTTTAGCTGCTCTGGTTCAATTAATCGTAAGTATGTTCAGTCATATTTCACTCCACACTCAAACGTCATCCGAGTATTCCAAATAATATACTGCGATATGATTTAGCTTTGATCCATTTTAGCTTATATGTATGCATTTTTCATTCTTGCATTTTTTTGTTTTGTCGTTCTTATTTTGTGTACCCAGCGGCATCTGCCTTAATGTTCTTATTATTTTTATATATACACCTCCTTACTTATGTACAGTAAAGGGAATCCCTTCCCGTTTACAAACAATAAATAAACTAAAATAATTCCAATCGACAGATGTCAATGAATCTTCACTTCTTTGGGTTGTCAGGATCTATACAGGTCATGTAATCGGCATTTGCTTATCACGCTTTGAATTTCTTCTTGAGCTACGATACCTTGCTCAGTTGAAAGTTTTCTTAATTGTTTCGCGACGTGCTTCCCGAACACATCGAATTCGTCTTCTTCTTCTACTGTGCATATTGTATCGTCCTGGGGCAAGTTCACACTACTAACTATTGAAGATAGCTGTGACAGTTTCTTCTTTTTTGGCTTCGGTATAGGTGGTTTTATTTCAGAACATATAGCAGGGGCTGCAGTGGCATTATTTCGTAATTCAGACTGGGTACTGCCGTTGTTCTGAAAATAAAATTGTAATTTTTACTCACAGCTACCAAATACAAGAATGGGAACAAATCGGGGAAGGATTTCGTAACAGGTGGAATTTTCCTTTGTGCTATGAAGCTGTCGATGGAAAATATGTAAAAATTATCGGCTTTAAACAATATGGAAGTTTAAATTTCAACTACCAAAAAGAGGACAGCATTGCGTTTTAAAAAATTGTTCCATTCACAGCAAATTAGAAAACGATACTCCTATGCTTTACAGAGGCATTATTGGGTGGGATGCAGCGCTCCCGTTGAAAACATATTTGATGAACCCATACCCAGGAACAAACTTAAATTTTAAAGAAAAGATTTACAATTAGAGACTTGCGCGAGCTAGACGACTAGTGGAAAACACTTTTGGTATATTGGTAAATGGATTCCGAATTTTCGAAAAAGTTACTTATACAAATTTGGACCCCGTGGACGACGTAGTGGATAACTGCGTCCTACATAAAAAATCGGGTAGGTAGTTTTTAACGTTTAAATTCTCTACTTTCGCGCACCCTCTACCCACGTTCACAGCGGTTACGCTCTCGGTCCGAAGGTAATTTCAGGTACGGACATCCTTTGTCTACTCGACACTATATTTATTGTTTGGATGTTGCTTTTAGTTTTAAAGTTGTAAGACGAAACATTATCTCCCATTTTCGTCACTCTTTCCGTAGCGCTCGACTTTTCGTGCATGCCCCCCAGTACTTGCCAGTACTGTACTGATTTTAAAGACGTATTCACGTCAAAAAAATTCAAGCAGCGCTTTAATCAAAGACACGTCCCATTGGTTACACGTTACGTCCGATCTATGCATGCACTGCATTAAAGATAAAATTATAAAAAAGAAAACCGGCACGATAGATTCTGAGCTTTGCAGAACTAATATATAATTTAATAAAAATTTAATTTCTCAATTTATGAAAGTAATGATACAGAAATAACTACCCTATTGTTTATCAACACCATGAATTTTAAAAAGAGCATTAAATACAGTATCAAATAAATAGTTTGCAAAAGCTTTTCACAACAATTATGGTTACAAAATTGATAAAAGAAAAATGAAGTAAACGTAAAATATTTTCGATTGTCCATTATTAAGAGGGAATAATTTTTCCTCATTTTTCGGCGCAAATTGCATTCCGATATCTTTTATAGTTCGAAAGTTATACGAAAAATGCCATAAATTCTTCAATCCAAGCCGGGAAATTCCAAATAGCTCTTTGCGACGTTAATTTGAAACAGACCATCCTAAAATTGTCGAAGCTCGGGCATCACTGCTGTCCAGCGGTCGCTGGCAGCCCTCCGAACGCCGGGCTGGTGAACGTTTGTAGTGGAATGCGTCCGTGAGGCGGTGTTGCCATTTTCGTCTGTTCGCGCGCGCGTAGGTTGCAGTTTTAACGGATGACTCTGTATGTATGTATGTTTGAAAGCGCAGAACTCAAATACTACTGAACCGATTTCTATGAACAATTCTATGAAAAATTTTACCAGAAGAATCTTTGGACGCTGTGGTCCAAGGAAAAGAGAGGAAAGCGTTTCGTCCTGGGTCTGCCAGAGGACTCTTCAGTGAGGCTGTCCTGACAGACCCTGCCTCAATCGCTGGGATGGTAGGAGTAAGACGAAACGGGTATATATACGGACCGAGTGGTGGATGGTCACTTTCGAGAGAGGCGTCGGGCGTGAGCCCTCTAGCGGAGAGGGGAGCCACCTCGTCACTCGAGACCGCCACAAATCTTTGTTTTAATGGGGCTGCTATAGAAAAGCTCCAAAATCCACGTGCAGAGAGCGCTGCACGCACTTTTAAAATTAAATGACAACGGAAAGTCTAATTATACCGTAATGGAACACGGGTATTTTCCTATAAATAATAAAAGTAATTAAGAATTGACTTACGTGTGTTTTTCTTTTGACCACCACATTTTTTATAAAGGAATCCAGCTCTGTAAACCATTTTATTTTAGATTGATATACTTTGCCACTAGAACTAGGTCTAGTTGATTTTTCAATCTTATCCAATTCTAAGTAGTAAGTAGATCGAATAGACTTTATTTTATTTTTAACATCTACCACGCCAAAACCGTCAATTTCCATATTTTCGCAAATCTTTTTCAACGCGAACACGCGCATAGTCTTATTTTTATAATTTTCAGACGTGATGTCCCATAAGCACTGATGCTGCCTGTACAGAGTAACGAACTTAAATGTTTGGTCTTCGGTTAATTTCTTCGCCATTTTTCGTTAAAAGCACGAACACGTTTACACTGTACCACGCTTCAGCCTGCTTCATCCAGCACTGGACTGAGCCGTCTAGACCAGTCCAGCTACTGGAATGTTGTGTCCTCGATGGTGGGGGCAGGGCCGGATTTAGAGGGGGCGCCCCTCCCTCGAGGGAAAAATACTTTAATTTGCAAAATATTTATTTTAACTTAGCAATATAAGGGAAAATATGGTAAATTGATACTAAAAAACACTTTGTCATTTATTAGGAAAATATCGGAAAGTTCCCTGGTTTATTTCTTAAACCAACCCCCCCCCCCCCCCCTGCTCAAGAAAATCTTGAATACGTCCCTGCGTCCTCCCTCCCGAAAATCCCAAATCCGTCCCTGTGGTAGGAGACTAAAGTAGACTTTCGATCCAATCATTCGACTGGATTACTTGTTGGTACTGTACTGAAATTTGAAACACTAGACCATCCTAAAATTTTCGAAGCTCGGGCATCACTGCTGTCCAGCAGTCGCCGCTGGCAGCCCTCCGAACGCCGGGTCGGTGAATGGTTGTAGTGGAATGCGTTCGTGAGGCGGTGTTGCCATTTTCGTCTGTTCGCCCGAGCGCAGATTGCAAGATTAAATGATGACCCCGTACAGTTATACTTATTTTAGCTAATTTAGTCAGCCCTTACATTATTAATTTAGTCCTAAAAACAATGGGTCACTTTTGACCCATCAGTAAAATTCTTCTGCAAGTATAAATTATATCACTAAGGCTTGAAGATATAAGTGAGAACGTTAAGCCGCTAGTAAATTAATGCAAAATTTGAAATACGGTATTTAAAAGCTCGCTGTGACATATAAACTTTAAATACGATAATAGTCTGTAAGATTTTTAGAAACGCAATTTTAAAGTGACATTTACAAAACAAGAACTTGTTTATTATTTACAATATTTACATGATGCAAAAACGGCTTTTCGGAGTAAAAAAATATTGAAAAAATACATGGTTGATAATTATAAAGATAAAAATTCATGCCCTGATAAAAACTTTGATGCCCTGTGTTTTTTAAACAAATTCGAAACCAGTAAAATCATGACTTAAACCCCCCTTAATTTCAAGTGAATCATAATCTCTGACATCGGGCGCAAAAAATGAGCCAATTTGACCCAGCGGTATATGTATCAGCATTCAATCACGACTCTTTATCCGAAGAAATAATGTTTAATTGTTTATCAATAAAAACGTATGGTCGCAACAAAATATTAAATTGTGTCACTCTTGTCTTATTAGAACCTTTTTACATTTATATATTCAAAAAAAATTTTGTCAATATTCACATTTTTATTTTCTACACGCTTATCAGTAGACCAGTACTCTTCCCGATCCTAATAACTAATATGCGACAGCTTCATGAATACAACTCTTTAATTTCGCATTCCTACACTGCCCACCGCGTTTAAAAATGCATACGCATACAAAAGTGTTAACATTTGATAAAATAATTATCTTCAGTCCCGTGTCGACAAAAAGGAACTCATAATATTAACAGTCGGTACTAATTTCGCGCGTGTCCTCCCCACGGCCGCTCGCGAATAACAGAGGATTACTTATCGATGGCAAAAAAAAAGCGTTCGTTGATCTGCAATATTTGCGAAATCCCCGGCAGATAGCGCAGGTGTTTGATCAAGCCGGCGTACAGGAGAGACGGAAGAACATATGTTTAAGTAGTGGCGCATGCGCAATCACTGCTTCCGCGACGTACCTAGCCATCTTTCCAGTCAAGCAAAAGTGATTGTTTTCAGGTTTAGTCTTATTTAACGGAACTTTTATTAATGTCAGAGCCACAGTCCGCGCTTTTACTACGGAAACAATTAGCAGGTATCCAGCAAAAAGAGTATAAGTGCTAAGTGTGAACCGTGTCGTGTACTCGGGCCCGACGAAAAGCCGGAACCGTTTTCGTGCTCGATACTCGTGCGACTCATCATCGCCGTCTCTCGACCTTCGAAATTCGCCTTTGTGAACGCTCTCTCCCCCGTGATAACAGTTGTCGGGCTCTCCTGCGACCTTATCTGAGCCGCCGGTTCAGCCTTTCGTTATCTCGCGGTAGTCCTGCGCCCGATTAGGGCGTGAAAATCAATACGGCCACGGAACCGTAGTGTGCCTCCCATGAATAACTTTAACCTAGCATTCAGTATCGCGTTCACCCGCACCGATACCCTGGGGCCCGGTGCGGGCCGTCCTCGCGGATCATTCCCACGCCGCGGCGTACGCCGTTTTCCCCTGTTACCGAAAATAATTACAGGCAACGTTATTTATAGCACCTCGCGCGTCACACACCGTGTACGACGCGTTTCGACTTGGAGAAAAAAAAAAATATACATATATATATATATATATATATAAGGCAGCGAAAACCATGCCGTGCAACGACCATCGAAGGTCAGCCTCCTCGGGCCCATGCTCCTCTGCCGCTTCTGACGCGAGATCCTCACCGACACCGCCCGATTCTCGGGAATTACCGTGATTTCCATCCTCCGCGAAACGTCATTGTTCGGCGACCAACGCTTACACGGGCCTTTGCCTCTCAATTCTCCGTGGAATATCACGCCGAGGCTGACTCACTGTCGTTAACTCGTGGGTGATGACGGTTATTTGGTACGGTTGAATTTCACCTAACCTATACACATCGAGCAGCGCAAGTGTACCCCGCTTTTTTTCCAACGCCTCGCACCGAGCCCTGCGTTAACGGTCGTCTATTAATGTCTTCGTTGCAAGTAGGTTAAAATCCGACGACTGTGCACGTGTTTAAACGGTTCCTGTGCTCTGCCGCTGCACGATGTACAGCGGCAACACCGGAAATGTCTCCACTACTATTTCGTACACTAAACAGTGTTATTTACGAAGCTGAACGGTATCGGAAAGAACGTTGTCTCGATTCTCCGCGGATCCGGATATAGAAATTTCAAGGTCGCCGCAGTTTCCGTTAAACGGAAGGTTCTTTATTCCAAAATAGTCTAAAAAGGGTTGTAAACTACCGTCCTGGATATCCAGGTTTCATTACGCTTGTGCGTAACTCCCTCGTGCGCTACGTGCCGCTGATACGTGCGCCTAAAAGCAGGGTTGACGCGTTCGTAGCCACGTCACCCGTATCCGGGTGACGACTATATTTCCACGGAGGCCCCGTTTACGGTTGACGCTCTTCTTCGTCCAATTACGTGGCTCCGGCTGCGTTCGAATCGCGTCGTATCGCTCCTCCAGCTTATCGCGCTCCGAGTTCGGATTCGGGCTCCGGGAGAAACTCCACCGTTTCACGCTGAGCGATCAACGCGTTAAACGCAAGCCACGGAGCACCCTTGAAAGTATCGATTTTAATGCGCGATGAGTTTAACTCTGCCTCAACGTAGCAGCGTTATTTTATTATCTTCTCGATTTCGAAGGACTCGTCCGGCTATCGGACTAACAACCGAAGAATGGAACTCTCCATTAAAGATAATTAAGATGACTTTCAAATTGGCTCCGCGCTTTGCCTGCGGAAACGTTGTTCCCGTCCGGTTGTTGAGGGTTTTAATATCCAATCTTTGTAGCTTCGAAGAGAAAATATTGTTAGGCAGACTTGCACGGTGCTCGTTCAGATTCACTTGTAACGAAGATGTTTTGTTGTTTAAGAGAACGCTGCTTTATCTGTGCCTTTTTCTTCTCCGCAGAACTAAATAAAAACCCAGTAGAAGGGTTTTCGGCAGGCCTTATAGATGACAATGACATATATCAGTGGGAAGTACTCATTATTGGACCTCCAGACACGTTATAGTAAGCAGGCGTCATAGTACGATAGCGTCGGATCGTAAATCTCCGCGCCAGAGATTGCGGTGCGCCTGCGAGCGATTTTACGAGTATCGTTTATGTTTCAGTGAAGGTGGGTTCTTCAAAGCACACTTAGAATTTCCAAAGGAATATCCACTTAGGCCGCCAAGAATGAAATTTATTACAGAAATATGGCATCCAAACAGTAAGTATTCCTTCGAGAATTTTGGTACGATTCGCGACCGGGCGGAGTTGAGGATAAAAACGTTGTGTTTGTAGTCGAGAAGAACGGTAATGTATGCATATCGATACTACATGAACCCGGAGATGACAAGTGGGGCTACGAGAAAGCATCGGAACGGTGGTTGCCAGTTCACACAGTTGAAACTATTCTGATAAGTGTTATTAGTATGCTTGCAGATCCTAACGATGAAAGTCCTGCTAATGTGGATGCTGCCGTAAGTAGAATTCCCGCTCGCTAATAGACGATTAACGTTCCCGCGGTAACGTTGCTAACGGCGTTGTTGTTGATGTGCCGCAGAAAGAGTGGAGGGAAAGTTATTCGGAATTCAAGAGAAAGGTGGCGAGGTGCGTCAGAAAAAGCCAAGAGGAATGTTTGTAGGAGATGAATAAATATTCAACTGGAAAGACTTATTTAATTCTGGTAAGCATTGTGGGACCTCGGAGCGACGCGACGCTCGGCGTATTCTCGTTATGTAACGCGCCGCGATTTTTCTGCAGAGAAGCCGTAAGCACTGTAAGAAAGAAACTGATGCTCAGCGTAAAGCTAATGAATAACAGTGCCACTAAAAACGGATAAAGCCTGACCCATCCTTATGCAAAGAGAGGGAGACGTAGTTGTGTGTGAGATTAAAAGATAAGTTCACACATCTCTATCAAGTTTGTACCACCGCCACTGACGTACCATCCATTAATATGAAGAACATACGGGAAATACATGCAGCTCACCTTTTACATAATAAACAGCTAAAAAACTAATTTACACGTATACATAAAACGAACAAAAAAAATCATCTGTACGATTATTACCTTAATATCGATAGTTATGGACTTAACTTCCCTGTCCCTCCTGCTCGAAAGCTAGCCCGCCCCCACACTTTACGCCCAGGATCCTGTAATTTAAAGTGTTCTTACGTTTATCGTTGATCAATAATTCCCTTAGTGTCGTTTCGTATTTTCTTACTTTCGTAAATATATATATACATACATATATATATATATATATATAAATAAATTTTTGTAAATTCAAATACACGGTACGTATATACGCCACGATCGTTGAATGTAACGCCAGTAAAAGAAAAGGAAACAATGGAAATTAAATATATATGTGAATCAACTGTGACACCGCAAGCAAACGTAACGTCGATTAAGCTGTACAACCACGGCTATGTAAAGATATGTGAAATTTCCGCTGAACCGTAAGTTGCCAAAATAACGAATTCTAATCGAAGTGATAATAATACTAATAACGATATTATTACTAGAGGATACACGATTAATTACAGCTAGTAAACTTAACGTAAGATTAGGTACACGCCATAAAGACTTTGTACACATTTCTGACCTGTGCCAGTTTGCGAAGTGATTGTTCAACCCTGTTTAAACGATTCTCTCTCTTGTATCGAAACTTGCGGTTCTGAGTCGTCGATATGTTCGAATTTAATAATGATTTTCTGTCCATCTACGTATAATTTCATATTGTCAATTAAATTCTACAATGCGAAGAGATGTTTATTACACCAAACCCGCTTTCGTGTGTTCAAGAGATTATTACTTAACAGATACCCGCGCGATACGACGGAGTATTTTGCTAAACGTCCATTATCGAAGCAAGCAAATCACTTTTTATACTGTGATTTAATTATTTCTAGTTGTATTCTATTTAATAACGCTTTACTTTGAATAGACTAAACGAAGTTAAATAAAATTTGTTTTACATCGTAGATGAGATTCTTTTTTTTATATTCCGGTATCATCATTCGAGACCAGATGTGTTGTTCTCTGTAAGCATCTTCGTTACACAATTCTTCGTGTAGATAAGAATACTCTGCCCCGATTAATGTTCGAACCGCGCATATAAATGTCCACCGAAGAAAATGCCCCTTACAATTGGTGATCTTCTTTAATCTAATCCTGCAGGGGTTACGCACCTCTCTCGCGATCTCTCTCTATCTCTTTCCCTCTCTCTGATTAAGAAGCGCTTAGGAAGGGGTAGTACCTCCTCCGCCAAGCAAATACATACAAAACATCACGAACGAGGTATAGAATAGAGCTGTCACTCAATGCTATTTTTCGGCACACGGTTTCGAGGCTCATGAGCCGCTTACCATTTCCGTGTCACGTCCAACGTTAGCGGCTAAGCATGAAATAAGAGTGCAGCGCTATTAGCGGTAGGAAATAAAATTATAAAATTGAAATATACACAATAGATACACTATCGACAAATTAGAGAATAGGCCTGACCACCGATGCAGTTTTCTATGCGAGGTGGGGTCCTAGGACCATTGGCGTAATTAGGATTTTTATCGGTGGCCCATCTTCTCCCCCCTCTCTCTCGCTCTTTTTGGCGAAACTTCCGAAAACCGGTCAAACCCGATTTAGCTATAATTTTGAAGATAGTTTTATTTTGCATAAAGACGATATTTGCGAGAAGGATTTTTTGCGACTCCATAGTTAAGACCCAAAATTAAGAGCCTAAATAGGAAAAAGTAATTTTTTTCAACCACATTTTCACGTGCTAGAGATAAAAATAAACACATTCCCCAGATGACCGACCACCTCAAGTTGATCACTATTGCTAAGTTAACGGTAATTCATAATTAAGCACACACGCTATAATCTCATCCTACGCTGTGTTGGCAATGCAGAAAGTGACATTACAGTAGTAAAACCTTTTTCGTAAAATTTTAGGTCTAACTTTTCAAGTCGCCAAAATCTTTCTCGCAAATATTGTTTTTGAATAAAAGAAACCTATTTTCTGAATTTCAGTCGAATCGAAAGATGGAAGTTTTCAAAATTGCAGGGAGTGACACTAAAATGGTAGAATACATTTTTCGCAAAATTTGGACCTTAACTTTCGAGTCGCAGAAAACGCTTCTCGCAAACATTGTTTTTAGGTAAAATGAAGTTATTTGCAGAATTTCAGTCAAATTGGATTTGACCGGTTTTCGGAAGTACAGCCTCCTTTTTTTTATAGATAGAGGAAATCTTTATATACATACACATTTTATAACAATCATTTACCTACATATTTATTTGACATTAAATCAAAGATTAAACTGAATACAAAATTATTGATTATTTAATAGACAAATGTTTTTTACTTATTTCAAAAGTTTCTAGGGAGGGGCCATTCCGCGTTTTGGGGGGGCTAGGTCCACCCGGCCCCCTAACTAGTTACGCCAATCCCTAGGACCCTTTACCATTTTAGTGTCATAGGCAACGTTACCGGCACGGTCTCGAAACAGATTGTAACGCTATGAGTGGTAGAAATTAGAATTCACCCCAGGTAAATTTAGGTTCCTCGAAGCCCGCGATATACAAATGTTTATGTTCTGTAATGATTTGAAGATCGTTTCATAAACGTAGTCCGTCCAACGGGAGAGAAAGAAAGATCACAACGAAACGAGAGCACATTCGCCCTCTACCCTTACTATTCTGTTCAAATTTATTTAACACAGAACAACTGTCATTCGCAACAACGTTACTTGTGAAAGGAATATTATGTTTTTAAAAGCACCTGTGCTGAACCTCACTCATTCATCTTACGTGTATACGCATACATTTTCAATTAACACTAGAATTAACGGAAAGGCAAGAAAAATCTCTGTAAATAAGGAATACCAAAAATGTTAGTCCGTGGTTACTTACAAAAACCGTGATCACTTAAGTGGAATAAATCTCCGTATCATTGAAAAATGTAAACAAAAAAGATACAGATCTGAAATCCATAAGACACCCCAGATAGCACGGGACGTCTTAAAGACGTCCATTTTTCGTCCGAACGCCTGTCGTCATTTGTGAAAATGGACAGCTTTAAGACCTGTTTAAGGCCTCTTCTGGACGTCTTTAAGACGTCTTTGTGCTATCTGGGACATTCCTTCTGCAGCCATTTATTGACATGAACCCCCCAAATATCAGTCATCCTTTCGCACGCATAATGCATAAATATATAAAAGAAATCTATTATTCCTCAAAAGCGATTAGTTAAGAAACTACGTTTTTAGAATTTTGTCTACCTTTCTATTAGCTCCATTGACCAGTCAAGTTCACACTTTCTTTGGACCACGTCGTGTGCCTACCATTTCCTCCGAACAAGTTCGATGCCGCTATTTCGGTGTATTTCGGAAGGTTGTTTACATCGCGAATTACGTTATGGTCTAAGCTTGTGTCATATTGATTTGATTCTCTACATGCCTGCCGTAATTCGTTAAACAGATTCAAAAGACATTTCGTAAACAAGAATCTCTGTACACTGTTGGACAAAGTTTCACGCAAAAGCTGAAAACCCATAGAACTGTACTGATATGGGTTAGTATCATTTATGCTGGATCTCGTTATAATTTTATTTATTCTTGACATCGAAAAATTTCGACACGGACGGGAAATACTTTTGGTTTACATCGAACCAATTAATTTCTAAATATGAACGATGAACAAATTGTTTTAACATTACCTGACACGCAAAATGTGGATTCAGTATATTTAACACAATCTCAGGATCTATCGCAAGACAGACCTGTGCAGGTATGGGGTAGGTTGTGCCCTATTAAGCTACCATTCAAAACAATGGGTAAGATTCTTTCACTTCTAAACTTCTTCAACCCATTCGGCTGAAACAACGATTCGAACTCTGTGCGTAAAGTCCAAGTGGCTATTTAAATCAGATTTATAGCATGTTGTCACATGAATCGGCATTATTAATCAGAGGTATTCTTATTAATTGATGGGTATTAGTTTCATTTAGTACTCTAAGGCAGGATACCGCCTTCGACTGTGATTTTGGAGGCGTTCTTCATGAATTTTTTTGTCTACAAAGAACGCGCAGAAACAAAATCGGTTTTAGTCATTTATTAATGTAACTTTAATCTGTAGTTACACATTTTTTTGAAACCGAAAAAGTCAAGAATAATCTCTTGCGGGTGGCGCCAAAATACATTCCTTTGGAGGAACACCGTTAGACGGCGTGTCAAATTCTGCTCTCTACGTGGCTGTTAGAAAAAAAACCAAAGAATGTTCCTATTAACAACAATATTCTTTAATGCTGTACGTAGGGATTTTACGAAATTTCGATTTTTAAGAAAATGGCGGTCATTTTAACGAAAAGGTCAATTTTTTGGGGTAGAAAAGTTTATAAAATTGTGCACCAAAGATAAAATAACAACGCTACAGCAAAAGTCCTACATACATCATTAGATTATACCACGGGGAAGAATTGTGCAAAGTTTCAAGTCAATCCGATGAAAATTGTAAGAGTAATTTGACACGGCGTCTAACGGTGTTCCTCCAAAGGAATCTATTTTGGCGCCACCTACAAGAGATTATTGTTTACTCTTTCAGCTTCAACAAATATGTAATTACAGATTAAAGTTACATTAATAAATGACTAAAACCGATTTTGCTTCTGCGCGTTCTTTGTATGCGAACAAAATTCAGGAAAAAGGCCTCCAAAATCGCAGTCGAAGGCGGTATTCTGCCTTAAGAGTTTGCATTTCAATAGAGATTATTTTTGAGATCCTTAAATTCCTTTCAATGCAAAGGCTAAATCGATTCAAAATATTCTATGTGATCCCAAGATTCTATTACGCTCATTTGTGTTTAGCCATTCCTCGATAAAAGGATTCTGGCAGATACCGTATTCGCAGCTACGAATTGTTATTCAACAACTACTCTTTTACTCTTACACTTCATACACCCATAGCGTAAATCTGAGAACTAAGAAACGTACGAAAGAGACCTTGGTCAAATGGGTTGATTATATCATGAAAGTGGTATTTGTACTTAATAGATTCTAAATTGAAGTAAACATTTATACAGAACTGACCAATGACGTTTACTCGCTCGGTCGCTCAGAAAGCTGTGAAATTTGTGTGACTAGAAACGAATTAAAGCCGAAGTGGCTTAGTGTAATGAGCAAGGTACACTTTAAAATAACCAGAGAATACATCGATGGCAATACTAATGACGCTGTAGTATACTTAGAAGACTTAAGCCAAAACGGAACGTTTGTTAATAAAGAGAAAGTAGGTAAAGGGAAGAAGGTTGTGCTCGAAAGCAACGATGTTATATCTTTAGCGCAACCCGTTGTGACCAGTAAGTTGAATACCTTTAATCCTCGGACACGAGTCACTCGCACTCTCTTCCGAGCGTAATATTGTTGTCTCTGACGCAACTTACGTGTGTTCCGTTATGTTTGCGACAGTATATATATTTATGAGCACCTCCGCGTTCGAGAGCAACGACTTACCCCCGGAACTAAGAAGCAAATACGCGGTATCACGTATATTAGGGTCTGGAGCTTGCGGGGAGGTGAAGATGGTGTTTTCTAAAGTCGGCTGCAAACGATTCGCCATGAAAACTATTGTTAAAATGGGTGGTACGACGAGTGGATATAAGCATCCACTAAATGATCCCGATAAGATTATGAACGAAGTTAAAATATTGAAAGCTTTGAAGCACGTAAGTTACTAGCCCATTGCGAACTATCGAGATTCTTTAATCTGTTAATGTGTTATTCTATTTCTAGCCTTGTATAATTCGGATGGAAGAGATTGTGGACTCTCCGAAGGCTGTGTATATAGTTCTAGAATTAATGGAGGGCGGTGAACTCTTTGAGAGAATAAGAAGTCGAGGAAGGTTAACGGAAAAGTCGGCGAAATTAATTTTCTACCAAGTTGTACTTGCTGTTAGTTATCTCCATGACTCTGGCATAACCCATAGAGACTTGAAGGTACTCTTCTTTCTCTAAATAAGTTCTGCGCGTTATTTTGTATTTATTGTTTATCTACGATATATAAACTTTGTTCGTTTATAGCCGGAGAATATACTACTGGCTAGTAATGCAGAAGTTACCTTAGCTAAAGTATCAGACTTTGGTTTGTCAAAGTTAGTTGACGCACAAACCATGATGAAAACTTTTTGTGGGACTCCTATGTACGTCGCGCCAGAAATATTGTCTACTATTGGACATGGTTCTTACACGAATCAAGTATGTGTGCATGTGAACGCAGTATTTAGTCGCTAGGAGCTCGGGACCGGCGGCGAGCATTTAACGTAGAGGAGACACGATTCCGAGCGGTCGTTCCTCTCTTCTTTCTCGCCGAAGCCTAGAACGAGTCTAAATGCTCGTAAAGTGCAATTTCATGTTTCATGCCGACGCTCGATGCTCGTTTTGAGCGTGAAAAACAGTCACCCTGAAAGCTAAACTCGGTTTAGCTTTTCCGCTTGACGCTGAAAGTTACGTGGGCCGATCACGTGACTCGTTCGTTGGTTGAGCGTCGGTCACGTGATTGGTCTAGACGCTCAAAACGATCGTCGACGCTGAAAGTCACGTGGACCGATCACGTCTGGATTCGGGACTGGTTTGACGCTCAAAACGAGCGTCAGCATGAAATTGCACCTGTATCCGTCGCGCACACAAGGGAGCGAGTATCAGGCGTCCGAAAGACGGAGCGAGACGAAGTATCAACGCGCCCCGAAGTATTACCGTTCCCCGCTTGCTTTCAATCCCTCTGACTCGCTCTCGCCTTCGCGGGACAGGAGCGAGCAAGAAGTGGTGGCGATAGCGCCGAGCTCTTAACGTGTAGGCAAAATTGAGCTCTTAGCGAAGAGATACTGCAGTTATGAATAAAGTAGCGTTGTTTTTAATACCCTTGATTTCACTAGGTAGATGTGTGGAGTCTAGGGGTAATATTATATGCTTGTCTAAGTGGTTCAGTACCCTTTAATTGCCAGAACAAAACCATTAGCCTACAAGACCAGATTAAAAAAGGTCATTATAGTTTTCCTGCTTCGAAATTCGGACACGTTACGGACAGAGCGATAGATCTGGTAAATGTGCAATACTATTAAGCAGGACTACACGGAGGAAAATATCTTTAATTTCTAACGGTATCGTTCCTCAGATTAAACGTATGATGACAGTGAACCCGAAAAGGCGGATTACAATAAAGCAGGTTTTACTACATTCTTGGTTACAAGATCGTGAACTGCTGGAGGCAGTCGACACATTACTGTCGAAGGAAAACAATGAGAATGAGGCACCTTCGAATATCCGTAGCAATAATAAGAACGAGCAATACCACGGTTTAATAAAACGAGCACGGTTGGAGATATAAGTACAAATACTTGGGATTAAGTAGCATATAATTGAAGGGCTATCGTTTTCAATTTACTTCAGAATCACATTCCTTTTCGTTTGAATAACACTTTTTTTCGGAAATCGCTGATGTTTGTAATCTATTGCTTGTGTACGTAGTTATATATTTATGAAAATCCTTAATAATAAAACTTACTAATTTCTACGTGAACGTTGAAATAACTACGAAGCTATATTGGAAAACAGTAATATAATAGAATATTAAGTTGATAGAAAGTGAGATTAAAGGTAATGAAACAGACTAACTGACCAGTACAATTTATAATAGTAATAGAATTAATTTACAGTAATTACGAAGATACGCAGCAACGAAACTAGCTACTGCAGTAGCTGAAATTATACCAAAATGTTATTTAAAATAAGAATTCTAGGAAACTATTTTTGTATTTTGTACTCTTATACGCTTGTGATTATTAAAAGGCTGTTAATTATATGTCGTTGCCTTTTCCCCATTCAACTTTTCGCACGTATTCGCGTAGATCAAATAATTGATAAATGTGTATGCAGCAGAAAAATCTTTATCTTGGTAATTTTTTACTTTAAAAGCAAGCAAGACCTTCTGTATAATAAGAAAAACAGGTTTATATACAATTACAAGTCGTCGCAAGAATAATGTTTTATTAATCACGCTTTTTCATCCTCCGGCACCTATTCTTCCCTGCATTGATATATATCTTTTTCGCCCTGGCAAGGATTTGTGATTGGAGTATCCATTTCCGGTCTTTCTTTCTTAGTAAGTCCCGCTAGTAGCCGTTTTAGTTGAGCTATTGCTCTGCCAGGATTCAAACCCTTGAAAGAATTAATATAATACTTGAACAGAAATTACTGGAAATGCTTTTCGTTTTCGAATACAGTGCTTCTCGCTAAGAGCACAGTTTGGCCAACACGTTAGCAGTTAGGTCGGTGCTACCCAACTACTGGCTCACTCTTATCCTGCGAAGGCGAGAACGAGTCGGAGACTGAACGTGCATTTCTACGAAAGCATTTCTTGTGTGCCTAGTCTTTCGATACTACGTCCTTTGCGTGCGCGTTTAGAGTGTTTGGCTCGCTTTCGCCTTCGGCAAGAAAGAAGCGTGCGCCCTCTACGTTAGTCCTAGCGAATAAATACTGTAACGTTTCGTACCTTTGGGCACGTTTTTGTGCAGTTGAAAATAGTATGACACCGATACACCGAATAAAAATCTCGCAATTTGCTGAGTCTCTCTCTATGTTCCATATCGCGTGAATCTATTATCCATCTGTAAGCCTACACGATAAAGCAGTTATTTTGTATTAGACGTACTGAGGAATATAATACATATGTTACATTTCATAGTTTAGGTTAGTCTACAGTGTTATCCGTTTGCATCGAGAGTAAGTATGTATACTTTTAAAATTCCTCGCCACATATGTACCTGCAAAAGAGTCGCGGGACCGAGAAATTTATCGCCAAGCCACCAATACGGGGGACAGGCAAACGTACAGCATCCACAAAGGATGCATTCGTACAAGCCATTCAATTTGTCTCTGTCTTTCGGGCTCTGTAGGATTTGCCGTAAACCGATAAAATTTTCTTCGCCGGGGCGCTTCAAAAACGGCTCAATTTCCTGATATTGCTTCAAAAATTGATTCATGTCCGTTATTAAGTCCCTAATTACGTAGGAATGTGGTAGAGGATAGACGACTATAGGCTTCGGTGATGGCTTCACTTTTCTAAGGATAGAGAAAACGGGTACCAAATAGTTTTGCGATAAAAGAACTAAATACGATAGCAGCAGTGGCGGATTTAACGGGCGACAGATGAGGGCCCTATCTTCAAAAAGAAAATTATGATTTTATCCAATCATTATATTCTTTTCTCTGTGCTGTATTACATTTAGCGCTGAAAGGAAACAAATATTTCTAAGCTTTTCACATTACGTTATGCAAGCCAAAGTATTGACACCATCTATATTCATCGAACAGCATCCGCAAATTCCCTCACGGCATGATCTTCGATAAGACAACGTGGGATCGTGTTGCGCTTTTATTAATGCCAACACATCCAGCACCATTGTACCACATTTATTTAAATCGACAGAGAATTGTTGCATATACGGTTTCACAGTTGGTTTCTCCGGGTTCCAACGGTACACCCGAACTGTCTGGAGTCTTGGCTTTTCCGCCGCTTTCCGTTCCTAAGTATTAACAGATCTTTAACATTAAGAAGGATCCGTCCACATAAATCGTTTCTGAACTCGATGAAACGTCCAGCGGTACATTCTACGTGATATATAAATTTATTGGAGGGATGTAAATGCTCGGGAGGGTAAGGGAATATTTAAGAATAGCAGCAAACATAGTTTCTGATGAGGGACATGAATTTTATCGATTTAGAGGCAGTAGAGTAAAACATTTATGATCGCTAACTTCGTCGGTTAATTTGCACTCCTTCATTGTGGCAATTTCGGCATCGATCAGGGTATCTTTTTCGGATGGTGCCTTCTCCTTCTTTTGACTGGAAAAAAATCTACAGCTCCGATGACGGCTGCTTTGACACGTGCTTCGACAAGGAGACACAATCGTGGAGGGCCGAAAATGGCTCATGCAATTGATAATGTTGAAGTTAAACATGTTTGTAAAAATAGTATTTTATATGAAGTCTCTCGTAAGTGTCGCGGCAGATTACAGGGGTCTATTTTGCTTTTTAAACGATTTCTTTAATCTAATGATCATTTCGTTCTGTAATGTCTAACTCTTTGCTGAGATGGAAACAAAATATCATCATTTGCAAGAACTTCATGGTTATTCGCGACAATTTGAAGTTGCTTTAAAAATAAGACTGCAAATATACCCTGTGTACTAGCAAAATACCCTCGCGCTTCGCTTCGGGCCTAAGAGATATTAAGGACTCCATGAAAACACGTTTCAAACCTTTTCACTACCCCCTTAGGGGTAGTTGATTAGGGCAAAATTCTGAAATTGGTTTTTAGGCATTTATATGGGTAACCTTCGGAAGTAAAAACCAAGTTGATATTTAATCCGGCTTAAGAGATTTTGAGGAATCCGTGAGAATGCATTTCACCTCCTTTCACCCCCTTAGGGGTTGAAAAAATCTGACACACGCGATTGGTCGTAGTACTTTCCCCACCGGTTTCCTACCAATCAACAGTATATCCAGGGCCGGCGCGAGGACGGTTGGCGCCCTTATGCAAGAAAATTTTTGGCGCCCCCAAATTTTTGCACCTGTTTTCTATTTAATATTTTTTGCCTTTACGAGGTGCAATAAAGAAAGAATTACATTTACATTTTGTTTATATGGGAATTGTTTTTAGCGCCCCCTTCGGATGGCGCCCTTATGCGGCGCATTACTCGCATAATGGGTTCCGCCGACCCTGATTGCATCCCTGCGCGGAACGAGTCCGCTCTAAGGTGGAACGCAGTGTACCACAAATAATTGTAATATTTTCATAAGATGATTCTCCCATTTCAGATGAAACATTACGCAATGTGAAAATGTATTGTAGCTACAGAAATATACAGAAGAAAAAGAAGTCTCTTTATTTGATCCTTTTGTGTATATATATATTTCTATACAATTTTATGCTTCAAATATTGTGCATATACTCTCAATTGCTCTCACTATCAAGCTATGCCACTTTTAACACTTAAACTCGGTTGCAGAGTGCGCCACCGGTAGACCGTATCAAGATGGCTGAAAGACACTAGAGTTCGATTCCCCTTCCGTCTATCGCTTCAAGCTTCTTCGGCACCCATCACGGCCGTCTCTAATACAGGCCACCACCTTGCCAAAATGGCAACGCTGTCATCAGTCCTATTTGAATTTTTCTGAAGCTTTTCGCGCGGTATATCACTGCCAGTCACTGCCGTCGTGGTTATGTATTACTATTATGTTATTTTGATTTAATAGTGATTTAGTGTATTTATAGCAGTTTAATTTGTGTGTAGACAAAAAGTGTTGTAAATAATATATTACTGAAGTGTAAGAATTGCAAAAATAAAACAATACAGTATGTAATAAAGGATCATAACCTCCATTTCTGTTGACTTTGTCTTGTATTTGTATCAATAAATATGTTTTTGATGCTGTTTCACAGATGCCAGACAAGTGTTGCATTCCAAACTGCAATAGTAATTATGCAAGTTGTTTTGTAAAATATACCCCTGTTTTTCGGTTTCCTCGTGATGAAAATTTAAAGAAAAAATGGATCCAAAGTATACCACGAAAAGATCGGGAACCCACTAAATGGTCCGTTGTTTGTGCAAAACATTTTGCAAAAGATATGATCTTATCTGAAGAAATGGTAAAAGATATGAAATTTGATCGGACCACGGCACGGCCACGGCCGTATTGGCCGCCTGTGTTGGTCTGTGTACGGCCGTCTGGTACCGGTTTGAACATAGTCATCGGATTGATGGTTGTTCGAAATGCGGTGTTGCAACATCGTAGGTGGTGGCCTGTATTAGAGACGGCCGTGCACCCAGTGCTGGATTTACCCCATAGGCTAACAAGGCTGAAACCTAGGGCCCCGTTTAGCTGGGGGTCCCTCATTCTAAATTTTTTTTTTCGAAAAATTTATCAAAAAATCTTACCGAGGTTTTATATTCAATGTTAATTTTGAAATGAAATTCTTATTCAGATTATACGAATATTATCATAAAAAAATCAAATCAGCGTTATTTTATTTTTTATATTTAACCGAGGGCCCTCCGAATATTCAGCCTAGGGCCCCTCAAAAGGTAAATCCGGCTCTGCGTGCACCCATGCACCCTCCTTCAGATCGGCGGTTGTTCGCAACGTACCTCGGAAGGCAAGAGTGGGGTGGCGAAGTATTTTGTCGAACGGCGTGCAGGTGGCGTTACAGCGATGCTCCTACCACGCATGTGTCATGGCGCTGGTGCGTCAGAGAGCAGCAAGGACTGTCGCAGATGCAGCGAACGCTTCGTCTAGTGTAGGTAGTGGAGTTCACGTAGTGCTTCGGTCGCGCATGTTGCAACAGAGTTCGTGTCAGTAATGGACGGCTTAGTACCTGTTGCACGACCCGGCGCGGACCGGTTCGAGTCGCTCGGCTATCGACATTTGTCGTAATAGAAAAAGTGATTTACATTCCGGCGAGGATGAACCGTTCCGATTGTCATTGTTGACGTTTCTTGTGGTGTGACAGTGTGCTGGCCGCCACCGCTGCCTTGCGCCACGATTCTCGTGTGCAGACACAGCCCGAGGTACGCAGCAGCTACGAGCGAAACAATGGGGATCGTGCAGAGCCGTGCCGGCGAGAGCGATGGCGGTGTGCGTGAGGTATTCATCGGTGGTGTCAAGGGCGGCGCGGCTCATCAATCCTGTCATCCTCCTAGTCTCGGCATGGGAAGTTTGGGTGGACCGCACGCACGGAGCGGCAGCGTCCGCGGCGCGCCAAGGCAACCGATGCCCGACGCTGTCGAGCTCGAGAGGCGCTTCACCAAAGTTCTGGTGAGTTTCTCGGACTTTTTGCTCCTCTCCGCCCGTCGGATTCGTGTAGCTCCTAACGCGCACATCCGGCACGTCTCGCGCGGATTAGATGCACACACCGTTTCGCTCGAGTCGAACCTTTCTTTGATCCACGCCGAGGCCAGATCTAGGAACTGTCAGTGCTGACGCGAATACGCTTGGATTCTTAGAATTCAAGAAAAACGTTGTTGCCATTGCCGGCGACCTAGTACGCAGGTGCGTACTGGTTTGTTCGTTTCAGTACGAGCCCCTTTAAGTAACAGCATCGACGATTTTTATTTCGTTTCCCACGACATGTACACGCAGATACAGTTTCAAAGTTTCCTAATTAATTGTGCAATTATTGGAAACAATTTCTGATAGGTTTATGCATGCGAGTGCGCGGTGATTTTTAGAAAGCATTCACGTTTATTTCTCTTCGTTAAAATGCGCCAGTTCTGAAAACCGCGATATCTCGGAGAAATGTAATCGATGTGCACGCAAACGATGCTTACAAAGCTATCCTTTGAAACGCCAGATAGAATCCGTTTACGCCGACATGCGTGAACGCCGAGAGTAATAGGATATTAATTGAATTGCTTTGATCGGCGGTAAATCGCGTGGCGCATCGACAGTCGGATGATCCAGTTTACGTTAACTGGAATCTGAAATCGCTGGCAAATACGATCGTAGCAGAAACGATAGGGAGCAACAATTCCTAGTAAATCGCGGCTATGTAGATACCGAAACGTATACCGCGACGGTGTGCTTCACCTACCTTGCACTTTCCTGCACATAACGTTGACGTAAGGGCACGATCATATTTATCTTTACTACCCCCAAGGTGTAATGTAAGTAACAAGCTGATCGGTATCGACACGTGTGGCCCGTAACTTATAGCCGCTAATATCTGAACTCGAGTGAACTCGAGACAGCGGTTCTCTGGAATATCGATATTCATCAGTATCCCCGTATAGTTAATATTGATTACGAACGGAAATGATCGTTATGTTCTTATTTTCACTGTAGCCGTATAGAAGCAATTTTCGCTTCGATTTTTATTTCACGAGCCATCTTAGCAAATAGAAAAAGGAATTGTAAAAAAAGATAAGAAGAGAGGATTATCGAATTTTGGTCAAATAAGGTTTTTTATAACTTGCGAAGGCATTTTGTGAACTTTCGTACCAAGTATCAGCCACTACTCGAGGGTCACTAATTTTATTGTCGAGATGAAATGTCGAGAGGTCGGCAGCGAGAATCCATGCGGCGCGGAAGGGAGACAACTCAGGCAGCACGGGGTTGAGAAAGAGGAGAAAGATGTGTATGTGTATACGCCTACGTAGCGGCTGCTCTCACCAAATAAGATTCGATTGTGCATCGAGACGACCATAGCAGCAACTACGAACATATCGTAAACAAAGAGACCCCTTTACGGATCGCATTAACTCGCAGCCATTCGATTCACTATCTCTTTTGCTCTCACTCTGCCTTTCTGACACCATGTCCGGCCCCGCTTGGCTTCCAACCTCCGTGTCTTGCTTTTAACATCGATAATTTCGACGATTTCGGTATCATGAATGCGAGCCATTGTACCCACTCTAGCTACCGTCGGCCAACCATTTACATTTTGTGTAATGCTATGCGCAGTCACAGTGTAATATACTATTTTATTTATTGAATTTACCTTCTTCAATATTTATTGCAGTGACCATTATATTATAGTGATTGTATAATCGTAAAGAAGGTGATTCCAAGTTCAAACGCCAATCGAAAATGTAGAGTAAAATTTGTTGCTACGAGTCTTCATTTTCTAGAAGATTGAGTTTGAAAATTTTTTACGGATGGGTAGACCTGATTAAAAATTCGCAGAGTGAAGCAGTAAATATTCTAAGAGCCTTTTTTGAGTGGTGTTTTCAAACAATTCCACCGAGTATACATGTGCCCAACCAAGCATCAATTTTCTCAGAAATTTACAGTGTTGCTTTACAATTTTAGATTTATTTCTGCAAATGTTCATTTCATCCAGAGTTGTGCCATATTTTGCGCTGCAATCTGCTCATTTCTTTCAATTACTTACAATTAGTCAGGTGCACGGGTACACGACGGAATGTCAAACTGAGCTTCTTTTCGAAAACGGAGGCAGGGCCGAATTTGCATATAGGCTAAGCTGCAGAGCGGCAAATTTTTGGGGCGGCAACCTATATGTCTATTTGCTTAATATGCGAATAAAATATTAAATCTAAATTAATAGAAAGTGCCAGGTTTTTATTTTGGCTATTTTACTGGGGCGATCTTTAAACACAGAGGCTTGAGACAATTTTAAAAACAACTCACTGTTTTTTCATATAGCGAATTAGCAATAACTCATATGTGAGGTGTCATATTGAATTAATTTTAAAATTGTCACAACTCTTTTAAATGCTCGTCAGCCTGGGGGTGGCAAATTTCCAAATTTCCAAATTCGCCCCTGAACGGAGGTTTATATAAAAATATTTTATTCTATATTTTATATTCGTTTCCGGAGGTGGAATAACCTCCTCGATTGTACCACTTATTGCATACGTTATTTAAGTATTGCTTATGTAGTATTTCGTGGGGCATAACGATATACAGAAAAAATGGAGGTATGTAAATATTTTTCACTTCATTTTCACACAGAGCAGCAAATAATTTGACAACAGTTACTTGAACTCGTATTTTTCTATACGTTCGACCCAAAGGTGCGGCTAACTGTTGTTTTGTTACACCTGACGCTCGATAGCAAAGTATGCTGCAGGTCGTTATAACAGCTTCTTCGTAAATCACATTTGCCAGGCATTGATATTGTCTGCTGGCAATAATATAAACGATAGCTTAGATTAACATTCTCCTCTAGCATGCATTTATCACGCAATTCATTCGTTTCCAAAATGTAATGGCAATTTTAAATCGTGACCCAATCCATGACTATAATAATAAAAGGCAGTGATTCCACTCCAACTAACAAATACTTGTTGCTAGCAATAAAACTGATTGAGCTTCACGTATTTGTCTTGGAAATAATATACGACTAAATTTTATCAGGATCAGAATGCATTTTCATCATTTGTTCAATTTTCTGAAGATTCTTTTTATTTCTTAAGTAACGAGCAACGACCCAATTTTATTCACAATGAAACAATAATTAATGCGCAATTTAGTGACATGGAATTACTTTATGAGCAACCTGTTATGGTACAAAGAGACCGAGGATGCGTGGAAGTTTATTAGTTCTTAAATTTATCTTCCATTTAAATAGTTGCAAAGCCAAACCAGGAAATTTCTCTAAAAACCCAAGAAGCTTATGGGATAGGAGGCTGATTCACCGAGTCAAAGGCCGTTTCTAAATCGGTAAAAATGACATCAACTTGATGTCCCTTGTCCATAGCTTGTGTAACGTAGTAATTGAATATTGATAGATTAGTCACTGCGGATCTGCCAGGTACGAATCCACGCTGATCATATGAGATATGGTTTTCCAAAATTGTTTGAAGTTTTCCAGATGATATTTTCAAAAGCGCCTAGCGAAAGTGTTTAAAATAGATATCGGTCTGTAATAATTGTTCACGAGCGACTCATCGGCTAACTTAAAAATCGGGGTAATTAAGCTAGCTTTCCAGCGTGACGGAAATTTACCTGAACCCAGGGATTTATTAAATATTATTCACAGAAGACGGGCAATAATAAACTGACAGTTTTTAATAAAAACAGAAGGGATACCAGCCTCACCGGGAAGACGACCTATTGCGTTAAAAATTCACTGATTTTAATGTTAACTGTGAAATTCAGTACGCGTGCGTTAAGCCGCGTATTCACCTGTGCATTCGCCCCGAATGTGCATTCGGCGCGCACCGATTTTTTGCTCGTTCGGCGCGCGGCGCGCGTTCGGGCCGATCCGCTTGCCGGCGGTCCATCGAAGCGTGCATTCGGGTCCGAACAATACCATCAAATGGACGCCGCAAATTTCACTCAACCCCGAACGCGCGCCGAACACCGAACGAGCAAACAATCGGTGCGCGCCGAATGCACATTCGGGGCGAATGCGCAGGTTGATTCGAACGAAAAATTCTCTATCGAGCCTTCTTTCTAAAATGTAGAATATGCCCATGGTTCCATAATTCTTGAAACATTATAACGGGAACTATATGTTTTCGTAACTAGGAAATAGTAATTTATGTAACTAGGAAGACTCTCTTTGGATTTATTAATACGTTAGCGTTTGAACACCGAGAATGATAAAATTTTTATCAAGTATCATTTCTACTCTGAGAAGAGTAGAAGGTTCCACGAATAACGCGTTGTCGCGGTTATTTTAGAAACCTACCCAGCCAACCGGAAAACGTTGATTGTCGTGGGGAGCGCGTCATTAACGTTACTAATTAAAGTTAAACGCTTATCGTTTAGTGAACCCTTCGTAAGATAGTACACCCTGCTTTTTTCCAGTCGAACTCATAGTCCATTCGTTCGCGTGGAAAAAGAATACTATTAATAATGCAAAGTATAGATTCTAAATTTTAAAATTATTACAATTAGTACTCTACTAAAACTAAACTCTGATGCTTATTAATTGTATACCGAAGTAAAATATTTGTTACCGATTAAATAGACAAAAAAGATGTACATTAAAATTAATTACACTTATTGCTTATAATTCTCTGCATTCAAGTTAAAATGATATCCTTCGTCTTCTTAAGTATGAAATGTTACTTTGACAGGAAGAAGCTTAGAGAATTTTTTATGATTTGGAACTAAAGGATGAGCTAGTAATAGTAAGAATAATAAATTATTTTTTAAAATTTTTTAAATAATTTTGTTTAACTTTTTTTAAAATTCGGGTCCTCCCCTTGTAAGTACACACAATTTCTGTTTGCCGGGCAACTAGTTGCCCATTATTCTCCTTCGTTTCCTTATTTCTTTCTTCTTTATTGATGCATTGTGTATTTCACCAGATCGACATCTCCATTTTTTTTATGGTAATAAACAATTTTTTTAGAACTCGCCAATTAATGTGACAATTTAATAATCCGGCGTGGCTTTAAGAAAATTTATTCTGCCATATACTGCAGAATAACAATCTTATCGCTGATATTATCTGCCTTTCTCGTAATTCTGAATGAACGCACGTTCACTTGAAATATATCAAAGTACACAAAAACGGACGTGTAAACACAAGATTGCGTCGAGTATAAAATTGTATCGTCATTAGTGAGTGTATTACATCAGCAATGTGTTGAATATGAAGTGGTAAATATGTTTTCAAATGTCACATAGTTGACGTCGAATTAAATTAGAAATACGACGGACAACATGAAGGATGAATGAAAATGTGAATGATAGTGTGAATGAAAACTTCTTCCATTCATGCAGTAATAAGTAAATGTGGTCTATAAATAATAAATATAAATGGAATAGCATTGATATAAGATAACTATACAAATTATAACCAAATGTCTCTATTAAATGTTAATTTTTTCTAAACCATTTACCAAGGATGTGACCATTTAGGTATATAAAATTTGATTTGAAATAACGAGGATGGGATATCGTTTGATAGTGATTACAGTAGTAACCCTAGTTGTTAGCGAATTGCTCAAGCACCTAAAACACATTTGTTAAACTTTAACAGTGTCAATAAATACACTCTTACGATTATCACATTTAACTTGAGAAAAAGTTAATTTCTTCAAAGGTGTACATTGAAATTAAAATAAAAAAGTAATTGCTACATTTGGGCCGTTTATTTTGAAAGTGACCTAAGTCCATTTTATATTTAAAATTTGTTTATACCTATATCAATTTTCAATACTAAATTCAAGTTGTGCACGTTAACACAGTCAGCAAAAAACAATTGACAAATGGGCTTAGGCCACTTTCAAAATAAACGGCTCATTTCACGATTATACAGTCGAACCTCGATAACTCGAAAACCCTTTTATATATGTAGGCATATTTTATATATGTAGGCATTTTCGTTTGTTGAACTCGAAAACTCGATAAGCCGAAACCTTTATAATTCGAAGATTTTTTCCCTTCCCTTGAGATTCCAGTTATCGAGGTTCGACTGTATTTTTTATACTGATCTAACAAGGTTACATATTGCTTTACACTCTTCTAATAAACCCCACAGAAAATGATCGAAATGGCGAAAGCGCATGATGCTTTAATGTTCTTTTAATAGTTTAGCAGCGTGTTAGAAATGATCACGAGATCGAGGTTCATTATAAACTCTTGTCGATGAGTCACCGGTAGATAGTCGTGCATTGTGTAGAAACTGCGGTTTGACTCACGAGAATCACTCCAGGGCCACGCAAAAATCTTTCTCGTGTCTCCCGCTCTCGTAGCGGAAACCTAATATATCTTGGTATTCTCTTCTTCTCTTCCTTGCAATAAGGATTAGGAATTTCATCCGCTCCACTGTTTACAAATCGCATTTCATGAAATAAACGTTCACGAAGTTTTCATTGAATGCAGATTAATGACGATCAAAATTAAAATTTTTGACATAATCTTCCATCAAAGTATATTGTTTAAAAAAATATATATATATTGCGTAAGTAATATAGGGAAGCGAATATGAATATTAAGATAATAAAATAATAACGACTGGTTTCGCAACCACCCACACAATGTTGTAAATGTTAAAGAGACACGTGTATTTTGTTGTGTAGAATATTTGAACTCGTTTTGGCAATGTGGATCTGTCGAGTGGGTAGGTACGAACTGGTAAAGTGAAAGGAAAGTTGGGTATCATAGCGTAAAAATCGCTGCACCTAAGATTTATTCCTGCTTTTTACAGTACCCCGGCCTAAACCAGAGTTGGGCAAAATGTAATCTAATTACAAATTACAAAGCATTTAACTGTAATTAAACTGTAATTCTGTAATTGATTACACATTATTTTCTGCAATCGTTCATTTAGATAGTTGGCAAAACCAAATGGTCCACTACCTAAATTAACAATATTCTCTGTAATTAATCAATTACTCAATTAGTTTAATCGTAATTTGTAATTTGTAATTAGATTACATTTCGCCCAACTCTGGCATAAACCCATGAAACAGGTTTTTTTCTAGTATAGAAACAAATATATCGAATCAATCTTACAATAACTGCACTTTTTTAGTGTAATAGTAGGTGTAAGTATCAGTCTCAACTACGCTAAGAGTGTTATATTGAAGTGTTATCATTTCTCTATAATTTGACATTAACAAAAACGACTAAATTTTAGCGAAATGTAACATTTCCGATATTTTCGAGACTTTTATAATTTGTTACTATACTTCAGTGCTACAAACTTCCGCCAATATAGAAAATTAAAAAGTGAGGCATCTCTTTTCATAGCTATATATTCTTAAATATTTTACACCAGAATAATATACCTAAAGTTGAAAATTATTAACACTTCAGATAACACATTCTAGACTTCCGTCGTAAATACTGCAAGTCTTGAATTAAAAAAAAATAAGAAAATGTTTCATATTTTTTACTTTTTAGAAAAAAAATGCTTAATATATTTTTATTTTTTGGAAAAAAAATGCTTAATATATTTTTATTTTTTAGAAAAAAATGCTTAATATATTTTTATTTTTAGCATCTTACTCTGATTTCCTAAATGAATGCTGGATTATTTTGTTAATGTAAAGCAAAATACTTTTTCAGTTTCATTCGCTTCAGTTCTTCTGACTTTTCGCAGTCGCCGTCGGACAAACATGTCTTCATAAGTTGGCGACATTTATGGCGAAAACTGAACTGAAATTGAATATCTACGGCGACTCGCGAATGTAGAGGATCTTTCGATTGCCTTCTAGGGGTCACTATCTTGCATCCAGACCTGCGCTCGATCCTGCCGCATTCTTGAAGGACTGCCTGGACGAGCATAGACTTGCCAGCTTATAGGAGAGATACGTGCCCGCTTGTTTGCTCGCTTGATAGCAGAAGCACGATCCTCCTCGAGGGTTCCCACTGAACACGAAAATCTTCAACATTCTCACAACCGAAGCGAAACTGACCGACGCCCACTCCTTCTCTTCTCTTTCCCACCATCAGGCATCTCTGTCTCCTCCCTTCTATGCTTCTTTTTGACAATACGCCTGGAACGCAGCCAAACGAAATCGTCAACTGTTCAAACCCAGAATTTTATTCCTTTAAGAGAGACATTGCGTTATCAGGGCTCATTCATTCATTCATTACTCCATTTAATTTATTTCTTTGGGCCAATTCCACTTACGCCTAAATCGCCCGTGATTTTCATTAAGGTAGCTTCTCCTATACGCGACTAAACGCATCGTCAAGAACTTCAAAGTCGATTTTCTCGGAAATGAAGCGCGATATAAAAAAAAGTTACTCTTTCTTTCCGACTTATAACAATTAAATAAATCAAGAAAAAGGAATACAATTTTTTGATATTGCGCTTCATTTTCGAGAAAATCGACTTTGAGAAACACAATCAGTAGGCAGTAACACTAAACGTACCAAGCGGGGTTAAATGACCCCTTTCAAAATTTATTTTAATCGAAAAATGCATGAAGAAGAAACCAGTCATATGTAAACAGTGTAATTAATTGATTACTTTATTTAGAAAAATAAAAATATATGTTTGATTATTTTATTAGAAATCAGAAGTTAAGTTGCGAATTATTTCCTTTAATAAATTAAGAATTTCTTTCTAAAAATCAACGTTTATTTCATAAGGGGTCAAAGGACGGTGGAAGGAAGGTGGTAAGAATAGGTAGGTACGTGTAAAGTACCGGTACGTTTAGTGTTAAACCTAGGTGACAAACATGCGACATATCGATTATGCAAGAAATTCGGAAGGGTGTTAAGGGGTTACATACCTCCAGCCGCGGCGAAAATGAATAATTTAAAATTTTTTTTAAGGGTTTTATATAAGAAAAAAATTAATATACATGATTTATTAGTCGATAAAGTGCAAGACAAAATTTATTTACAATAATATATCTCCGTTAACCTTTGGAGGGCCGGGCTGACCACTACAGTGGCCACTGAAAATTTTAAAACTTGGACCAATGTTTCTAAGGGTTGTTGATATCGCTAATCACGATTCTAAGGTCAGAGTATCGAAATTTTACGCAGAAACAGTGTTGCCAACCTGAACAAGCCTAAATGAATAACAGCAGTTACATTCATATATTATTATTTTTTCCTTTTGTAGCTCTTTTCTTGTTTTTGTGTTATTTTTGTATTTGGTTTTTTAGTTTTCTGATTTTACTATTCATGCAGACTGGCCACTATAGTGGCCACCTAAGAATTTGGATACTTTGCCGGCCATTTTGGTGGTATATATGCATAAATTTTAAGTAAATCAAATTTACAATTTCAATGAAAAAATCCCGGCCTTCTAAAGGTTAAAGCATCGATGGATCTGAAAAATAAACTACTTGTAAAATAACGTTGCCATTATAGTCTCTCGGGGGCATTTCACACTTGTCCGTGTCAGTGACTGACACTGGCTGCATTGAACCGTCACGGAACTGACACGTGCGAATCCGCCTTAAAACGTCCTCGTTCCTCTGAATAACCGTAGACTGCCATCGATAGCCACCAGCGATTGACATAATCGTGTAATGCGTGGCCAACCGTGCTTCGGATACGATTGCACTGGGTATTATATGCTTGCCAAGAAATCGAATGGAGAATGTGGAAAAAGTCGATTCCGATAATGCGACTCTTCGGAGCTAAACAATGCCGTTCAAGGGCCGAAGCTGGTCTGAAAATATCCACAGGAAAAGATAAAACCAGCGTTTCTATATATAGAGGGGTGGCCGAGCAGTGCTTCTCATGTTGGTCCATCGTCGCTGATAAATTAGAAGCGTGCACAGTCATCGTAACGAATACGGTAGAAAACCCGTTACGCATTGAAAGGGAATAAAAAGCACGCTGTATAATTTTCGCAGAATTTGTTTACTTTACGCGTGACTATATGCGTTGGCATTCGTCCGTTGAAGAGACCATTTTTCTTGTTTCTTAAACGTTTGACTTTGTTTTTTTTTCCACAAAGGAACCATGTTGGTAGCTTTAGGTTTAAAGATATTTCTCAAACAATGGAGACGCGTTTCTGAATGCAATAATTTACAGATCATAGTTTCTTTGCACTTGGACACCTATATTTTTTAATCGATTCTGGTTTTTGTCTCATTTTTTAAAGTGTCTAGCCTGGAGATAATGTTACATCGAAATCTGCATAATTAACAGAATATTTAAATTTGTACAGTGAATCAACTGGCGAGCATTCAACGCAATTGAAATTTATAGTGTATTAGAGATAAATTGTCAAAGTTGAAGCGGGTTTTAATTGACAAGTGTATATTACGGTTCCTTAATAAGTTATGGTCCAAACTAAAAATTGAATTCAATCGTCGTTTCCACATATGGAAATTCATTTTGTGGATGAGTAAAATGAGATAATTAATTGTATTAGGTTAGTGAATTAATGACTGGTAAAGTTTTTCAGTCATTAATTAATTAAAACTAATACTAAATGGTACTTATTTTATATGAATATAAAACTTGAAGCTAGCTAAAGTGTTGGTTTTACATTTCACGCGGGGTACCAAGACTTGGTAAATATTTAATATGTAACAGCTTAGGTTAGATAAATATTTATTATCTAACAACTTGGGTTAGATATTAAATATTTTACAACCGAAAATAGTAAATTCCAAAGGAGCTGGGTGGTTTGCAAAAATTTCAATGGAAAGCAACATAGATTAAGCAGTTATCAAATACCAGATATATTGTTGTTAATTATACTTTCAAACAAATCTAACACGTGTTTCGATCGTGCTGCAACTGTGACCAAAAAACTATAGACGACTTTTTACTGTGACAGCTGTAATGTTCAGCTTCATGTTCTCTCATAATACGAGTGTTGCGTAACCATTGTTTTCGCCGCAAAAAATTATACATTCATGAAATCAAGGCTTTGATCGAATTTCAGTAATACGAGACGCGCGCCGCGTTATTGAGCAAAAAAGTACGTAATCTGTGTTACAAAACATCTTGCTGTTATCGTGACTATTTCTTTCCAACTGCGTTTCCCTTTATTTAATTCGAAAGTGCATTACTGTGCCAGAGTATGTAATCCTTGGACGCTCCTTTATTACGCAAGCATGCCAGAATATGTATAGGTACACGAAAAGGGATATGGAACGCTTTCACTATCGGCTAAGGGTAGAAAGTGGCAGCAAGTGCCGTTAAATGGGGTGAATAGAAACAGCGGAATGAATAGAAGTAAAACTTGAAATAGAAAGAAATAATTCATCAAAAATTGTTGTTTCATAATTATCATCTATCTTCACGTTTTTAAAATATTTCAAGAGCATTGGAAAAGGAAGATGTTGGACAAGTCACAGCAGTTCTTGAAGATCAGAATTTTGAGGGCTTTTAGTGCAAAAATTTTATTTCGTACTATCCACTTCTTTAATTTTTTTTTTTTGAGGAATCGCTTATTTTCCAGTTGTACTATAATTCTTTTTCCAAAGAATCCACTCAAGGTTGAACTGCAGTAACATTAAAAATAAGCGAAAATGTTTGAAAATTGGAGGAGTGAATTTTTCTGCAGTAGCAAAACTCGTCGCGAAATTTTAGAAAAATTGATTCGGCAGTTTTTAAATTATTTAACTTTCAATTTAAGGTTGAACTGCAGTAACATTAAAAATAAGCGAAAATCTTTGAAAATTGGAGGAATTAATTTGTCTGCAATAGCAAAACTCCCTGCAAACTTTTAGAAAATTTGATTTATTAGCCTTCAAATTATTTAACTTTTAATTCAACATGTATTCTTATGGGAAAACGCAATATTGAGAAATATAACTGCAAAATGAAGACTGAAAATTATTTCAGTCTTCTTTAAGGCCAAAGTTTTTGAAATCTTGTGTACAGAAATATCAAGCACCGAACTAAATTGTCCCAAGAATTCCGGACAATTGATTAATATCTTGGAAATTGATTAACTTTTAACAAATATTGTCACTGAAATTCATCCTTAAAAGATCTTTCGGCTCAATAATTTACCACCCATTTGGCAAGGCTTTACTCATTTCCTTAGTATTATTTATTGAAAGTAGTGTTAAAATCGAGGAGATCGTATATGTTTTTGTTTACATGTCTATCACTCTAGTCTAACAAAATCAACTTAAGATAAATGGCCACGTTATCAGCTACATAAGAACATCCCCATTAAAAACAATTACCTTTTCTATCGATAAATAAGGAATGTGAATCATCAAAATTATCGGCCTCCTTGTTTTCCAAATTTTTATGCAAATAACCAAAATGTTTTGAATATTTTGCTTTAAGTGCTCGGTGCACTGGCGAAAGGGGAGCCCTCATTGGTGGAACTTCCCCTGCTAACCAAGCGCGATCATTACAGTGGTCTGACTCCATTGAACATTATTAGCCGAAACGAAGTCATTACAGCTTTTCTATCGTAGCGGCTCTTGAGCGACGACAAAGTATGAGAAATCACATCATTTGTAATGCAGACGCCGAATGGGGCAGAGGCCATAAAGATATTTATATATTTTTCCCGCCTGAAAGGAAATGTGGGACATTCTCTTGCATATCACAAGTGGCGTAACATTCAAGAACCGCGGATTTTACGAGGCAGTGCAACGATACGCATCCACGTAAACTCGCAATTTGTGTGGAGTGGTGAAGGTGAAAGCAAACGGTTTTAAAATATCAGTCGGAACATCCACGTTTTTACATCTCAATATTGCTTTGGCAACAAAGACAATTATAAAGTTCTAAAAAAGAAAATTGTAGTCGCTGTCACGTATGCGTGGTTTCTCGATTTTCGTTTACCACTTTCCGCGAGTTTAAGAAATCAACTGTATGTCGTATTTATCGCCGAAATAACTACACTATTCAGAGATCTTAATATATAAAGCAGAAAGTTTATGTTTATCTGTTGCCCAAAAACTTTCGAACGGCAAACTGTTGAATAACGAAATATGCTTCAGCTCATTACGCCTGGCGAATCCAGATGAACCTGACTATTAAAAAAAAATGAAAAGAAGAAGGGAACTATATTTTTTTTATTTATAACATTAGCTATTTATATTTGCTTATGGTTCCAATAGTCCACATCACTTTTATATCCGCCTTTTTTGCCGGAGATCGTAATAATATTCTATATGTAAAAAATTGGTGGGAAAAACAGTGCAATTTGAGTTATGTAGTATGCACGTCAATGAATACGCTGAAGAAAATAATATCTCACCTCAGACTAAACAGTTTTCGTTCTCTTTCGTGGACCGAAGTTAAAAATAAAATTTCCTTTGCTCGTTTCTAATTTAATTTAAATCTCGTATTTTTTGTCGAATATAAAGTATATTTGAAGATCCAATGGGACGAGACATATCAATATTTATGTCCAAAATTTAACACCTGATTTCACATAGCAGTTCAAACATTCTAACAATAAGTGTCTTCCTGTAAAACTAAGAATTTCGCCTGAAACGTTTCAATGGTTTCCAAAAACCAATGAATAGTTGAAGAATTTAAAAAAAAAATATCGACAGTGAACGCAAGTTTGCCCCAAAAGGTGCGGCCATCATTAAAAGCTTTAGCTCGTGGTATACGTATGTACTTGAATAAGATGCGCGAGGTATTAAGGCTGATTCTCAATATCCGTCTACTAGGCGGCAGCGGTAGGCGCTCGTCAGTCGAAACCTTTTCGGCAATCGATTTCTTTGACGGCGGATGCTGGACAAATGCATATCGAGAATGAATCTTTTGTGCAATCGTAGCCTGCAAGGTAAATCGGCGAGAAGAAATGCGTTTTAACGATTACGTAACCGCGCGTCGGAAGATACGAAGGCAGCGCGCAGAAATGCTTTCACTATCGACAGACTGGAAAACGTGTCTCGGTAGCGGCGTATTTTTAACGCGGATCGTCGGCAGACAGCTTTATGCAATTTATACGGCTGAATTGAGCTGGGCGTTCGTGAGCATGCAGGCGTGTGCGCAGGATACCCTACGCACGTATGCGTGCGCGACGCGCGCCCATACCCCGACACCTCCCGACCCGACAATGGAAACGTTTGCGTCTGTTTTGCCGGTTCTCCTCGCCGCTGTGTCTCGCATAGCGGGCCAAATGTCCTTCGAATTGTGATTCCGACGATGCAAACAGGATGTCCAAACGATACCGCTAACATTGCAATTTTTACGTTTCGCGAGCCTGCCGGCTGTCTACTGTGGGAACCCTTCGAGAAATGCTTTGCTCGCGCACTTTGATAACACGTTTTCAGCCGTGATTCATATCCATATTTACATCGTCAAGCGTGCGTTGGTCACTTGATTTAAAAGATTGCGTAGGAGCCGTGAGATAATGTAGGGAAACGTTAAATTTATTTATTTAGTTAAATGGAGGCTCTTTGATAAATACAAAAAATACAATAGTATGTATATACACTAAATAAATAAATAAATTGGAAAATGAGTGAAGTTACTATAGTATAAGCCACGTAGAAGAATCTGATGTTACGTATACAAAGAGAAACATGAAAATTATGAAATTATTAATTGTTACAGACGTGTTTTATTTGTAAAGAATTTTTTTATTATTATTCCTGTCTGCCCAGGGCCGTTGGTAGCGGGGGTGCAGAAGGGGTGGCCGCAGGCCATTATATGTAAAATTCTGACTAATAAGAATAATAATTGAAACTTATTAATGATTTCATGAAATTATTAATGATATTCCTTTTCTCATTTAAAATTCTTTTAAATTATCCAACGCTCGTTTTCGAGATAAAAATTCATAAGTATAACCAATTTTCACGAAAATAAGCAAACATCGAAAAATTCGAGGCCCTGTATTTTTTAAACAAATACGAAATCGGCAAAATGATGACTTAAACCCCTCCTAATTTCACGAAGACTACAACATATTCCATTTTTAACAAAGTCAACTTTTTAAAACTATGTATATATAAATATAAAATTCTTAATTAAAGAATATTGAATTAATAAGGGCGGCAATATTGTTTTTGCACCTGGGCGGCCAAAACCCATGAACAGCCCTGTGTCTACCTGTTTTTATTCACGTTTACGTTAAGAAGATTGTAAAATATATTTTAGAAGATAGTGACGTCGTGTAATACACTTGAATAATATTTTTCAAATCGCAATCTCATTTGTTATTAAGAATATCGATTTAACTTCGGGCTTTATTATAGCAAATATGGTTGAGTTGTGCGGATTAGAGTGTGTATGTATCAGTGGCGTAGCGCATGTTATTAATATCGTCCATTTCACAAGAAGATACGAGTAACAACATCGTCTTGTTGCTGCAGAAAAAGATGTTGGGGAAACAGGACTCGAGAAAATTATGGAAACATCGTAATCCTGTTCGTTTACCCTTTTCACTTTCATACACATAATAAGAGAACCCGCATGGCTGCATGTGGCTAAGGGGTATCTACGTTTCATAAAAGTGAAGAAGAACTCGTCTGACTGGCACGCTTATCGCATAATTACCTGCTTGTAGCCTGGTGATAATGTTTATTACAGGAGTTCCTGTTTCAATTATAAAAGATGTGCCCCTATTGAGTGTGCGTTTTTTTACGCTGCTACAACATTTTTATTTGCATAGTCTAGTTATTACACCGACGTTACTGAATTTCAAAACGACAGAGCAGATTCCTGTAGAATTCTCACGTCCGTAGCAGTGAGTAATAATATAACTAGAAACGTGTCCGGCATTTTGAAATTAACTGGATATTATATAATATCCATGCTTCCTTATCTAATCAAGGTTAACACAGCCTGCCCGATAATACGTGCAGGCGTTATTTAATTATGTTTTATTCCATATAGATAATTGAAAAGTTAACACGTGGAAGTCGAAGTGATTCTAATGTTAGCCTCAGAAATAGAAAGTGCGCTTGATTTTTGCTGCCATGTTGCAAGAATGTGTTGTGAAATTTTTATAAATCAGCTAGTGCATCGTGATTAACTCCAAGGTTCAAATAACATTGGAAACTGTATATAAGAACATGTAGACTGAGTCACAAAATTATTGCGACAGCTTGTGTATTTTATAAAAACAAATGAACTTATAATTAGAAACTTTGCAATCCGTGCTCTTGTTACTGTTATAAGTAATAATATTGTTTAGTAAGGTGTTCAAAGTTAAAAAGAATGTATGTACTGCAAAAATCTGAATTAACAGTAATTAAGTGCAGAGACAGGTGATACAGTACACTCACCCCTCGATTGACGTGGTACTGTTTTTACGCGGTCAGAATATACATATTATTATGCACCTATACTCTTGCTAACTTAACTAAAAATAATTGTGCAAAAAAATCATTTAAAAATAGACACGCTGATAATGAAATTGAAGTAGAAGCGCCAAAAATTGGGGGTGAGGGGGTTGTAATTTCGAACCAAATCAAAAGGAAATGTTACTGACAGCGATAAGGAATAAAATTTAAATTTGTTTTCCTGAATATTCGTTATTACTGTTTTTGGGCAAATACGTGAAATAAATATTTTTACAATATACACGGGCTTTTCTTTTCGTATTTTTTTTCCACTGACAAACTCCATTTATGCAATTCTCAACCGCCCAAAAACCTCCGTGGAACGAATACTTCGCGTGACTTAAGGGGCAAGTGCATGTTTTCTGTTCAGGTAGGCCAGATATCCATCTCAATCGAGCTCTCGATGCCTGATTGAGAACCAATCAAAGGAAATTAATCATTTCTCGATATAGCTGGCTTTCGTATTCTTTTTGAATAAATATTTGTACGAAATCAATTATTATTGGTATACCAAGCCTTCGTTTTTGTCATAGCCATTTTTATTTACATTACTTCCTCTAATTTATCATGATTTTCCAATTTCGCAATCTTCCAGGCACGTCTACCGCCTTCATTACTCAACTTATTTTGAAATTCCAATACTTTTGCTCGATTATTTTTAATTTCAGTAGTCGCAGGCTTTCCAACATTATACTCCGCCACTAAATTTGAAGCACGTTAGCCATTTTTGAAACTTTCAATAATACTTAATTTCCCTTCCTACTTCAACACCAGAGATGGGCATTATTTAAATAAAAAATGATTTAAATAACGTATCAAATAAAAGAGGCTTTACCTTTATTTGTCATCAAATAAAAATAACTCAGAGTTATTTTTATTTCAAATAAAAATAAGCCAGAGTTACTTTTATTTCAAATAAAAATAAGCCAGAGTTACTTTTATTTGAAACGTCACAAATAATTTTTTTTTGGTCGACGAGAATTAAAACTTATGGTGTATAAATGAAATGAATGCATTCGTACTGAACTGTGGCATTTGAATCAAGAAGGGTACGCGTTGCAAAATATAAATGGTATTAGCACAAACTTGTGCCGCTATAGGTGACTCATTCAGTGTTGCGATAATCGGATAACTCGTATTCGGATAATCGGCGTTTCCGTTAAGTGACGCTCTACTGTGATGGAAAGCACACCACGAAACGGTGTACGGCCAAATGGCGTGCACGTGCGAATAGAGCTATTTCTGCAGCATGAATAAAGGTTCCTTTACATTCTACATGCATCAGACGCCACGCACAGCTGTCGGTGGCGCCTAAACGCTCTTGCTTGACCATGAACTAGCAGTCGTCTACCGAATCAGGAAAAGGGTCACGTTCGCTGGTTAACCTTTAGAGGGCCGGGATTTTTTCATTGAAATTGTACATTTTATTTACTTAAAATTTATATAAAATGATTTAGAATTTCGACCGTAAAGAATTTTTAAAAACTGAATATAAATGTTATCGGCGCATTGGTTCGGTCTATTTTAAAGAATGAAATAAAAGCTATTTTGCAAATTTAATGATTCAATTTCCAACATTTGAAAATTTCAAACGTGAAAATTTCACAAATGGTCACAATACTGACCGAAACGTTGGAAATTTAATCATTAAATTTGCAAAATAGCTTTTATTTCATTCTTTAAAATAGACCGAACCAGTGCGCCGATAACATTTATATTCAGTTTTTAAAAAAACTTAAAATTTATGCATATATACCACCAAAATGGTCAGTAAAGTATCGAAATTCTTAGGTGGCCACTATAGTGGCCCGTCTGGCCCTCTAAAGATTAATAATTATTTTTATTTTAAATCGCAAATAGAATAGGGTAAACCAACCAGTGAATGACCGAATTGTTGAATGAGAAGCCCAGTAAATGACCGCATAGTTTTATTAAGAATTGTACTTAAGTAATGTTTGTTTAATACGCGTAACTAAAAATATGGGATATTAAAAGTCCAACTACACTCCATTTATAAACATATAATTTTTTAATTTATAATTGATATTTCTTTGCCTAATAATTAATAATATTATAATAATTAATAATAATAATTATTTTCTTGTATTACAATTACGATGGTGATATGTCATATGTAGATATGACAGGATATTTCGTAACAGGATATGAATCAAGTTAATACAGAATGAAGCGTCGAAATGAGCGGTGAAATGCGATGAAATATCCTGCCCCATGATTTTATTTATAGATACATAGCGATGAATAATCATCGTAATACTAGTACAATAAAATAACAATTTTATAGTTTCTAGCGTGTTTTTTATCAAATTAAACAAAATCGTTTAACTTAACCCTCGGTTGTCACACTGAGTCAAATTGACCCTGCAATTTTTTAAGCAAAACACATTCTCGGAATTCTTATTACTTCAAATTTTTTTTTTAAGCATGATGACACTTTAAACATCAACTTTCAACGATGGGCATATATTCTACATTGTTGAAGCTTTATCTCAGAATTTTTTAGACTTAATTTAACAAATAGTTTTTAAGTAACAACTGATTGAAAATTGGCAGGGTCAAATTGACCCAGTGTGGCAACGACGTTAAAAAAAGTAGGTGTGACAACCGAGGGTTAAAAATGTTTTTTATACATTCTTTATATTTACGTATTAAAAAGTTTCCAAACTAATCAATCGTCGATTTTTAATATTCTAAGTCTTCTCTACAGTGCCTTTCTATTATCATCATCATTAATGCCAAATCAATTATTAACAAATACTTAATCGTCGTTATAATTTGATGTGATTCTTTTCCCTTAATAGTTCAAGTGCTGCAAATTAAATTTTGTCAATGAATCTGCATAAAAGCAGATACACGGAATAATATTCGACAAACACTCGAAGGAAACAGAAAAGTCGAAAAAAGGGAGTGTACTTCGTTTTATTTCTCGACAGAATTAAATAGAAAAGATACGAGACAGAAGAATAGCAGAGGGGTAAACAATGTGAATAATGAATCGAACACGGGGCTTGCATACAAAAAAGCATCCTAAGATTTAGGTAACGTGAGCGTTCTACGAAACGGAAACGAAACACGTAATTGTACGTGAGTGGTAATTTTAGAGTGCTCTATGAAAGGAGTGCTTTCACGCGAGTAACTATTTAAACATCAGAAGCGTATTATAACATATTAAGATTTCGCTGAGTGACTCGACGATAATCCAGAGATATTCATTTTGAGAAAACAAGAAGCTGTATTGAAAATAAGTAGACTGTTTTCTACGCGCGTAAGTAGGTGTTGTTGCATGTGCGTGTGATGAAGTATCATAAAGAACGCAGCAGGACGGCAGATGTGCATCGTACTCCCAGGAAGGCGATCGTTGATAGAAGGGTCCCTTGCATTCGCAATCTTAACGAAAACAATTTTTCTTTGGACTTCTTCCAGGCCTTCAAGTTTCTCCAGATTTTCTTGTAGCTCTTAATATTAAGTTTCCTCATAAGGGATCGTCCTTAAATTACGCAACGCTTAATTACTTAAGTTTTCTTACAAAGGAGGGAGAGGGAGTCTATTTATTAACCTACTTTTCAATATGAGTAGCCTAAGAAACGTTGGTTCATCGCACACAGGAAATCGAGGGAAATGAATTATATAAATCTTTAAATGAATTTTAATAACTGAAAAAATGTACTGTGAAAAATATTATCTACGTAAGGAAGGGAAGGAGGAGGGGTTGGAGTATAAAATCCTACGAATTCTTATACTGGGGAAGGGTGCAAGAAATTGTCAAAATTACACTCAAGTAATTTAAGGACGGCCCCTAATTTATTCTTGATATCCTAATCTGTGATGACTGAGTCATCACGATTTCTCTGGAACCACTGAACCTATGACCATGAAATTTGGTAGGTAGGTTCCTCTTAGCCCCTAGGTGCTCGCTAAAAATTGTTTTTAAAAAACTCCAATTCCTTCATACAAAAAAAAATATACATATATCCCGGGCACCGCTGGGAACTTTGAGCCAGTTTGTTGTACGTATATATATATATATATATATATACTTCTAACTCCACAGTTTCTTGGCCTAGACTTGCACCAGTTCGGCTGATCGGACCGTTTGAATGACGACTCGGTTTTGACGGACTAACTAGGGAAGATCCCGAACCCGAAGATTCAAAAAATTTTGAAACTTTGCGAATATGTAGGGGATTTCCTCCTGATTACAACGCATTTTTTTATGCCCAAATTCACTCGAAGGGGGTGAAATTAACCCCTGAAAATTCGGCTATTTTTCCCATTTTGCGTTATACCTCGCGAACTCTAAGAGATAGGAAAAAAGTTTCAAGGCAAAAGTTACTTCATTTAATTAGATCTATCATTCGATAGAAAAATTATTTTACAGTTCACGAGTTATAACACAAAATAGGAATATAACCGGATTTTCAGGGGTAAATTACACCCCTTAGAGTAAATTTGGGCAGCAAACAAAAATTGCGTTATAATCGGGGGGAAATTCCCTGCATATTCGCAGTTTCAGAATTTTTTTAATTTCCGCGTTCGGGATATTCCCTTGTGAGTTTGGCTTCGAACAGCGGTGATAGAACATCGACTCTCTGTAGCATTTAAAATTGAAGACCACGTCCTGTCTTTCTCGTGACTTTTTCGCGGATCTTTCCACATTCAACTGGTCAATTGTTTCGTCACGAAATCCAATGACTCATTGCGAGTGATTATGGCGATGATGCCATGGGTAAATGAAAGCGAAGGGCACGAATGATATTATACTTGCCTTAAACGTTTGATAACTTTTCAAGTATACTTTCAAGCGCGAAAATCGATTATATCCATTCAGTTATAAATACTTTTCACACGTGGCTTATTTTTCATTCACCTCAACGAATAAAATCATCGGAATATCGTTTTTATTATAATTAGAAAACAAGTTTCGATAAAATTTTGTTTAATGCCGAAGAGGATAAATGAAAGTGGAAGGAAATGAGCAAAAACATGAAAACGTGTAAAAGGGAGAGAACTCGACGATGGAGTTAAATTTTCATGAACGTCGTCACAAAACCTTGGAGGGTTCAATTTTATTCTTCTCCCTCATTCGTACAATCGTGTTTATGTACGCGTACGCTTGTATGTAAATGCAAAGATACAGACAACATATATATATATATACCGGGTGTACCAACTAAATATATATCTGCCTTGCTTATTTTTGTATGAAAAAACTTCTCAGTACAAAGTCGCATTATTTTAAGGGGCAGGGGTAACGATGGAAATAGTTTTTTCTCGTGGTAATTTTTTAACCCGGCGCACAGTGGGCCGGATTTAAAATTTGGTGCCTTTTGGGTCTTTTTTTTAAGATATCGGAATAAAATTTGCGCCAAAAAATAGGAAAAAATTAAACCTTTCTAATGATGTATAATTTAATATTTTTTAAAATTGTTTATTTATTTTTCAATTTCTTTTACTGATTTGGGATAAAAAAAATTAATTCTGTTTATTTGGTACCTTGTTCGGGAAACTTTTCGTTTCCAAGTTATAAGCAAAAGTCGAATAATAAATGAATGCAGCCAAATATCGTTTTGTTTGAATTAAAGACCAATTTTTTGCGCTAAACATCATCTTCTATTAGTAATTAATGTAAATGATGTGTTGAAAAATAATTCTGAATATAGTAAGGAAATTTACGATAGAAAAATTTAATTTTCGAAGTTGGACGAAGTGGGATGTGGTTTTTACATAATCATATAGAAGAGGGTGTACTGAAAATATTCCAATTGATTAGAAGTTGGGACTCGTTGGGACTTGGAAGATATTCCTTGTCAATTTTTAAAAATATCGTAAATTTCCTCACTATATTCAGAATTATTTTTCAACACATCATCATTGGCCTTTAATTAAAAATTGGTCTTTAATTCAAACAAAACGATATTTGGCTGCATTCATTTATTATTCGACTTTTGCTTATAACTTGGAAACGAAAAGTTTCCCGAACATTCCATTTAAACTACTGAAAATGGCATTAAATAAGGTACCAAATAAACAGAATTAATTTTTTTTGATCATAAAGCTGTAAAAAAAATTGAAAAATAAATAAATAAATTTACAAAATATTAAATTATACATCATTAGAAAGGAATAATTTCTTCCTATTTTTTGGCACAAATTTTATTCCGATATCTTAAAAAAAAAGACCCAAAAGTCACCAAATTTTAAATCCGGCCCACTGTGAGGCGTTGGTAACGTGGGGAAATGTAACAAAAGAGTATAAGATGGGGTCCCACAGACTCCGCAATTAATGTAGTGTATTATAGAAATCGATATCTTTAATTAAATTTTTATTACCCAAAAATACTTAACTAATTAAACATCTTTAATTTTCAACAAAAATATACTTCCTAAGTAGCGTATATAATGAACCTAACTAAATAACACTGCCACGCGTTCTTGAAAAGTTATACTCAATTAAAAATTTGGGGTCTGTGAGACCCCCACCTGACCAACGCCGGGTTAACGAGATTTCAAGGTCTAAATCAACCCAATATTTATTTTGCGACATCCTTGTAGATTATGAAAGAAAAAAACCAATTCAGTGATCTTAATAATCATACCGTTCCCATCATTTAATTTAAACGTCGTTGAATTTGTGTTTTCACACTCTACAAGGATGTCGAAAAATAAATTTAGTATTCCATTGAAAAAAATACCGATGACCATGAAAATAAAAGATTTCCACTGAAGCTTTGAAATAGTGAAACTTCGTCCTGAGAAGTTTTTCCTACAACAATAAATAAATCAGATATTTAAACGCTCCCATTTATCTGCTCCACCCTGTATACATAAATACAATATGCCTTGCTTTAAAAGCTCCCCTCATATTCCTGTCTCGCTCACCCGTTCACGTTCCATTCCGCTTCCTCCCGCGTTCCTTCCCATCGCCCTCGTTTTCCTCCCTCCGTCCTTCGTTCCCCTAATTTTTTCTTTCTCATGTGTCACGAGTAATCTCTATCCCTCACCCACCCCTTCATTTTTCTTCTTCCATCCCCGCTTGTTTTTAGTCGATGCATTTTTCTTAATTTCACTGCGCCTATCATAATCGTTTCCCTTAAAACCCGAGTTTCCTTCATTTCTCTCAGCCACCGTTTCATCCGCCTCTATTTTTCACCCGAGATTTGTCCCTCCCTCTTGTGTCTCGCTCTCCGGCGCGACAGCCAGCGCTCTATCCACAAAAATACAGGCCAGAGATCTCTGCCCGTTTCCTTTTTTCCCTCTTCGCCGAACGTGCTCGTCACTCCCAGTCCCCTTCTCGCTTCCGCCCCTCCTGCCTTCCTTCCTTTTGTCAATCTCTATCTCCCGCCAGCCTCACCGCGAGAGTTATACACGGAGGTTTATTCAACCGTGACGCCGGTGAGGGTGTCGGCCCGGTAGTTCGACGACTGCCACAACAGAGAATCCTAGGTGTGTCACTAACCGGTGTGCACTTGGGTGCAATCCTACTACCACAGTTATTCCACCTTCCTTTTTTTTTTTATCGTCCACCGACTCTTTTGTGTTCTACCGTTATAAAGGGGCACAATGTAGCACGCGACGGACTTGGTGACGCCTCAACCGAGCGCCAAGAAAACAGTCGATTCGCTGGCCCCCGCAGTCGAGCGTCGATGGTTGATAGTAGTTTCACGATCATTTTACAGCTCTGTCCCTCCAGCGATTGTCTGGATGATCCGGATTCTTCAGACTGGTTTCGAGCCTGTAAAGAAAACACATATATGTGTTAAAGCCTGAAGGTGTACACGCATCACGTAATTTGTTCGTCGTATTACATCAGAGTTGGGCGAAAGGAAAGCTAATTAGAAATTACAATTAAACTGTAATTGTGTAATTGATTACAGATTATTTTCTGTAATTGGTATTTTAGGGAGTTGACCATTTGGTTTTGTCAGCTATCTAAATGAACGATTACAGAAAATAAATTGTAATCAATTACACAATTACAGTTTAATCGTAATTTGTAATTAGATTACATTTTGCCCAGCTCTGATCGTCAGGCTTCGTTCTAGGGGGTGCAAGCAGAGTGGCAAAATTAAAATTAATAAAAACCAATGAGGAAGTTGAACTTTCTGAAAAGTGATTGAAAAGTAGGTAATACATGTTTGAATTTAGTATTAAGGGCTTATGCCTACCTGTGAGGTCTGAATAGACATGTTTATTCGGGAATTTTTGGGGGGAAAAACTTGAAGGCTTTTTGTAATCAAACCTTTATGCATACGAAAGTATACACATTAAACTACTTGTAGTAATTTTTGCGATGGAAAAGATAAATAAATAAAAGAAATATCAGCGATCTCCTGGCAACGATTTTCTTCAGTAGTTTATGGTGACCACTGTAATTTTGACCTGGTTCATCTGAAATAAAAAATTCGCGGGAATTTATATGGTATATTAGATTATCTAGTCCTTAATCGTTCATTATCCCAAAAGATTAATTTGCTACAAAATGGCGGCATCTCGTAGCAAAAGTATCGATTTTCGCCACAGAATCGCTCTCATTTTTCATCTGTAAAATAAAAACTACGCAACGGAAATGAAATAGCCGCGATTAAGGACTAGGTAATCTAAGATACTAACTAAATTTGGTCGAATTTTTTATTTCTGATGAACCAGATCAAAGCTACACTGGTCACTGTAATAAAAAAACGCTGCCAGGATATTGCCTGTAATTCCATTATTTATTTAGTTATCGCGTTGAAAAAAAATACAAGAACTTCAAAATATATACTTTCGAATATACAACTGTTTATTTAAACAAGGCTTCAAGTTTAAAAAAAAATACCGAGAATACTTATGTTTTCAGACCTTACAAGTAGGCATAACCTATTAAACTTCTAAATTGTTTTTAAATCACCTTATATAATCGAATAGTTTGGAGAATGAAGCATGCATGTACTTTTTTACACAACTTTAATCGAGGTTCGGATAATTGACTCTCTAATCTCTAATCTAACACAGATAGCAGTCTTACAGAAATACTTGGGAAAGTTTCCATTCGGTAACTTGTTATGTACATTTTTATTAGCTTGGGGAGTGTTTGCACCCCTGTCTACAGAGTAAAGGTTAAACAAATGGCCATAGGTAAAAAATGGTGGCAGCAGGTTCGCCTGGCACTCAATCGCATCAACAGACCCTCCGCTTTAAAATGAGCTTTAGATTTGATTAAATCAGAATGCGTCAACGAAAAAATAAAATCTGTGCAACGTTACAAGCATACTTTCAAAAGGACCAACACACTGAAATGTGAAACAAATCAAAAGCAAAATAGGCGTCTTCAAGAGGAAAGACTGATCTTTCCTGACGATTCCTTCGTTTTCCAGAAGCAATTAAAGTCAAAATAACGATTTTCGCTTCGAAGTTAAATACCTCGGCCACAAAAAATCGTAAAGCAACCAATGAACACTGATCTTACACGGGAAAGTAGTCGCTTTCGATTGGTATATATGCAACCTGCCTAAAAAATTTCATTCATCCCATGGAACATCACAAAGTAGAACAAAAATGTAAAAATCTGCAAAGTCCTCTTTATATCGCTATAACTTTGGCGAAAAGCACTACAGCTGAAATCTGAGAAAACCTGCTAAAAGTAGAGATTCCGCACTTTCAAACGGTATTTTGAAGATAGCGATACGATAATTTTTACCGGAGTTATAACAATTTCAACTTGCCCCTATTTCTCAGGTTCGTATAGGTGATGCCTTAATTTTTTAAATGATGTATTAAAATCATAATTAATTTTAAGAATTAAAAGCCGCGCCTTTGAAGTAGATACTTCAAATTGATTGTTACATATTTCAGCGATAGAAGGGTTTAATCAGTTTCACGGTTCGTGGACCAGCTCGAAAGCAGTGTTTTGTGTCCAGGGCTGCATCCATGGTAACGAGCTTGGCTCCACGCAGTCTGTGCACCCTTGCTTTACCTACCCTCGCCCCGTCCTCGTCTCACCTCCCTTCCGTCCTCGTCTGGCTGTACACCGCTTGGCGTATGCGTTTTCGCATCCCCTCGTATCTATCGGGCCACGTCGTCAGGGGCCATAACCTCCCCTAACCTTCGATCCTCCTTGAAACGATTCCAAGCGGAAACGTTCGGAAACCACTCCGTAATCATCCACTTTGTACTCGCGAAGCTACCAGTATTCTCGGGCATCCCTCTCGCGTGCGCGCATGCCTTTGTCTTCGCGAGAATTTCGGGACAAAGCCTTCAGGGATTTGGATCTAGTAATTGCGGTGTAAAGCTGGTTAATTAAAGCCGAAGATTTCTGAAAAGCGAATCACACATTCGGCGAGCAAATGCACGTGTGGATCGAACGGCGTGAGCAAATGTTCGCTGGGTACCTATTCGGTTATTATCAAATGTTTGCGCGAGCTTCTGGGCAAATGCTCGCGGCTCCCAGTCACGAGTGGAATCGATTCTGATTGCCGAATAGTGATGGGCGATGTTTGTGCCGATAATGCTTATCGATATACATTTTTTCGTTCAATATCGATACGAAGATCGTATTAATTTATCAATTAAAAAATAAGCTACAAATATTCACGAAGAAATCTTAAAAAAATTGTAACTTTTACAAATTTCAATATTAGAAGCTGAAAATCTACAGAGTTGTTGTTCAGATGTAATATTTTGAGGAAAAAAATAGTTTGTAAGTCGGCTTTGGAAAAAGGTATTTATTTTGCATATTAGAAAGTACGGAGGGTAGCTGGGTAGCTGACACCCAGAGTGTCAAAGAAGGCTTAAACTGAAAAATTGTAGATTTGTACGGATTTTAGTTATTTTAGTTTCTTTTTATTTATTTGGTTTTGTATAGGAAGAGTATCTTTTATTTTGTTATATTTTTGTAACTCCATAAATATTAAATAACTGAAATAATTTAGAATGAGTATAAATATTTTTTACTATTTTAATAATCTTTTTTTGTAAAAATTCGAAAATCGTTTTATCCGCATTTTATAATTTCATTTGTAACTTCATTGTGTACTATTGCGTTATAGAGTGCAAAATATAAAACATAAATTAATACAGCACCAATTTGTTACATTCATCCGTGGCAATGTTACTCTAAGCGGTTTCTATTGTAGAGTGAAGATCTTGGAAAACTTTCGTGTTATGCGTTTGCTCGTATTTCTCCGCTTGATTCACGGAGTTCCTACTGAATTTAGGTCAAGTGGTTGCGGTGGCCATGACAGCAGGGCAATATATTTTTTCTTAACAATTTTTTATTACCTCGGCAATGTGTTTGGAGCCGTTACCTTGTTTAAAAATGAGATTCTCGTTAATACGCTTGCGTGTACAAGGCAGCTTCGTACCGTTCAGTGTGGATATACAGGGTGTGTGGTACAACCAGCTGGGAGACAAGTTTTCATGAAAGTAAAAGGCATAGAATATACGTTTTTAATTAGTCGCGTAGTTTCCTAGAAAAATAAGCATGGCACGATAACGCTATGGAATTAGTTAAATAATTTTACCATAATTCATAACGGTGACTTTGATACAGAGATGGGCAAACAATTATTTGAAATAAAAATTTGTGTACGAAATTTTGAAACTAATGAAATTTGTAAACTTTAGGCGTGCAACAAGTCAACAAAATACCAATGGTCTATTTATAAAAATTAGAAATGTTCAAATTTAGTCAACTAGCCCCGGTCTCCCCTACTGTAATACAGTAAAATTTGTGTACGAAATTTTTATTGCAAATAATTTTTTGCCCATCTCTGCTTTGATATGCATTTTCTTTACAAACTAACAGTAGAGGAGACCGTGGCTAGTTGACTAATTCCCTTTAATTGTTTTATTATGTTATAAACTATGCTGCGATTCGCGATATTGAAGCACATGAATGACAAGCCTGCCATTTAATGTGTCACCGTGACAAAAACTTGCGTGTTCTATCAGTGAAAATGAAAAATCTAAAAAGGTCGGCGGAAAGTAAATATTTTTGTTTCGACTATGTATGAATTTTGTCCACTAAGTATTGCTTGGGTTAAAACTGAAAAGTAAATTTCAAGTCAACTAACCCCATCATATTTGTCAACTAACCCCACAGCCTAACTGCGACCACAAAAACTGCGACCTAGACTCAATTACAACAATTTTAAAAATTAAGCCTGTATACCTAATGAAATTTGCAAACTTTTGGTGTGCAACAAGTCTATAAAATACCAATGGTCTATTTATAAAAATTAGAAATGTTCAAATTTAGTTAACTAGCCCCGGTCTCCCCTACTGTAATACAGTAACATGCAGTTTGTAATAGTTCTACAAGCTATAAGATTTATTTTATATAGAAACTATATATGGAAAGTGTTATCCACGTTGCAAGCAAAGTTGCATTCTTCGTATCAAATCCTTACGAATTAATATATTCATTTAATTGTTCAAGATTTATCTGCCTGATATAACACTTGCTGCACTATGGCCTCATAAATAAAAATTGACAGGTCCTACACAAGAAATGTCTTCCACACATTCAAGTGTACATAAACTAGTTTTTATATTCAGAACCACTGGTTTTCAGAAGCCGAGCGATAAATATAAAAAAATCCACGTTTTTCCTTTGCTCTTTCACTGTATAGGCATCATTAATAGGCGACTGGTGGTACCACGATTTACCCGACACCCTGTATACTTAAAACGGCCATAAGACCATCAATACGACGTATCGGTCTTGGCCTGTTGCGAGAGGAGCATGCCCAATGCGCATTGCCCGTACGATTACGCTTCCGTCCCTGTGTTTTATGGTCGTGAAAGTGCATTGGTGTTTTAGCTCTTCGTTAATAAGACGCCCGGTATATCGCATTCGATCAGAGAAGACACTATTAAATATTAATTACATTACATTGAATAGGCGTTTATATGTTTCATAATTTCTTTGGTAAAATATTGACTTGCATTTCTAGGGTTGTAAGTCCTTTATTCCTCTCAGGCAAAATATAGCCAATTTTCAATTATAGCCGTATAATAATAAACATAAAAGTGATTGCACGGATATTTAATTTGTGAATCCTTAAAACTCTAGATGCCCAAAACACGAACTAGCTTGTTCCGTGATTCAAAAAGTCTGTTCGACACTCCCGACACTTGTACGTATTCATTAACAGCAGTTCTTAGGCATAGTTCGATCACCGTCAAAAGCATCCTCGGGTTGCAAAGTAATTCCGCACCGCAGGCGGCGCAGAAATGTGAAACGCATCAACAGGGGCTGCGGGTTCGTTATATCCGTGCTGCGCGCCGAGTAAATCGACTGAATTACCGCAGCCGCGCGCAGGTTTTGCACGCATTTGCGCGAAGAAACATACGAGGGAACAAAGAAACGGCGTGAACATCGACGGGATGGAGACGCAAGAACCGAACGAGCGAGATTAAACGGAAGGCGGAACAGAAGTAAAAACGGCGAAGGAAATGAGACAGAGGATGGGGTCAGTGGGAGAGGAAAAAAGTAACACAGCAATACAGAGGGGCGTGGCAATGGGTAAGAGAGAAAGAGAGGATGCGTGCCCGTGCGTCGTCGTGCGGTGAGCTCGCAAGGATGATGTCACTATGCGCAGTCGTCGGCACGAGTGCACGTGACGTTGTCACTTAATTTTAGACGACGCTCTTTCATTTAGCTTTACGATATTCCTCGAGCCGGTTAAGAACACCATTCAACGCCAAATCACTATAATCTCATTGGCAGAAGGAGAATATAAATATATATTTTTTAACTAACCGATTTTATTCCAACGTTACATGAAATGTCATTTCGTAAATTCGTATGATTCATAGCGGTTCGAAGTATATGTATAACTTTCCACGAGGAACATCTGTGCATACAAACGTACATTCACAGCATCGCTGCGTTTTTGAATGGCAGAACTGTTTTACAGCTACTACGCAATACTTCAGTTTTATAAACGAACGTCGCATGTCCCTTTACAGTTTAACTAACACTAGGGTAGGCGTCCCAAGTACTGCCAGTGCCCCTATTACTATCACTTTATTTATTTTACTTAATAAAAACGTAACGTAATTATAAAGAATAGTGCACAAAAAATGTCCTTTTTATTATTACACACTGTCTCTTATATATTACGATTTTATTCAGTAAAATAAATAAAGTGGTAGTAATAGGGGACACTGGCAGCAATTGGGACATTTACCCTACCACGTTTTAATCGAGACTGAAAGTGGAAGTCGCCCATTAAAGCCTTTCCACGCGAAACACTTGCTTGGCTGCGTTTTGCTTCCATTGCACATTTTGCAGCTTTTTTCTAGCTTCTTTATATTAGCAGTGTCTTTCTCAAGTGGATATATCCAAGATATCAGCTACAGGTGTATTTAAAATATTTGCGTGCAGAAGCCCTTAGCAACCATGTCGCCTGCATCGACTACGGTAATTTCCGCCTGTATGCGTGCCAACGTCCCTCCGTTCTATGCGCCCGGACCATCCCCGGGGATTCCCCACCACTGGCTTGCTTACTTCGCACAAGTGACTCTCTTCGTCCATGGGAAGCTGGTGCACCGTCAGCCGAGAGCAATACAGTCGGCGCCGGCGCGCAGCGTGCAAACTGCATTTTTTGTGTCAAACTCGTGGAACTTTTGATAGGAATAAGATAGGGGGATGATTCTTTTTCGAGGTTATAGTTAAGATGGTGCAGAATAAGGGAAAAATATTGAGAAAGTATGAAAAGCAACTTTTGACTTTGAAAGTATATGTCAAAGTTGACATTTTCGAAGAAAATTGCAGTTTTTTCGTTATAATGTATGGTTTCAGTTTTTTCTTGACTTGTTATATATCATTTTCTATAGATTTTAAGGCGCTGAATTCAAATCTAGCCGCAGAATTTGCGTTGCCCTCCAGGATTCTGCAAAGTCAAACAATAAGAAACCAATAATAACAGAAACAATAAAATTAATATAATAGTGTATATATATATATATATATTTATTGTATTTATATTAATATTATTTAATCAATATTTTGTGCAACTCGGGGACCTATATACAAAAATAAAAGCTTCTTTTGAAAAACAGTGTTTCATCCCAGTTTAGAAGCATTTATATAGAAAAATAGAGACATAAAAAGGTGGTAATTTTTTAAGGTTTTTCTAAAATTCAGTGAGTTGTTAAAAGGTCAATATCTAAAACCTAGCTAATTCAATTGAGATATTAATTAATGGACACTCAAGATAATCAATAGCAAACAAAAGTAGGTCCACGAAAGGGACAAAAAATAGTTTTTATCACAAAAATTCTTCTAATACTTATGTAGAAACGTGTCAGAAGAATGCAATAAAGAAACACTTAATTCTGATTAACAAACAACAGGTAGAATTACCATAGAAAGGGCTAGCCTTTATCATTTGAACAGTAATTGATATACTCAACTCTTATTACTTAAAATATTTCGATTATTATCTATGCAAAACTTACTACAGATTTGGTGCCATATTTTTTTTATCACAAAATATAAACACCAATTGTGTTATTTACCTTGGAGATAATCGAAGATGGGGAAGATTTCGTATATTATTTCAAAATTGCTGACAATTCTGCTGTAGCGTAGCTGGTCGGAATTTCCAATAACAATTACACGTTCTTTTTACTTGCGAGTAGGTATTCATAAGCGAGTTATAATTCTGTGTTTATTCACAGGCCTATCGTTAAGAGCATGTGTTGTAATGGTCTTAAACGGCTGCTGCATCAGATCTCAAATGACTCCTCGACGACAATTCGTCGAAGCTTAAGTGCTTGATAACAACTAATTCTTTCAAATTTAAAGGGTGTCTGCAGTTTTTTAGCCTTCTCGGCTGTATCCGATTTATTCGTAACTTCAAAATTGAATTCTTCTCTGTAGTAAACAGTATTTCAATTCTTAATTATTAGACATTATTACATACATATATTAAAAGTGAACACTTTAGCTTGCTAAATGGTGTTACACTTTCACATTAAGTTATTTGTATTCAAACTTACTTAAAACGAAAAGTTAGCAATTAAATAAAATCTGTCGCAGTCTAAAAAATACTCAAACATTTGAATTCATGCTGTTTATAAATTGTAAATTTTCAGAACAAAGTCTTCCACTTCTAAAAATTTCTAAGTGTGACATCTATTAAAAACAAGTGTCCCAGTCTCTCTTCAATTTATTTATTTCTGTAATACCACGACCGCACTAAAAAAAATTCCTGCTCTTCGTTTCGAGAAGATTACGATTCTGATTTCATTTGCAACTTTGCGTATCAAGCTTACTATGATCGTTACTACACTTTCCTGTGGGCTAGCATTTCACCCGAACTTTGCTAATCACCATCCTTAGTTACCCAACCAGTAGAACTCGCGTCTCGTATTATTATAGTAAATCTATATCAGCACTCGCTGTTTATCCTAATGTTTGTTGTTTCTGGTTGTCCGCTTTAATCTTCCAACCACCCGCTTTCTCTAATCTCTCTGGCTCGTGAGAATTTTATGTTATCCGTAGAATCGATATTAGCTCATGCCAGCTTTTCTTCTAAGCGAATCCAGAAATTACATTGGCGGAATGAGCTTGCATCTTCTTTGTTGCTGGCTAATGATTTTTATCCAACCAGAGAGGTTTCCATAGATGGATTAGAAAGTTTATGTAAGTGAAACTATTCTACCGTCACGTAAAACTAGAATACTAAACCAGTATCGTATGTGGCCAGAATTAATGATTCGTCAGCAGTATTTGTTTATATTCATTTTTTGTATTTGGATTTTGGAATTACTTGATTATTTCGAATATAGCGTATCAAACTTTCATAATCGAACTGATAAATCGGGTGCTGCATAGAAAGTTTCGAGCTACTTGAATCAAGTGTATATCGCGTTCGATATATTGAGTCTTTTTTAATTCGAATTTCGTGGCTCTTGAATGCTTCGAGTGCTTACAACTTAAAAGTATTTCTACGTGTGCTATGGTAAATTTGATGATTTTTAAAGTGATCAATACACCTACGTTCTGAGATCTTATTAAATCAGCCCTGGTATGTAAAGAATGTTTTGTTCGATTCTATTTAGGCGTTCATTAATTAGCGCAGTTAACTGCAAAAGTGGGCTGCGAAAATGTGAGAAGCTGCGTTGAATCTCACGGCCCTTCTCTTCCTCTCGATAATTTCGTTAAATAAATTGGAGAAACTGCGTGCCAAATACATATTCTTTTTAATTGACCGAAAAACCGTGAAATGATTGTTATAATTCTAGCATACTCTACACAGAAAATGTAACCACAGTTACTCGCAAAAGTGTCCACTCGCCCTCATATTTTACTTACTCAAGTAATGTTAAATTCAGAATTATGCATTATAATTTGTATTGATATAAACCTTGATTAATAAATTCTAATTAGTACCATCTATCAAAGAAATTTTGCTGGAACAATGGAAGAAGGTAAGCCCGAATTTCACGGGAAATTATATTGGGTACAGCTTACAATAAAATCGCAGGAATATTAGAAGAATATTAACTTATTCTAATTACGTTGTATGAATTAGATATTGAATTTGACCGAATATTTTTTGCACGATCTTCACTACATCCACGGATAAAAATACTTTCCTAAGTAAATTGTGTACAATTTTTCAATTAAATGCACCCGTGACGAAAGTATATTAATCAAGGTTTAATGCGAATTAAAATGATAAATTCTTACTTTGAAGTCGATTTAATCTGTAAAATATGTATGTTACATATAGGGTGGGCGGATACTTTTGTGAGTAACTGTATATGTTTTATACTCTCCTATTTGTGTAACTAATTTATAGTAATAACAACTGCAAGTTCAGAAGCTGTGAAAATTAAAGTGAAAAACTAAATGAAAAACTAAATGAATATTTGTATCAATGAAATTTTTGCTCCGGAAGGACCCAGTGCCCGAAGGCCGAGAGGAAATTTCTATTCTTGTTGAAAACGTGCATCCGGACCGTGCGGAAGCGGCATTTCCTTAATTGTGCCCCAACTTCCAAGAATAATTTGCCGTGGAACTATTTCATTCTTAGTTTCCCGTTTGCTATGTACTTGCAACACAGCTCACGTCCATCATAGTCGGTAATGAATTCCACTCATGCAATTTCGTTGTGCCAAATATGGTTCATAGTTCCCGAATTGAATCTAGAATCTAATAACAATTTACCATTCGTCTTTCGTGTGAATCTTCACAGTAACAATATGTAATTTACATTTTTTGTGCAAGTTAGTACAAAATAATATTAATTTTATTGCATTTATTTGCAAAAATTGTATTCGATTTTTAATGGTTTTATACAGTATTTGGTTTCTGTACGATACGTGTAATAATTTATAATATTAATATTATAATGTTATTACGCATACTGTATAGAAAGTAATATTAAAACTGTTATTTTACGCAATAATGCAGATGGATTATAAACCGTACTATCTTCTATTTATAATAAAATGTTTTATAATAATAATTGACTTCGAAAATATCGCAGAAACTTGATTATTTGTTATTTCATTGAATTAGTTATTACCCCTCATAAATTCGACGAAGATGTACCATCTGAATTAAATAATGCCTTGTGTCTCAAATGGAAGTTTGAAATCGCTTGAGATTTCAATCTACTGTGCATTATCAACTTGCTAAGTTAAAAAAAAGTACCGTCAGAACTGTCGACTTCGGTAATCTTAAAATCGAAAGTTTAATAAATTCATTAGTATTTATATTTAATGCCATTTCAAACAGTACCATTTGACACTGCCAGTTAAACAATTTCTTCGTAAGCACTCCATTTGCTGCCGTCATTTAAAAGAGATACATAAATTTGGAGTAGGTAATCGTAATAAGCTAAGTCTAACCCATCCTGCACAGCTTTAATACAGCCTTTAATAAATAATTATAAAGTGACTAAAAAATTTCTTTACATTTTCACTTTTTCATTACAATCCATATAACACTAATTTATTAAAAATTCCATTATTTACGACAATTTATACCTGGATATTTCTGTTGATTTCTGTTAGTTTTCTATGTTCCGTCTAACTGGAACAAACATTGCCACTATTCTTATAGAAGACAACTTGACACGTAGTAGTTTAAACAAAATTCTAATGCATGGTACCAAGTAGGCAATCAGTTAAAAATTAGTGGTCCCTTTAATTCCTTTGAGTTATCTACACAGGGAGCGGTCTACTTTAAAAAAGTATATATATACAGCAGCTTCACCCATCTATTTTTGTCCCTCTCCCTACGCATTATTTATAGAAGCCAATAATACGGTGAAGGGAGAACAGAACTGTGCACGTATGCACTCGATTTAGTTAGGAGGTTTGTTGAACTTGCCTTTTAGTGCGTAATTGCGTCCAGGTATATACATACTGTATTGCCACAAATGGGATCCAACGTAGCCAGTGGCCACGTCGCGGTTGATGATGGTGACCAGCTCAAGGAATCCATAACTTTGAATAACCTTCGAATTCATTCTTTCTTCCCAGAAACTCGCCAACAGAGCACGTGTCTCTGTTACTTTCTCCAAATAATTTCAATATCCTACGATCATTTTCGAAAAAAAAAAAATTTCAAAATCCCCATCACTCTTTTTCGAGAATTCTTTATCGAAAACTATAAAATCTTGAATTAAACTTTCTCTCGATATACTTTACGGTTTCCTAGATAATCACCTCATAAATTCTTCAAGGCGGTGTTTTCACCCTCCGTATTATTTTACTGCCGAATCAAAAATGGTCTACGTTGTTTAGCATCACTTGAAATACACCTTCGCAAAGTTTCAAATATGTTTGAATTTTCGAGTTGCCGAATATCCCCTTTGAGTGAAAATTTATTTCTCTTATTTAAAGGGAAACGTTCGGTGTATGTATTAGAAAATGGAACTGTGGAAAGCATTCTCTCTTCAAATACATCGCTTTATTTCACGTCCCTTATACTTATTAAAGCAAACGAGTATAAATCAGAATTATTAATTTTGCAGAAAGGCACTTAGAATATTTAAAGTGCTATGTAAGATCGGGTGTTAAAATTTGGACGTAAAAGTTGATTAGTTAATATGTTAAAAGAAACTTTTATTTTTAACTTTGATTCACAAAGAAGAAACTTTTAAGCTTGAGGTGAAAAAGTTTGTTGTCCCACGAATTGAGGGTTGTGATGAATTAAGACAGAATTGTGTTTGACTTTTGTATAATTTATGACGCTTAATTAATTTCATCATATTATACAAAAAGAAGCTTACTCTACGAGATCTTCATTTATCAGCATTAGGTAATACTAATTGGAGCAGCACTGCGAAGTAAAAATTCTTAATACTTAGAGATATAAATGCTGCCTGGCAGATGTTAAATTACATTTTAAATTAGATTTCGCAGACGTTATACTTATAACGTAAATAAGTTCGTTTAACACCAATGATCAGACCGTTCTAGTGTTTCAAAAATATTTCAGATTCAGTTTGCAATTCACAGGAAGCAGAAATTTGAATAAACTTCTTGTTTCTTATGATCCAACAATATTTATGGTTGTTTTTTTAATAATTACTATAATTTCAAAAGGAAATTACTCTAGTTAAGGGAGTTTGAACGGGCCTTTAATGAAAAATGTTTCCTCATGTTTTGAAAATCATGCACAATAATGATACCTTATACTGCAGTTATTTATAATATTTAACCCTTAACTGGTATCCTGGGGTCGGCCATGACTAGGGTTGCCACCTTTTTTACAGAAAAATAACGTACATTTGCTTTCGTGACGTATACAAAAAAGTACGCTCAACAAATTAAAAGTACATTTTAATCTTATTAGTTTTTATTTCTTCCAAACATATTTTCTATTGCTTTTAGCATTACAAAGTAAATTTTTATTATTTTGAAATGTCTCAATGGCATCATTGCACTCAATATTCATATTGAAATATATAAATAATTCGTTTTTTATTAGATTGAGAGAGGCCTTGTTTCTTTCATATAGTGCCACTTCACATTTATGACAGAGAAAACTCTCTCAGTAAATGCTGAAGTGGCGGGAACAGACAGAATATAATAATATTGCGTTACGTTTCCCCATAATATCATTAATTGTGAAATAAAGTATTTTCGCGTACTTTATTGTTATTCAAAAGTATAGAGTACATTTACCTATAATAACGTAAGATACTTTATTTTAAAGTACGGGTGGCAACCCTAGCCATGACCACAAGCACACAAAGTTCGCTGCAAAATTGTTGGTTGTTTAAGTTTGTGAACTGAATTTCTACTTAATCTTATAATAGTAGCTTAACTTTCTACGTTTCTATTATTTTATAATTTACCTAAGAACAAAATATTCATAGAGGTTGATCTGGTGTCGATTTTAAAAATTTCTGTGTGCTTTATTTGGGGTCTGCCACGATCCCAGTATACCAGTTACGTTTGAAAAAAAACAGTATACCAGTTAAGGGTTAATAATACTTATTCAGTGACCTTCACATTTGCAAACATAATAGGTATGTACATTAAAAAGTCATATTCAAACTTGCACCAACTTTAATTCCACCGAATGTATCCAAATGTTAATAGGAGTAACGTTAGGGTTAACTTTAAAAATAGAGAATTCCTAGGTCGCTGAACCTTGCACTTTACACACTGCTATCTCTTCCTACACCACTCCGTGTTGTCATATTACCCTATACCTGTAGTAACAATTTATTATCTTAATATATAAAGCAGAAAGCTTTTATATAAAGCAGAAAGCTTTTATATAAAGCAGAAAGCTTTTATATAAAGCAGAAAGCTTTTATATAAAGCAGAAAGCTTTTATATAAAGCAGAAAGCTTTTATATAAAGCAGAAAGCTTTTATATAAAGCAGAAAGCTTTTATATAAAGCAGAAAGCTTTTATATAAAGCAGAAAGCTTTTATATAAAGCAGAAAGCTTTTATATAAAGCAGAAAGCTTTTATATAAAGCAGAAAGCTTTTATATATTTGTGTGTTTGTCTGTCGCCTAAAAACTTTGGAACGATAAATTCTGGGATCACAAAATGAGCCTCAGCTCATTATGCTTTACTAATCCAAACGAATGCGTCTATTTTCACAAAAACATTTTTTTTATAAAATCAGAATCTAAATTTCGGGCGAAGCTGAGTAGTAAAGCTAGTAACTATTAGCCGATATACAACGTTACAATTTTAATTTGATCACGTTATATCTGAATGATAGTGATCAACCGCCACTATTTTTTATTTCATTTCAATAAACAGTCAAAGGTAGAATTTTCCATACCTGTGTCTATAATACGTCTAGGTTGATATTCTTTATAATTTTCAAGGGTTTAAATCTCCAAGCACCTGACGAGCTCCCAAAATCAGTGCATTTTATTTAAATATCCGTCTCAGATTTATACACGCATAAACGTCCCCCGATGGACGTTTATGACATTTTTCTCGTTCCACGCAGCAGTCGGATGAACAAGAATTCGTAATCAATTGAAGCCGATTAATCTCACGACCCTTTACGAATATTTATGGCGTGTCATCCACCCATAATACTCGTTGATACAGGGGGGCGGGAAGAGTTGGGGGTAAAGAGGAGGAAGGGCCGCGTGGGCGTGCGTTACGAAAGCCCAGAGGGTTTTCTATCGTTGCTTCAAGTACCCCAACTGATTCTCAATTGTGTTCACGGTGGTAGAGATCTGTCCATGTAATGGCGCATCCACGCCATCGTCCGCGCTGGTATTATCCGTCAGAATGGACGACACGCGCGCGTGTTGGTTGGCCACAAAAGAAAGACTTGGCCCTCGCCCCTGACATTGATTGCTGGATGGGAAACAACTGGGCAGAGAAACATGGAACCGACTAACCGTATGATCCTTCTGAAGGGGACTTTCCGCGATTGATCGCCCCGCGGATCCTTTTCGTGGCGTCGACCCTACCGGCGCCGCTACGCTATCTCCATTGTGCTTTTATGGAGTATTAACGTGGAAAGAGTCGTTCGTTTCCGACGGTTCTTATGCGCATACGCGAGATGTTCGCAGCTTTCTTCCCACGTAACGAAAGCGTATTTGGTTGGCTGTTTCAGTCTGATTTCTTCTCATAGGGGACACGCAGAAAGCTCGGGTCACCGATTCGGTTAAACTTCGGCATAAGATGAGCTCGTGGCATGTATGTAGGGGTGTGCGGATATCTGAAATTACGGGACCCGATTCGCGAATCGGCAGCCGATTTTCTTGTTTTAAATTGCGATTTTGCAGTCTGATCGGATGTAAGAATTTTTAAGCAAGAAATTCGGCTGCCGAACCGCAACTCGGCTCCCGAAATTTCGGGTATCCGCACACCCCTAATTCTAGTGGAATGATTCCCAACATTTGGGTCACGAAGTGATTTCTGGTGAATCGCCACGATTTTTTTTTTATTATTATTAAATTAGAATTATACTCTGAAATGCCTATTTTTATTGTTTTCTTTACCTTATTAAATTTACCTTGCCTTATATGGGGTGGGGGTCTCTGTTATTTGAATATTATAAAAGGGGATCGCGACTCAAAAAGGCTGGGAAACACTGTATAATTGTTTTAGAAATTTACAGGAAAATAGGAAAACACACATGAACCTTGAAGGGGTGTTTTCACCCTGAAGAAGGAAAAAAATGCCCGATACCAGGGATCGAAAAAGTTCTCGAACCCTCGTTTTTAAAAAAATTCTGTTCGAACTTATATGTTTTGTTTAAGAAAATATCTGTTTCTGTGGAATTTTTATTGAAAAAATGTTACCTTTAGGAACTTCTTTAAAAAGTGTTCTCATGGAATAGATATTTTAGAACCTATATAATAAAAGTTCCATGGAAACAAGTTACATTAGAACATTTATTAAAAAAGTTTTCATAAGATAAAGAAAAGTACTAAACTATTAGGTACTAGTTTCATTTAACAATATAATATCACATTCTTCATATGTTTATTTAATAAAAGGTATGAAAATCATAACATTAGAAATATCTACGTAGGTAAGTATTACACATAAATAACACATTCAGAATATCAATTTAACTGTAATAATTATTTAATATTGTTGTAGTACTACTATCCATTGAATAGTATTCAGTATTTGTTACAACGATTGAGAACTTTTTTAATATTGGTGAACAAAATATCTGTTCCTGTTATAGAAAATTTTTTATTTTTATATTTTATAAGTTCCATTCCAACTAGAACCTTTATTTTTAAGAACTTTTATTTTATCGGTTCTTCTGGGAACTTATAATGTGAGAACATTTTTTAAAAAAGTTCCGCGGTTCTAATGTTTTAAATGGAACCTATTGAAAAGTACCAGAACTTTCTTGATCCCTGCTCGATACCTACTTCTATTATTGATCTTCTCTATAAACCCGCAAAGTTCTGCGAAGTTGAAAGCAAAACGGTATTTTCGGGTTACCGAAGTTCCTTTGTCAGTCAGTCTTCTAGCAAGTCTAACTGTAAATACATACAGTTAGTAAAAGAAGTATTTGGACGTTTTTTAAAATCGCATAACTTTTTTAGAATTTATTATTCTGCGATCTTTAAGCGTTTATAGCCCAGAGCAACGTTAACCGATTTTGATGAAATTTTAGGCATTTTAGGGGTTTTTTGAATTTTCATTAAAAGCTCACAAAAAAAGAAGTTTAAGAAACGACCTTTACTGTTTTTTTTGCTATTCCGACCAAATGCATTTTTTTTCAAAACGACGAAACCCCTCACTTAGCAAACTAATCCTAGCTTCTAAAAAACTCTTGTCGTTTGGACCAATTCTAACAAAGTTATGCGATTTTAAAAAGCGTCCAAATACTTTTTTTTGCTAACTGTACTTCTCGAATAAATATATCGCATAGTTTAAAAATTCTGATTGTACCGGCTCGCGAAAGTAACCACCTGTGCAGCTAGCCTCAGATTTGCCTCTTACGTTGGGCTCGTGGAGCTATAAAGTAAACGTTTTTCTAGAAAATTGGCTTCCTGGCCGTTAATCCTAACATTGTACGGCTAACAATCGGCCGCACGTTTCCTCGTTTCTACAGCGACACCTCGCCGATTTATTGCCACCGCTAGTACTTCTTTTCGCAATGGATGGATGGCAGCATTAATCCAAGTACACGGGTCGGCGATGTACTCGCGTCAATGAACTGCACGCCAAAGTTGGGCGAAATGTAATCTAATTACTAATTACGATTTAACTGTAAAATTGTGTAATCGATTACACATTATTTTCTGTAATTGTAAATTTAGGTAGTTGACCATTTGGTTTTGTCAACTATCTAAACGAACATTTAACATTTATTACAGAAAATAATGTGTAATCAATTACATAATTGAGGGCTCGGATGCAATAAGGGGATTAGCAACTCGAAAATGCGAAAAAAGTATCATCCAAACGCTAAGAAATATTGGAAAATGTGTGTCAAGACGAGCTTTGCAACACTATATTTTTTATAATACAGTTTAACAACATTTAATTTTCCAATATTTCTTAGCGTTTGGACAATACTTCTTCGCATTTTCGAGTGCCTAGTCCCCTTATTGCGTCCGAGCCCGCAATTATAATTTAATCGTAATTTGTAATTTGTAATAATTAGATTACATTTTGACAATGGTAGGAAATGATTAATTTTGAAAGTCATCGAGAAAGAAGAATTCTTTGATTCTGTACGTTTTAGGGAATCAGAAATCAATGACTGTTTATGCTAGAATTGGCGGGAAAGTTATAATAAACAAAGCTGTTTACAGTCGGTAATTAATTGCTTTCGAAGCGTCCTTCGAAAACGTCTGCTTGCCAGATTTTCAAACGGTTCGAAACCGTGCTGTCTTGCAGGATTTAAGGTTTAGACATTCTTCGCTTTCCGTTAATCCTTATATTGCCCCGTCGGCGGCTGGTACACGTGGTGACTTCGTACTCGCGGGATAATACAGTCATAAACCGCGACCCTGACGGGGACGCTTTGGCCGATCAGCTTGGCTGTTTAGTTCTTGGCAAGCAGATGTTGCATTTCCTTTTGCTTCCTCAAGGAGGAGAGGTTTCCTCGCAGAGGTGAGGTCCCTCCTCCTCGAGGAAAATTCAACCAACAGGTCTTCCTGCCACCTCCCGAAATTCAAAAGCACGTCCACTTTCGAAACGCCGGGAAAGCTGAACATACATTCCCGTCGCGGCTTCCAAAGAGCATTCTCCTCTTCTCGGATCCTTTCATTCACGTATCATCGTGACATTCAACGAGTCAATTTCTGTTTTTGTCAACGTCCAGACCAAGTCGTTTGGTATATTATAGGGTTTATACAAAAATCGACTTTCGAAAAAACCGGTTTTCGAATTCCACTATTCCCCCCAAAAAAACGGTTTTCGTATTTTCACGAAAATATAATTAAAATAGTAAATCAATACGTGTACTTATTTTTAAAAATTTCGGTTTCCTTAATATTATGGAATTACAAAAATATAACAAAATAAAATATACTTTATCTATAAAGAACCAAACAAAAAAATTATAACTAAAATCCGTACGAAATATAAATCTTTTAAAAGGTGGTACTCAATTATTATAAATCTTTATTCTATTTATATTTTTTCCTGAAAATATGAACTCGTGTAGAGTAGTTTTACAGTAAACTGTTACCTATTACAATATGCTTTGTCCGAGGCGATTTCAAGTCAAAATGTTAACGGTTTCAATTAAACAATTAATTACTTTCTGCGTATTAATTCTAGTATATAAAACCGGTTTTTTAAATTTAAAACCGGTTTTCGAATTTTACAAATTTATAAGTAAAAACAGGTTTCTAAACCCCGGTTTTTTAAAACCGACAAACCCTAGTGTATTATCGCGAAGTTTTATTTTATACAAATTAGGCACCCACTAGGTGCGCTGTTTTAAATTAGTTACTCAAAATTAATTTGGCGAGCGACAAGTCACTGCTATACGCGCACCACGAAGATTAATTGGGCTTTACAACACCAAGGGAATTGAAAAGACAGCTTGCGGGTGTGATTACTGGCCTGTACGACAATTTTTCTGGCGCATCAATAATTTACAGGTGACATTAATATCTGTAGGTCAATCTAAAATAATTATTAAATGGTTGGAAATTCTTATGAAATTCTATATTAATTTCTAAACTTGTCTCAATACAATTCTGCAGTTATTAATTTTCTATTCATTTTTTCCCCTACGTCCGGCACGCCAGAAATTCGATAAATATTATTTATAAGTTTTCGCCACCAGTGGTCTAGCTGATGTTTTCAGTTGAGTCCTCATTCTCTGCGGACGAAAGTATGCTGGTAAAATAATGATTCAGGAAATTATTTAAAAAGGCTATAGGTAGTAGGTTGATATCCGGGAAGACGGAAATATTCTGAAGCTATAGCTACGTGGGAACAATCGATATGCAGTTCATCGGCATCGTTCATGCGTTCGCACACAATAGTGGAAATTGATCAATACATAGTCCGGTTACCCTCTCGCCATTCGCATAGTGTTAAATGTTACATTGTTCAGCTGATAACCGGTTAACTGGCACGGTCCTTTCCATTATTCGGGCCCAAACTGGTAACATCGAAAAATTAAGTGAATCACGCAAAATTTGGTATACAGGGGTTTTTTGAGTCGCTGAACCGATTCCGGGGGTAATTTTTTTCATCTGACACCCCCAACCTCTAAAAAATAGAATTTAGAGGTGGGTTTGTCAATTCTTTACTAAACCTTTTTTATTTAAAAATTTTTTATTTGTGAAGCTTTCTTGTCTATAATTCAATTGCAGCAGTTACTTTTTTCAATGCCACAGTACGAATAATTTATACAAATCCCAACAATTCGCTAGTCATTTTGGTTCGGCCATATTGAGTCTGCCATATTGAAATTTAAAATTCCAATGCCAAATTCAGATACAGCGACCCCAAAAACCCCTATATACAATTTTTCTAAATCCCGATAATATTTTAATATTCGACAGCCAATTTGGTTCGGCCATTTTGAGTCTGCCATATTGAATTTTACAATTCCGATGCCAAATTCAGATTCAGCGACCCCAAAAAGCATTACATACCAAGTTTCATTCAAATCTTTTGAAAATCAAAAAAGTTATTCCATTTGATCATATATGATACATTTTTGATACACATTGATACAGTTTTTTTATTTTTCTCCAAGTTTTATAAATAATTACATCCTACATGGATTATCATCCGAAGAAAATGAGGATACAGCATGGTAAATTAAATAAGAAATAAAATGGTAAATAAAAAATGGTAAGTAGGTGAGATGTAATCATGATTCCATTTTTGCATTTTCGTGCGGTTTGTTACAACGTTTATTTTACTTCTGAGGTAACTAATTAGTGACCACTTTAGTAACGTAATACAAAAGGAATCATTCTGTAAAACTTTTTCGTTTTCGACGGCTTTCAAAACTCGCCTTTATCTGCCATTGTTCTTTTCAGATTTCGAAAATCGTGTAACGCTCGATGATGCCCTTTCTAATCTGCGCTTCCGGCTAATCTTGCCCCGAAGACACGCGTTGCATTATTCCAATGCAGCGTTCCGTGTAATACGAAGAACATTGCCTGTTTCACAATCTGATTGTTATTAAAGGATTATCACATTTATTGAAGAGACTTCTAGACCGGGTGTTGCTTCGATTGTTAATTGCTAGCAATTAATTAATATTTTCTATTTTCCAAACCCTTGTCCATGGAATGTGGATTGGAGGGTAGATTTTGAAAGGATGAAAACTATATTTGTCTATGTTTATGCCAACAACATAGAAGTATTTATTGCTTGACTGTGATTAGTCTAATTTTCTTCAACATTCTACAACTCGATCATCAATTCATATTGCAATGAAGTAGGAAGTGTCTTCAATCACACAACATTGATAAATAATTTCCAGGTGAAGGCAGATACTTCGGGATGTATTATTCCACTTTACCAATTACTTGACTGTCGATATCGATAACGTTTGTCTGAGGTTGTTTGTCTGCTTAAGTGCACTTTTGGGAGAAATAAGGGAAGCAGCGGGCATAAGAGAAGCTTTTAGCTGGGTCAATGTGTGGAATCCCTAATAGGTTTGTTTCACTCCACTGTCACTATATATATATACCTATGTATATCTTGTATCTCCTTGGCTAGAAAAATATTGAGAGAGAAAGCCACAAATTAACCACCGAAATTTCTATCTTAATATTTTTACAAATTTCATTACAAATTTGTGAAGCTGGAGGCTTCTGTAGCTGAACATTTGTAACAGGAATAGCGATTGGTGACATGAATAAATATTGCAGTAACAAACTCGGCATACCAATTAGAAATATGAATTAATAATGAAGGAATATAATAAAGTAAGTTTCTTTGTCTGAAGTAATGAAGTTCAGGTTACCAAAAAAATATTGTACTATAATACTATACTTTTTTTTTAACAACATTCATTAGCTGGTTTAATCAAGGTATACTGATATATATTGCAAGTAAGTACAGTGGATATTGCAGGAATAATTATGCAAAGATGAAAGTGGACGAATTAAGAGCACAATATTATTGTTACAGACTTGCTATTTTTTATGTTGCAAAAGATATTCGAAGTTAGAATCTTGTCACTTTCGCGACTTACCATAGATATTTCTGATATGCTCATCTAGTAGAGACAGTGCTGTTTTAAATACGCTAGAAAATGCTTGAATATTTCCGAAATGCATAGGGTAAACGCACCACTAAATGAACACTTAAGGCTAATGAATGAACACTTTTATAAAATTATGTTTGCAAGCGCCATTGATTCCACGTGCTGCAAAAATTGTTTGGATATGAAGCAAGAAATTAAAAGAAGTCTCTAATTAGTTGCTTATTTTAATAACTTATTTTACTCATTTTAATATAAAAGGTCCGTTCACTGGTACGTGTTCATTTACTGGTACATCCACCCTACCAGTTGTTATGAATCAAATAAGGGTCTGGTGTGAAAAAATCTGTGCTTCTTTAGCTATATTCATTTTAAACGTAGAACAGGTGGTCTGTTTTACTACCAACGATCTGCAACCTACGCACAGCGTGCAAAGTTGCTAACGTGGCAGTTGCAGGACTTCGTGATAATCGCATATCATCTGGCGCTGTCGATGGGCCTTACTGTTAGTGGGCATTATACAAGGTGTCTCGATAGGTTGGAAAAGCTTCCTACGAATCTATGTCCGGAATTGATTTATTAAGGAGTTATAAGAAAGCAAAAAGATTCGTTGCCAAGTTTTACAATGCTCCTCCGATGTATGGGTCTGTAGAGTTTTTTAATCAGCAATACGCCTCTACGATGGATCAGTCGCGATGGGTCAAATATTTGGCCTCTAGGACCTAGATCACCGGATTTAACGCCGCTTGATTGTTATTTGCGGAGCCACGTAAAACAATTGCTGTACACAGATTCGAGACGCTCGATTCAGATCATATTTTTTCTGTCTGGTCTTGTACTTGAACTTTTAAGTTGTGACTTTGCAATTTGATCAAATCTAAGAATTTTTAAGCTAGAAAATGGGGTCCCGAGTCGCAAACCGGGTACCGAATCGCAAATCGGGTACCGAATCGCAAATCGGGTACCGAATCGCAAATCGGGTACCGAACCGCAAATCGGGTACCGAACCGCAATTTGGGTACCGAACCGCAAATCGGGTACCGAGCCGTAAATCTGGTACCGAACCGCAAATCGGGTACCGAACCGCAAATCTGGTACCGAACCGCGAATCGGGTACCGAATCCCAAATCGGGTACCGAATCCCAAATCGGGTACCGAACCTCAAATCGGGTTCCGAACCGCAAATCGGGTATCGAATCGCAAATCGGGTTCCGAACCGCAAATCGGGTACCGAACCGCAAATCGGGTACCGAATCGCTAATCAGGTACCGAATCGCAAATCGGGTACCGAATCGCTAATCAGGTACCGAATCGCAAATCGGGTCTCGAACCGCAAATCGGGTACCGAACCGCAAATCGGGTACCGAACCTCAAATCGGGTACCGAATCCCAAATCGGGTACCGAACCGCAAATCGGGTACCGAACCGCAAATCGGGTACCGAACCGCAAATCGGGTACCGAACCGCAAATCGGGTACCGAACCGCAAATCGGGTACCGAATCGCAAATCGGGTATCGAATCGCAAATCGGGTACCGAACCGCAAATCGGGTACCGAATCCCAAATCGGGTACCGAACCGCAAATCGGATACTCAGATGTGTTTGTGTGTTAATAAACTTTCGGGCACCTGATTCGGAACCGAAAAAATTCCCGACCCGGTCCAAGCCCGAAATATCGGGTACCTAACGACCCACCCCTAATAAATAATAACTAACAGTGACGGCAGTCAATTGTTTATCAATCATTAACTCTATAGAGCCATACACCAGATAATCATTGTACATCTTTGTTTAACGAGTACCAGATCTTTAGTATCTCATAACTCCTAAATCAATCATTTTCGGTCATGGATTCATTTGAACTTTTTTTCAACTATTTCTGGAATGCGCTGTATGAATTTGGTACCGACCTATTGGGACACCCTGTATTGAGAACACATCATGCGTTCGAAATTGTATGCACCTACAAAGATCTACGGGTGTCTGGAGACCGAGAAAATAAATTGCTTACCAGCTCCAGCCGAATACTTTTATACATTTGGTATTCCATCTGAATTTTAAATTGGACCGATGACGAAACGCAGCATTTACCTATGCCGAATCTTGTGTTTACGCTTCTGTACGTTCCGTTATGTAAGTAGATCTGCGAATTTAAAGCACAATAATTCAGGAAGTGTGCATTGCAGTTATATAGAGCCTCATATCGGTGTATTGTGCCCAAACAATGTTATTTGCCTAAGGTTTTAAAAAAGCATAGCAGGTGAAATTAAAGACAAAACAAGTAAAGGTTAGCTCACAGGAATGCGTTGTTACACGTAGGCTTCTTCAAAGCATATAATTTTCGACACATTATTTAGTGCGCAATGATTCTTTCATAAAGCAATTCGTACTTTTGTATATTAATTACATAATTTTATTATATTAATTATATACTTTTTTTAAATAAAATTTGGAACTAATAACTAATAACTAATTGTAAGCAAATTTGTATATAAAAATATGTACACACTGGTTTCGGTTGATTCTATGTGGCACTTGATAATCATTTTAATCGAAGGATTTATGTTTAGTTAGCACTGTTTCGGTAACAAGTGTTCTTTTAACGTAATACAACGTCTGCAGAGATTCGGACGGATGAATTTCAAGTTGCTCTGAATAGTCAGAAACCGTAACTGAGCAAACACAGCCCCTCCTCCGGGAAATTACAGCTTTTTCTTATTCATTGTAAATAAATGCATGTTGCAAAACGGAAACGATTTTCACGGGACTTGCGTGGCTGGAAATTGTAATTCATAGTGATCACCGAAGGAGAACGTGCGTTGGCTTTCCCCGCGGAGCAAAGAATTGCATGGAACATCGCGTTGGAAAAGAAAACGAACAGCGAGACTGTGACTTATAAGAGGATTGTCCTGGGAGACCTGATTCCTGATTGGGTTCTGAAAGACTTGTCAGTGTCTATGTCAACTGTTGTTCTTCAAGAATTCATAATACTTCTGGATTTGATAAAAAGGGGTAGTAAATGTGTCGAAAATTTGGAATAACATTTTCTGGAAACCGAAATGTGTTACGAAAAAATTTTATTGCGATTTTTCGACTCATGCTTTCAAGTAGAGTCGAAACACTTTTGCACGTAGCATTTGTTACGAGACGTCTTGTATTACTGCTGTTTACTATATTATTACTTACTTTCTATGGCAAGATTCTAACCACATATTTAAGTGAAGCTTTCGTCCAATTATGAAAACAAGCACTGTACAAATAAACAAGAAGTTTAATTATAAATATAACGTCCCACCTCTTCATTAACTTTTTATGTCCTCGTGTGAAGTCTATCTTGTTTTTTAACGGAAATAAAAGGACCATAATGGGACCTTTTCTCTTTAATTTCGTAAAAAACTTTAAAAGTGAAACGTTAAATTTGCGATTAGGAGGCAAAAAGCGCAAACCTGTTTTCTCTCTCGAACAGGGTCACAGGCAAGCTGAGCGTTGCAACACGGAAAGAGGTTCACCCGTGAATCATATAGGTACGTGCATAACGTTCTCCGTTTCGCAATGCTCCGTCTGCGGCCCTGCTCCAGAGAGAAGTACGTGATGTGCACGTTTGCTCTCTTCCTCTGCTGCAATTCAATTTAATTTAGTATATAATTATATGATTGTGTATTTTTAATATAATGTAATTCAAGTTTAACCCTCCAATTGAATTTTAATTCAATTTAGTGTAAAGTTATTTAATTTTAAACCAGTTTAATTCATGTTTAAACGTTCAATTGAATTTTAATTCAATTTAGTGTAAATTTATTTAATTTTAAACCAGTTTCATTCATGTTTAAACCTCCAATTGAATTTTAATTCAATTTAGTGTAAAGTTATTTAATTTTAAACTAGTTTCATTCATGTTTAAACCTTCAATTGAATTTTAATTCAATTTAGTGTAAAGTTATTTAATTTTAAACTTGTTTAATTCATGTTTAAACCTCCAATTGAAATTTGGTTTAATTTAATACAAAATTATTTAATTTTAACCTATGGCAATGCAAGCTTGATAATGCTTTGGTTGCAGTTTTTCCAATAAGATCGTGGGGCGTACAATACAGTTCCCTTTTATGCTAAGAAAACGCAGGTCTCGCTGAAAGAAAAAGAATCTTACATGGTCTAGACATCTTGAAAACTGCAAGCGGGGAAAAATTAGACTTTTATCATATCATATGCCCATTCTAATTATAGATTTCCTGTCTCAGCTGTTTATGTAGCGCTACAAATGGAGCTTTTCGTTACTTCAGTTTTAAGTGGCCCATTTGTGGTTGAAATTATATCATTTTTGAATTTTAATCTGTTTTGTCTTGCAGCTACATCTACTATATATCGTTTACAGCGATGTGATTGTTTTAAAGATTTTTGGAAATGAGAAAACAAATTTAAGTTAAACGATGTTATTTTACTTGATAATAATGCACCAAAAAAGTGAAAAATTATTATTTTCTTGTACCACAATTTCTTTAAATACAATCTATGCATGGTTATTTTTTCTCTTCTCTTATTCAAGATATTAAAAGGTTTAGTATATAAAATATATAATCACATTACGCATTATTACCATGCATAGATTTTATTTAAAGTCACATATCACCATCGAAATAGTAGTACAAGAAAATAATTATTTTTTACTTTTTAGTTCATTATTGGTCAATTCAAATAAAATCGTTTAATTAAACAATCGTTCAATAATTAAAAACATTAGCTTCGAAGGAGAAAATTTTATGTTGGAGACGAGTATTTTGCAGGTGAAGGCATTGAGGACATTCCAGGGTCAATTTTTTTTAATAATAAAATTCTATATTTTCCATCTCATGGGGTTAAAAATGATTTTCCCACGAGTTCTGCGAACTCTGTATTACAAGCTCATTTAAGGTAAAAAGTAACCCACATAATGGTCGGATTTTGTACATTTCGGATATGTACAGTTCGAATTTTTATTTTCTATAGGTACGTGCTCAAAATTTCGGCCTTCGACTCGCCGATTGCAATGAATTCGGTGGTAAAATGATCCACAGCTCTTAGAAGTATTTGGCGTGAAGTAGCTTCAATTGCTTTGGTAATTCGCACTATCATGCATGCTCGTAATCATGATAGTGCAATTACCAAAGCAATTGAAGGTAGTCCATACTTTTAAGAGCAGTGATCCATTTTAACCACAGAAGTTACCTGTGTCAACAAGAGTTGAAGGTCGATATATCAAGTAGGTATTTACTCCAAAAATCCCAAATATAAAATTCACATTCAAAACCACTAGATTATGTAGTATTCATCTTAAACCATTTTGAGGAACTTGCCAGTAACCTTGACTGCCAATCTGCAAGATGTAAAATATAGCATTGATTTTGAAAAAAAATTGACCTTAGCATAGCAGTTTTTAAACATTTTTTACAAATAATCCTATATATCAATCTATTAACAACATCGAAATAATAGTTTACCATATCGAGCAGGATGGTTGCAAAAATTCGCAACTATATAATAATAACTGTGCATCCTTAACCTGCCCGCCAATTCACGACGTTTTTATTTTTAAATTTTAAATTCCCATTACAAAAATTCTCCGCATGCTTCTACCTATGAAGCTCCAAAACTTTTTCTCGCAAGCTATTACGCTCGTGTTGCATCGTTTAGCCTAATTACGCCACGCAAATGCTTAAAAAGGTTCGAAACCGAGTGTGCACTTATGCACAATAATTTACATAGCTCCTAGTGTGGAACACGTTTCCTACGCTGTTATACATACATACGTCCCATGTTCAACAGAAGTACTGTATGCATGCTGCACAGGATGACTCTTTCTCATTTCTATTCTCTTTTACCGGAGATAGAAGCATAAAGAGACGAATCCAGCAGTGCTGTTTATGCACACATACAGGGTGTTTCAGCTACCTTTGTCACCTGAAATATTTCTGCTATATTTCAAATTCCATAAAACTGTTTCCTACAAAAGTTGCATAGTTTCGTGGGTGGCAGCTTATAGTAACAATAATTTTATTTTGTTGGGAGTGGTTAATGAAGTAGAAGGTCAATTTAATTTCTTTAATTTAAGTTAAAGGCAAGCAAAATCTCCAAATTAAAATATCATTCATAATCTATCATCTCATTAAGTAATACGCCTGATAACAGGAATATTTTGATGAAATACCCATGTAAATTTTTTACTATTACTGCAATATTAATTTTATAATGGAATACCAAATTTTATTTGTCGGTTCCTGATAGATAATAAAATCAGAATAAACACTTTGTATATTCAATTTTTTCGATTTAGCGTACCTACCTTGTGAAATAGTCATCTATAGATCAAAATGGGTCAGCCCTGTGTGTGTGTCGCGAATAGTGATTCCATGTAGTCGTGCCTTCCGCATCCGCTGTTTGATAATTATTCGTGGACTGCGGTCGTCGCTAGCCATGACGACATACACGTTACGACGACTGAATATTACCCTCGCGTCAGGTTTCTTCGCAATATCTTCTTTTATGATTAATGTAGCGGCGCGATGTTCTTTAGATGCTAAAGTTTATTTAACGCTGACGCGAAGCAAGACGAGTCGCAGAAATTTTTAATTCTGTTTGATCGTAGTGCAAACATTTGTGCCAAAGAATTGCAAGTTATCCAAAAATGTATAGAGTGTTCTCGAAAATTGCAAATGCTTGTTTGGAAAAACCTATTTGTGTTTTTTATTGATAAGGCTACGTAAATTATTTATTATTATTATTATTTCATTCTTGATTTCATTCTGATTGTTAACGTTACTGTGTCTTATACCATTAAATTTGTCTTAACAGCCATTTTTAAATGTACATGTGTATGGTAGCTTTAACTCTCGGTCGACACACTGGGTCAGAATGACCCAAAATTTGACTTTGAGGTAAAATATCTTTGAGGCATCATTGAAAATGGTACTGCTGACAACGTGTAGTAGTAATTTCATGTATTCTCTACAGGTAGAGACGCTTCTCAAGTGAGGGGAGTGTTATTTATTAGGTTTTTTAATTTTTTTATTAAAGTAGAATATCTCAAGAGCATAAACACAAATGTTTAGCTAATAATATTAAACGTGAAAGAAGTTATGATTTTTTTAAGCGAAGAACTTTCTCTCGGAACGCTTTTTCTGTAAAAAGGTTGTTTATACAGGATGCTGCTTTGAATGTTAATTTTCAAGGGTAAACAAATTGGCTTGGGTCGAACCGACCCAGTGTAACAACTACGTTCGAAAAAATAGGTGTGACTACCGAAGGTTGAGCTTCTAAAATTTGAATCACAATCGTTGCTTGGAAATTACTGTAAATTTAAGACACTGTAATTAATCGTATTACGAATAAAAAGTAGTGAAACTTTTTTATTTTTCGCATACATTTAACGTTTATGAAAAAAATAGATAGTAACAATGTTATCTGTTAATACGCTTGTGCACTATGAGTGTCCTTAACAAAATTGACATTGCTGTTATCGAAGCTCATTTTATCGCGGATGAATCATTCTGCCCAACCTTTGTGTCGCATATCATTATTGCTTTTCCAATAGATTATGGCTGCAAAAATTGCTAAGGCGTCACATATGGCACTCAGTATTCTTTAAATGATATTGAAACGCTTACTTTTATCACAAACAATTAAAGGAAACGAGACCTTCTAAAACCGAAATAAATGGCTTAAAATGGCACATAATTTGGAATTTCTGCAAAATATCGTTTCGCGTAAGACAAAACTTGAGTGGCAAATATACAATGCTCGACACAATTAGAGAAGCCGTTGTGATAAAGATGGGTGGTACCTCAAACACTTAATTGCTGTCAAAATAAAGTGTAAACTTTTAAATTTAATTTCAATCCTCCAAATTTAAATGAAATTTTATAAATCTTAAATTGCATTTAATAATTTATCTAAAATTCAAAATTGTTTATTAAAAATTGATGTAACTCCTCCAATTTTAAATTACTTCAATAATTTATTTAGAAATTAAAATAATTCGAAATAATAATTTTTAAATAATTTTATATTCCTTCCTTTTTCCCTTGTTTGACACAATAGAATCGTTCGCACTAGCGATCCACTAATTGTTTTGAGCAGCGCATAAAGAAAGTGTTCATAAATTCCGAAACCTAAACATGAAGATAAAAATCACTGGAAAAATAGTAATAAACCACCCGAAATTGCTGTATCGAAAACAGCCCGTTGTGTGCCACCTTTTTAATAAAAATTTCAACAACGCGACGGTATTAATATACCTTATTTAGTCACGGTGAGTCACTTCATGCGCAAAAACGTTTCGAAGCGGTGAGAGTGAAAGCCACTCGATAAAGTTAGTCCCTAGGTGCTCGGTTCTTTTTACGCCAACCTTTGCCTCGCCGATGACTTAATTACCCTAACGAGCAGGGTTCAAGCAGAAAGGTATATCCTGAAATTTTAAAGTTTGCATACTTGAATAATTATCACTCGATCCCCAGCAAAGATATTTAATTATTTATTTGCTTGGTATATTGAATAACATGAATCCTCAATTGCGAATGATTTCCGGCGTTTCATTGATGAAGCTAAAATCCACTTGCACAGGTTTACCCAGTTAATTAATTTCGTGTGATGCCAAACAAGAAATAAAAATGTCAGTGTTGGTAGAAGTCAAATAAGATTCGGGGAATCATAGATAGATCAGCTGTTTTTAATTGCAAGTCAATTCGTGAAACAATTTTCTCGTAGGTAACATTTTGTACATATGTGTACGTGCTATTTTTTATTTTATTTATTATTATTTATTATTTATTAATTATTTTATTTATTATTATTAACGCAGTTTTAATCTCCGTATGGGAATTATTCTGCAAAACATTCTACGCTTATTACAGCCATATTGATACACTTATTTATAAATACAGTACTTTCTTAAGCCACTAAGTTGCATTCGTTTACATACGAATAAACTAAATTGCATATTACTACTGTGGGCTTGCAAAATATCGCATTACAGGATAATAGAAGAAAAAGCCTCGTATTCGCAGTCCATTAATTAGTTTGGTTCATTCTTGGTCAAATAAAGGACATTGCCACAGAATGTGATCAATATCTTGTCTCCTCGAGCTGCACGTACAGCTCGGATCATTTACCAGACCAATTATAACAAAGTGCTATTCCCTCAAATGTATAATGTAACATTCGCGAATACAAAGTTGAAATGTCAAGGTTGAAAATAATTAATAAGATTCCAATGAAATATTTTTATTTAACGAATGGAAGATTTCCTTTAAACAAATGCTAGCTTATCTGTACACACACATTCTAAGTCGGATATTTTAAATATTGCAAGTGAAAAATAGCGAAGAATTGTTATCTGAAAATTATAGTTCCTCAAGGTAATGTTCGTAGAACTTTAACGTTACTATCACCAGTTATCAAATGCAGCGTATATTATAATACATAAATACTATAAACAACGCCATAAAAAAACAGTTTCCACGAATTGTATTATGTATTAGTAATCCATATCAGAGGCTGTGTGTTTCCATGACTTCCTTTTATTACCACGCAAATAATTCTGTTTAGGCAGATAATTATTTTCACTCTCCTTGTGTCGCAGCCTTTTATGCAAATGGCCCAAGCTAATTGTTTCGGTGAAATTATTCCCAAGTCTCGACTTTATTTTACGTTACTGCGGGCGGCCTTTCCCCCCAGAAAAAAAATACGAAAAGGGGAAGGTAGTATGTATAAGCTGCGGCGCTCCCTCAGCGTCACATGTCGAGACATTAAAATGAAACCCCGATCCTTTTTTGTGTGTTTCAGGCTTCAATGGATTTGCCGCCAGACAAGGCAAAGCTTTTGAAGCAATACGACAACGAGAAAAAATGGGACATCATATGCGATCAAGTAAGTATACACCGTGCACAAATTGCTTTCGACTTTTTGCTCCGGCAAAGGACTTATGCAATATTAAATACACGTTTGAAGCCCGATTTTATGTAGACGCGAAAATGTGTTTTATCGCGGGACTCCTGTTTCCTTTTCAACTTGGTTTTCGCGGAGAAAATAGGGAAATATATTTTCAGCTGGACAGTTTTTCGTTCATACGAAAATATGTCTACTATAAATCGCCAGATAGGGAATGGAACTATAAATTAAATCGATTATAAAGGATACGACGATCTTTACATTGTCCCAGTATCAAGGAAAACAGTTTTTGATTATTTTTTTTTTAGAAACGATGGTCGTCGATTCATATTGAATATTATATTCTTTTAGCTGAAAGAAATTTGAAGTTAAGCGATTTGATTTAATAATTTGATCAAAATTGCACTAAAAATTAAAAATAATTCTTTTTTTGTACTACAATTTTATTTAGGTGGTGATATGTTTTTTGAAATAAAATCGCGGGGCAATATTTTACTTTGACACTTCCCTTCCCTTAAAAAATAACTATTTGCAATGGCAAGAAATGATATTGTGATATTAAGAAATCATATTATGAATATTAATAAGTGCAAAGGAAATTTAAAACTCGCATTTTCGACGTTAAACGATATGGAAATCACAGTTACACTGTGTGTAGGGTTGCCAAGCGTACTATAGTATGTAGTATTGTATTATATTTTTGTCTAGTGTACTATATACAGAGGGTGGCCAAATTATTATAAATACTCAAAACATTCTCGTCAAAATCTGTGAAAATCGTGGCTGTAATTAAAGCAACAATGTTATTGTTTTTTCATTTATTGATTAGCTACAACATCTGGCAACATTGTGAGTAATTTTTCAACATATAAATCTCATTTGTTTTTAAAAGGGCGGGGAAAAAATAATTACAAATAAGGCATAAATAATAGAGAATATCATCAGAGTATGGCGGAATATTCCAAAGTCGCAAGAACTAGCCACAGAATGCATTGAAAGCATACCACGCCGAATCCAAGCCGTCGTAAAAGCTAAAGGCGGAGTCACCAAATATTCAGTAATTAATTGTACCTCTCGTAAAATACAGGCTTAAACCTGTAAACCTAAATGTATTTAATTTGCATTCTTAAACACATATACTAGTATTAAAAAATTATAACATTAAAAACGAGACATCTATTTTATTCCATCGCTTGAATTTACAAAATCTCAAACCTTTTTGTTTGAGTGTAATAATTTGGCCACCCACTGTACTATTAGAAAAATATATAATACGTAAAAATACTATATTTCTGATACATCGATCAAATTCTGCAATTTTCACTTATTTGTTTATGCTATGGCAACATCGAAACTTCAATTTCCGAATTTAAACTGTAAACTCTTGAACTTGGCTTAAAAAAGGCTTTTCTATCATGTGTTTGTCAAAAATATAAAATAATTTCATACTTTCCCTCTAAATATTCCCACCACTTCAACTTTTACAAAGAGGCTTTTTCATATAATGAACACGACAATTGAGTCCCTCAAACATGTTACTTTGGATTTTCAGTGCAATCAAATTTTCGACATACTTGTTAAAGACAGTAAATTGCAACATGACAAAAAGATATACCTTTAAACAATAAGCTGTCGTTTCAATGTAGTTTTATTTTGTACCACTGTCCTCTAAAAAGTAGGTAGGGTAAACCAACCAGTAATTGACCGCATACCAGTGATTGACCATTAGGCAAAGAAATGTCAATTATAAATTTAAAAATTATTATATGTTTATAAATGGAACCCTCGGACACCGGATGCTTGAGCAGAGCGCAGGGTCATTTTGACCCATAGTGAAAGTTCAGACATATTTGTATATTTTGAAGGAAGGTTTTGTAATAAATTTTGTTCTCATTATTTTTTACCGTTATATTATTATTCTTTAGTAACTGATGCAGCAGACGAACTACGGGCCGGGTCAAAATGACCCCGCATTCGGTGTGCGAGGGTTAATATCCCATATTTTTATTTACGTGTGTTAAACAAACATTAATAAATACAATTCTTAATAAAACTATGCGGTCATTTACTGGGCTTCTCATTCAACAATTCGGTCATTCACTGGTTGGTTTACCCTACTGTGTATATTTGTTCACAATGTACTATATTTTTTATCACACTTGGCCGTAAACTACCTACAATATTTTCCGACAAAAACTTGGCAACTCTATGTAACCTCTGTTACGGGTTTCAAAAGGCGACTGGATTTACGACGCGGACGTGACTTCTTCGCTATTTTTCATCCGAAGAAATTCGCCTGCACAATTACCGCGACCGTTGGCACCATAAACAGGAGAGGACTCGAGATTCCAATTAGGACGTGGAACCCTTGGAGTCTCTCCTGCCGCTCAATAAGCGATTGACGCATCGTAAACCCCCTGGACAAGGCGCGCACGTGAGGGACCTGATGGCTCGCGAAGCCTTGGGGTCGGTTCCAATTTTACCGTTGCCAGCCTCGCTCTCTCCCACTGCATTTCCCTGCACAGAAAGCTGGGCGTAACATTGACAAATTCGGGAAACCGACCAAGCGTGTTACCTAAACCACTGATTGGTTCGTTAATCCTCCAACCTTCAATTAGACTCCGCCAAGGAGCTCGCGGTGGGAAGAATAGAATTTTCCTGAAGCATTCGGACGAGGGAGAAGTCAGAGCTCAAGTAACAGAGACTGAGATAGGTTCTCACTTGACACTTGTCGGCCTTAGAAACAGCTACAGTCGCGTCGGAAATAAGGTCGAGAATCGCGAAAATTCCCGAAATCGGTGATTCTCGACTAGGGTTTGTCGATTTTTCAAAACCGGGGTAACAACCGGTTTTTATTTATAAATTTGTAAAATTCGAAAACCGGTTTTTAAATTTAAAATTTTTAAATTTAAAAAAAAATGGTTTTATATACTAGAATTAATATGCAGAAATGATTGAATTATTTAATTAAAAACGTTAACATTTTTACTTGAAACAGTTTACTGTAAAACTATTCTTCACGAGTTCATATTCTCAGGAAAAAATACTAAATGGAATAAAGATTTATAATTTGGTACCATCTTTCAAAAGATTTATATTTTCTACGGATTTTAATTATTTTAGATTTTTTCATTTTGTTTTGTATGCAGTCTATTTTATTATGTCATCTTTTTGTAGATCCATAAATATTAAACGAACTCAAAAATTGTATGTATTGTTACCGATTCTGGTTACTTTAATTTGTTTTTTATTTGGTTTTGTATAGATAGAGTAAATAATATAATTAGAATTTCGACCGTATTTTATAGAATAATTCCAATAAATGATTTATAGATAGAGTATATTCTATTTTGTTATATTTTTTTGTAATTCCATAATATTAAGGAAACTGAACATTTGTAAAATAAGTACAAATATTTATTTACTATTTTAATTATATTTTTGGGCGGAAAATGGAAAACCGGTTTAACCGGTTTTTCGGGAATAATGGAATTCGAGAACCGGTTTTTTCAAAAGTCGGTTTTTGTATAAACCCTATTCTCGACCTTATTTTGCGATCTTTAAGTGTTTACAGCTCAGAGCCACTTTCACCGATTTAGATGAAATTTTCAGCATGTATACAACACACTTCAATCTACAAACGGGTTTTTTGGATTTTCATTACAGGCTCAGAAAAAAATTTGCAAAAAAATAACGACCATCAGTATTATCATCGCTATTCCGACCAGTTGCAATTTTTTTCAAAACGACGAAACACGTCACCTGGGAAACTAATTCCGCTACCTTCTAAAATACAACTCAATTCGTTTGGACCAATCTTAAAAGAGTTACGCGATTTTAAAGAGCGTGAACTTACTTTCCGACGCGACTGTATTCCCTGCGCGACTCTTCGCGACCTTTCTTACGGTTTTTATTAATAAATTGTTGAGTTCAAAAATCGAGCGTTGTTATTGAACCAGCAAATAACCGTAAATAACAATTAACAAGTGAAAATGGTGCCACTGTAAACGGATTAATAAAGCATTAACTAGAGTTCGCTGTGTCAACTTCGTCCCCAGCTTTCGAGACACCCTATATTAACACTCGCAAGGCCCTCACATCAGTGGATCCCTTTACTTCAGATCCAGGAATCACTTTTCTCTCTTCATGTTCTTACTCAATTTTCCACAGCACTGATAAGGAAAGGTTCCAAACCCGGAGATTCAAAAAATTCTGAGACTGTGAATGTGTAGGGGATTTCTTCCTGATTGCAACGCAATTTTTTTGGGGGAGCAAAATTTGCTCTAAGGGGGTGAAATTGATCCCTTAAATTCCGGCTATTTTCCGATTTTGTGTTATAACCCGCGAACTGTAAGTTACCAAATGATAGTTCTAATTAAAAGAAGTAACTTCTGTTTTGAAACTTTTTTTCTATCTCTTACAGATTGCGAGTTACAAAATAAAGTCGGAAACTAGCCGAATATTCAGGGGTTAATTTCACCCCCTTAGAGTGAATTTGGGCAGCAAACAAAAATTGCGTTGTAATCAGGAGGAAATCCCCTACATATTCACAAAGTTTCAGACTTTTTTGAATTTCCAGGTTCGGGATCTTCCCTTGCGAGGTTCCTATTTAATATCCCCTTGCCATCTCATAGCGAAGCATTATAGCACTGTTGTTTTTGAAACACTATCTATACTATAAAAACCGGGGAAGATGTTTTATAATTTTTATATGCCACGGGAAAGATAATAAAATATTTTCAAATCCGTATAAAATGCAAGGAATTTGAATCTGAACTGAACTCTACGGTAACAGAAAGAGAGTAGATTGCGCAAATTCTGCCAGCAGTTTCTAAAAGTGTTTTCTTTGCAATGGAAATAAAAATAAAAATAAAGATAAATAAAATAAAATTTTAAGATTTATGTAAATTAAATATTCAAGATTATTAAACCCACTCGAATATTTTATCATAAAAACATGGGTCTAAAAAGACCCAGCGATGGTCCTCCACGTAAGTTTCATGTCGTCGACGATGCGAGTGTTAAGTTCCTCGAAAACGGTGATCCGTAAACGGTTCTCGCGAAATTGATGCGATGCTGTCATCGTGACGAATTGTAAGAATGACGTAATCAGCCTTTAGCTTGACGAACGTATTGTTAATCGGCGCGGTCTGAGATCTTTGCCCGGCTGGCGCTCGTTTAATTCCACACCGGCCAGTGAATGTCAGTGGATGCGGGTCCACGACCCGTACTTCCTTATGGAGCGTCCCACGATCTTCCTTCGAATTGCTCACGTACCTATTCCATTCTATTAATTACTTGCGACGACCCCCCGTTGTTGACACGAGCGTCCAGTAACAGATATATTTATGACTATTTTTATTATGTCGATATATTTACCGTGGAAAAAGATTCTTCTTGACGTTTCGTTTAGTAATAGAAAAATGAATGCAAGAAGTTATGTTTATTGGTAGGATGTATGCAAAACACTGTGTTTATGTTCCTAAAATGCAATTCCATCAAACCATTTACCTTTCCATAGATCTATCGGTGAGCAATAATTGAAATAGACATACAAAAAATAGCTTGAACTATAGTTGAACTATGTTTTTTTTATTATAATTGTTGTATAATTAATTAAGGAGACTTATTTACGTGTGACAAGGAAATACATTCTTAGAATTGTTTGGTATATAAAGTAGATATTCAGTGCGATGTTAGTTAAATTAACCGAGCCGTTCATTCTCAAAATTTTGCAAAATGAGGTTATTAGAGAAATATTAAAATAAAATACATATTTTATTTGCCAAGCAATGTGCATGTATTTTTTTACGTCAATAAAAAGTGACTAAAGAATGACTGTAAAGGTGTCCTGTAAATATTCTAACAAATATGGTGCACACACAAATAAATAACATGATAATAACATATACATATATAAAAATAATAAAATATAAAACATAATATATATTACTTACGTATTATTCATGCTAGATTTGCTTCAATTTATTCCTTCGATGCATCATACATTTTCACAAGCAAGGAAGTCCAATAAAGAGTTTCTTTGTACATAGATATGTAACTATGTGTGTACAATACATACATATATACTAAATGAGACACTCAGTGCCCTTTTCTTTATTTCTGTATTTCTATTATTTATTAATCTCATATACATACTATGTTTAATAGAAATTATTCATTTGTTTTCTTGCAAAGCTTTGAAAGCAACATTAATATAACTTTTGATTATTAATATATCAATTCCTGTACGAGGCAAGCCCCTTTTTTAGAAAAAAAGTGATACTAAAATGTAGTGCAATAGCAGTAGCCAGAAAAATGTCAGTGTTCGTTATAAATGTATTATCACCATTAGGTACTATTATGAATTCTTTATAAAGCATTACACAAAATCTCATTTTTCTAGGAAAAAAAAGACTTCAGTTGTAAGCTAAAGGGCTCAGCTGAGTGTATAAGCATCGTATTGTAAAAGATTCGTGGAAAAATTAATGCGAGCTTTATTCTATATATAGATTCCAGACGTTTAATGGCCGAATGCAATATCGCCGGGCAGACATGCACATTTAGTCATTTGTATGCTTCATACGCGCCTGTGGGGGTATGCTTAAGTGGGTTTAATCTCGAGTTTAATCGAGGGCGAGCGAATGTGTCGCCGAACGAGACACCTCTTTTGATCCGCGAAGGGCGTGAATTATGGAAGATGCATCAGCCACGTTGCAAATATACATTTACCCGTAGCACGATTTTCTAAAGCATAGATGTACTGTATTTTACCGTAAAACAACATGTTTACTAGGGTGGCTCTTATTTACTCTTGGTAAAATTTTTTTTCATGATTTTCCTCGGGGCACCCACCAGAATAGTTCCAAATAATTAAAAAAAATTTTGTAGTTTTTCGGACTTTTTTCGAAAACCGTTTGTCGCACGAAAAATAGTAATACAACCTAAAAGATGCTCCTTGTCCGGATTTACCACTTTTGTTTGACATATTTTTTTATTTAATCAATAACTTGGAGGATATTATACCTATAAAATCGACTTCGCGAGCTGTTAAATAATGATTTAAATGTTTAAGGGCCCAGGGGCACCCTTTCCCGTTATCCGATCGAGCTCAAACTTTACACAGATTTTTTTTTAATTAGTTGGAACTATTCTGGGGGGGTTCCCCGAAGAAAATTCAAAATTCGAAAATAAGAGCCACCCCGGAGTTGGGCGAAATGTAATCTAATTACAAATTAGAAATTACAATTAAACTGTAATTGTGCAATTGATTACACATTATTTTCTGTAATTGTTAATTTAGGTAGCTGACCATTTGGTTTTGTCAACTATCTAAATGTACGATTACAGAAAATAATGTGTAATCAATTACACAATTATTGCAATTTGTAATTAGATTACATTTTGCCCAACTCTGAGCCACCCTAGCGTTCACGATTCAATATAAATGCTATAATTGAAATGGTTACTTCAGAAACGACACATGTGACATATTTTAGTTACACTGATATCTTTACACAGGTTACCAACACGCATCGTGTGGAATAGAAATTAGACATGCTCCACCCACCTTTCTCTGTTAAAAGCGGCCTCAAAGATTGATAGCACATGTGTTGTTTCTGCAGTACACTTTGCAGAAGATGATTCATCAACAGAACAATTTTTCTACATAATTTTCTTTATTGCTTTCACAAAATGTGTATCCGTTTAATTTTTAAGCTAGAAGTTTTAAATAAAAAAAAATAGCGAAAATCTGGGAAAAAGTGGTTTACTGCAGGAACTGCTTTATAAAATGTTTTTGTTGGTTTTTCAATGGAAATTTGATTACTTAATTAGCTAGAACAATGTTGAAACTTTAAAAAATAGCGACAACCGCTGCAATAAATTAATACACCATACAAAGACGGACCATCCTGTTATTATCTACTCACACAATTTAATAATTTATGTTTTAAAGTGGCAATCCATTTGAGGATAATTCAGATCTTCGAAATTTCATAATAAATATTGACCAACGCTATTCGCGCGGAAAGCCTTTCGAAGCGTTTCTGTGGAAATGGGGAACGGTTTGACGCATACATTAATCGGCTTTGTGTTTCGAAAGCATGGAAGAAAAAGCTACAAAGGGTTCTTCTAAAGCTTTTTACCGGTTTAGGTGGACCATTCGCCTCATTAAACCGACAAGAGCCAAGCAAGTAGGGTGGAGCTCGTCTCGAGTGGAAATTACTCTCTTTTCTCGTCCTGAGCTCTGGGAGCCCAATATAAAGTACAAAATGGATTTGACGAGTTGTCTGGATCGAAGGGAACGAGATACACGCGGAGCTTAAGCAGCTTTGGGTTTCATCTTTCTTTGGACGTCAAAAAAAGTCTGATTGCGTTTTAGGGCGATTATAGATTGAACTACTTAAGTAGTTTCTAAATAAATAGTAGTATATAGTAATACACAGGGAAACGAATTTTTTAAGAAAAAGTAAAAATTGCAAATAATTGATATCTTAATTTTTTTTTTATAAAATCGGAATCTAAATTTCGGGCGAAGCCGAATAATAATGCTTACTTAGTATTAAATATTAAAGCATCTGAATTTTTTAAAAGATCCGATGCAGTGACATTTTTAATTTAATATATTTTAATTTAATCGTAGATTAATTTAATTTAACCATAAATTTGCAAAATAGCTTTTATTTTATCTCTTAAAAATAGACCGAACCAGTGCATCGATAACATTAAATTAATCTACGATACAATTTTTGAATCGTAAAATTTGCAAAATAGCTTTTATTTTATCTCTTAAAAATAGACCGAACCGGTGCGCCGATAACATTTACTTTCAGTTTTAAAAATTCTTTACGATCGAAATTCTAAATCATCTTATAAGTAAATTCTCTTCCAGATACCCTCCGACAAATTTAAAAACCCAAGGTTAAACTTAAATCTGGTCCGGTGCAGGAGCATTATCAAATGACGAGTTAACTCGTCCTTCTCGCCTAACAGATTACCTGATCTCGAGTATTGAAAGAAGCGTTATTCGATTCGAAGCGCGTACATCAAGCTTCGAGCATTCGAACGGGAGAGAAGCTTATGGATGGGCTCCGTGACGAGTGTCAAATTCATGGAAACGCGCGCGCACGCGTGTGCATGCACATTGGCAACAGCGAGCCAGGGATGCTGCGCACTTTTTTGTGGCCCGTTTTCTTGTATCGTATAATAGCACGGCTTGCATTACATCCGTGTCGAGTTACCCACATGCCCTACAGGCCCGTTCAAAAATCGAGACTGGGGTCAACGATGACCCCCGAGGGAAGAGGAGAGAACGCAGGCAGCCCCGTCGCCTCAAGGGTATCCTATTTCACGAATAGATTATGTGCAACAGCATCCGCGACACTTCTTGTCATTGGGCTGACGCGCTTACTTAGGTAGGCGTCATGTCAGGCTCGTGTGATTAATGCGCTCACACTGCTTTAACCCTGGAATTATACACGGGTATCATTTTTGCCCGAGACGCTCTTCCCTCCTCTGTTAATGCTTCAGACGGTGAATGGCTTTTGAAACACTTCCGGTAGTAGATCAAGTTTACAAGCTCAAGTGGCTAATAATTGAATACTTTTTTCACACTTGTTTGCTACGACTGTTGTTTATTTTAAATTCCTTACTTATAGAGAATGAGAAGAGAGAAATAGTTCGTGAACTATTGACAGGGAATATGCTAATTTTCTTCCTTTTTTTAGAGGAGAAGAAATAAGAATAATGCACGAAAACACGAAGTGAAGTAATGAGCGAGACTCACAGCAATTTGCTGCTTTTTAAGGGGTCATTCTCAGTCAGGAGGCCGAAAAAGGGTGGTCTTTGGAAATTTTTTACTCAAAAGCTGTAACACATTTCTTAAAAAATCTTTTTTCCTTTTAAGGAGTGCATCTAGTACCGTGCATCGTAATTTTTTTATTTAAAAATATTTATCAATAACTAAGTTATTGTCCATCATTCGAAAGATCTTTCAAAATCGGTGACCAACCGTTTCGCGATTAATCGTTCCTTGGAATTTTGGGGGATTTTTGGACGTTATCACAGTGGGGAAATTTTGCGATTTTATGGCCAAAACTACAGAAGTGAAATTTTTGAATCTTACATATTTAATACAAATGTCGATTGAAGAACTATATCCATTCTCGTGGTCAAAACCTCAAAATTTATTTTTAATATATAAAATTCGGCACATTTACGTTCTAATATATGAGAAGCTAAATTATTCGAAAAACAGCACTTACAAAAATTACGAACGATAATGATTTTATTATTATTTACATTTAGGGTAAACGCACCAATAAATGAACACTTAAGGCTAATGAATGAACACTTTTATAAAATTATATTTGCAGCGCGATTGATTCCAAGTGCTGCAAAAATTGTATGGATATGAAGCAAAAATTAAAAGAAGTCTCTAATTAATTAGTTGCTTATTTTAATAATTGATTTTACTCATTTTAATATAAAATGTTCATTCACTGGTACGTGTTCATGTACTGGTACATCTACCCTATACACATTTTTCTTTGTTAGAGCATGCCTCTGCTACAGTGCAGCAGGGCATAGCAAAAGGGTTATCGCTTCTGCCGACAAACAAACATACATAATACAAACAGTCAAACAGAGGATGGAAGCTGAATAAAATCGTTTAAAAAATAATAAGAAGGTTTGTAATGTATAACTTGTGAACCAGTCTCTGCTTAAAAAAATGCATAAATAAATAATTGCGTTTATAGAATCAAAATAGTCCAACGTAAAATAGGAATGAAAATCATTGCAGGATATTATGGGATTGATAACTATTTTATGTATTGAAAATTGATTCTTATATGAAACTGTTATTTCTAAAACACTAGTTTACAAAATTGTATAAATTACGTATTAGAAACCGAAACATAATTGTTTTGAGGACAAAAAGATATCTTACGCACCACCAGGCATTGAATCCATGCCTTCAAATTATTTTCAGATCTTTGGATAACACAATATAAGTGTTTGAAGCAACTTGAAAATCTGGATTAATTCTTTGCGATCGGTCTAACCTCACATGAACATAAACATTTGCGAGTCTATACGAGCTTTGTATTAAAACATTCAACAGTAAAATTGGTGGCATTTGATACTCATATTAGTTCTGAAATTATTGACATTTGCATTTATTTTGTCGAATTCAAAAATTTATTTTTGTGGTTTTGGCCATAGAATCGCGAAATTTCCCCACTGCGTTAATAACAATTGTTCTGAAAGCTCGGTAGGCTTCTAAATAGTCAGACAGCATTTCCGAAAGAGTTACAAATAAATATTGAAGTCTCTTTGATGTCAACTGGGAAGTGTAAACGCGAGATGAAAGTGTATGGGAAGAACAAGCCCACATAGTCAAATTAGTCAAATTAGAGGCACAGACACGCACTGGCGCATCCACGCATTCAGGAAACCGTGGGATATTGTTCTGCGCCGTACGAACGTACAAAATTACAGGAGCCTCGCCCATTAAAGCCACCGAGTGCGGAATTGCACGTATACCGATTACGAAGCCATTCGTGAAAACCTGCGTCCCGTTAACGAATTAAATCTTCGGTGCCACGTATTTCGAATATCCTTAACATGTGATTTAAGGAAGGACATACACCAAAAAGATCTATTTTTTTTTATATATTAGTGTTTGATATGTCCAGAATGTTTTCCCAAAATTTGAGAGGGAAATTCGCAAAAGTATCGAAGGTATAGATATAAGAAGTGAACAAATTTAAATTTAAACATTTGGGAACTATGCGACAATGCTTTGATAATTCTCAAAAACTATCGACATGAAAAGCTCGTCGGCGCACAGTGGGGCATTTCGGGTCGAAACGCGGCACTAAGTCCTTTGAAAAAATATCGCCAAACTGCAATCTTTTTTTTACAGGTAGCCGATCACATATTTGGGTGATAATGTAGCATTGGTTTTCACATTCATTAATTTTTCACGCAATTACACGGTTTTGAATATGAAAACCACGAAACTCTTCAGAACTTGTATTGTTATTTATAGTTTTGTTGTTTGCTTAATTCAATTAATTTTTTCTGGGATTAAGTGTCGAGGTATGTATTCGAAGTGTGCCAAATTTGATTTTGATACCTCCGATATTTTTGGAATTATACCTTACTGAATTTCCAAATTTTCAGTGTTTATTTTGAACGGGAGTTCAGTGTTCGGATGCCAACTTTGAGCGATTATAGCGAAGCGAAGGAAGGTGCCTTTTTTCAATAAAAAATTCTTTTAATACTTTCAAACAGTTTCATTTGCAACAAACCCCATCTATCTAGCTTTTCAGTTTCAGATAGAAAAAAATTCATAAAGACTGCTTAATTTTCAGGCCAAAATAGTGTACTATGCACTCTTGAATAAACAAATTTCATTAATTTTTCTGTATCAATTGGACCACAAGTATACGTCCTAACTGAACGAAATGAAAAAATCAACGATAAATAAATGATTTTAGTTAGGAAATGTTTTGTGCCGCGTTTCGACCCGAAATGCCTCACTGTGCGGCGGCATTGAAAGTGTGAAAATTATTTATAAGCGACCGAAGTTTCTAGACTTTTCTACAGTGACGGATACGATCAATTTACTTCACTTAAATAATGTATTGAATTTTTATGTTTTCAGGAAAGAGTACAAGCAAAGGATCCTCCGTCCCACTATTTAGCAAAGTTACGCACCTACCTGGACCCGAAAGCATCGCGAAGCCATCGAGTATGTTGCGTTTTATTTTTCGTCTCGAGCATTTTTTGTTTTGTACTTTCATCTCTTTTATGTCGCGGTCTTGGGCATACTAGTGTCTTAGTATACAGGATGCACTGATAATCGTGATACAACCGGAAAGATGGCATGAAATAATGACAATTATTTCTGGCATTTGAGGATTTTCGTAAAAGGTTCAGAAAAACGGCTTTCAGGTGTTATTTATTTTTATTTATTTATTTTGTTAAGGGGGCTAGGCAGTCGAGGTTCAGATCGACTTGGGAAAAATTACTGGATGTGTAAAACATGTGCCATTTCGGCGCAAACCTCTTGTAGGGTCCGTCAAAATTCGAGATTTTCATAAAAAAAATAAGAAGTCACTGGACATTTTCAGGTGTTATTTATTTTTATTTATTTATTTAGTTAAGGGGACTAGGCAGTCGAGGTTCAGATCGACTTGGGAAAAATTACTGGATGTGTAAAACATGTGCCATTTCGAGGCAAACCTCTTATAGGGTCCGTAAAAATTCGAGATTTTCATAAAAAATTAAGAAGTCACCGGATTTTTTTATGAAAATCTCGATTTTTTTTACGGATCCTATAAAAGGTTTGAGGCGAAATGGCGCATGTTTTACACATCCTGTAATTTTTTCCAAGTCGATCTGAACCTCAATTCGTTCGCAATCAGGAAAAAAAGAAGAGGAAAAAAATATTCGAGAAAAACGGGTTTAAAGTTTCTGGGCAAAAGCGACGCTGTAGGTTGCCGCTTGACATTTTTAGCTGGCAAATCTACAATTTTGCGAATTTTACTATAAACCAAGTGGCATTTTATTCAGAAAAGCTGCAATAAAAAATCGATTTTTCGACTGTCTATTTCCCTTAAGGGGTCTTGCCTAGTTGGCAGGCGAAAAAGTACGTGATTTTCGGGAATTCTTTGTGGAAAATTGAATGTATATTTTTTACAACTATTTGCTTATGTTAAAAGTACATATATTGAGCAATTCTCAGTAATTTTCTTATTGGAAAATATTAAAAAATGAAGGAATAACAGCCACTCTTGCGGAAGCCGTTTTTATAAAGGCGCTTCGCGGTGAGCACGATTTCTCGGAACCGGATCATCTGAAATCAGAAAGCGAAGAAGATTCTGTTAATATATGAGTTTATCTAGTTCGTGAACGAAGGATTGAAAAAAAAAGATTTCAGACAAAATGGCGGCCGTTTAACGCAAAATCATGATTTTTCGAGGTCTGAATTGTTCGTTTTTCGTGAATTAAAAATACTTAGAGTTTTCATCAAAAACAAAAATCCTTCGTTCACGAACTAGATAAACTCATGTACTAACAGAATCGTCTTCACCTTTCGACTTCAGATGATCCGGCTCGGAGAAATCGTGCTTACCGCAAAAAAAAAGCTTCCGGAAGAGTGGCTGTTATTCGTTCATTTTTTAATATTTTCCTATGACAAAATTACTGAGAGTTGCTGGAAGTATGTACTTTTAAAATAAGCAAATAGTTGAAAAAAATATACATTAGATTTTCCAAAAAGAAATCCTGAAAATCACGTTTTTTTTCGCCTGCCAACTAGGCATGACCCCTTAAACGAAAGCTCTTTGATAAATACAAGAAATAATAATATATACACTGAGCAATGAAACTCAGATTACAGAAAGAATTATACAGGTAATACGTAAATAAAGTAGAATCAAAACGCACATAAAGGTGCGAACGCAAAACCAAAATAAAGATACTACAAGTGTTTAAGACTCAAGGAAACTCCAAATTTTTGCAATTCTTTTTTGGTACTTTGCTTTGCCTTTCTTCTTTAAAGATCCTATTCCTTCCAAATACTTTGGCGCAAATTCAAAAAATTAAGCCAGTCATGAGCCCAAGATTTTGAGTCCTCGCAGCACTCGTATAGGTATAAATGTGAGCTGTCCTTTGAGGTTCATCAGGTCCATACATCCTGCAGCTGAAAATCGAAACAAAAATGTATCACTTCAGTAATATGTTAGGCACTGAATACACTTACAGTAGAAACGAGTTTGCTTATAAGCAAATATTCAGCGACGTAGAATCGCTTGAAGTATTTACACACCGCAGTAGCATCATTTATTGATGGCTACATACTCTGTCGTCATATATTAAAGGAGCCAGGGCGGCTTGTGGGAAAAACAGCTAAAAAATACTGTGGAAATTTACAAGTCGCCAGTTGTGTAAGAAAGGCGGAGAAAAACGATAAAGTAAAACCAGAACAAGCCCGTGTTGAAGCTGGGAGGAAGGAAAGAGGGTGCGTGTAATTTATGAGCCAGGAATAATTAATTAAACTTAGGAACAGTCCTACTGTAGAAAATCCTATAACTTTCAAAGCCATTTTTCTAGAAAATACTTTTTTGTCTTGTGGATCACTAACGACGAATTCTTCCATTTATTTGGGGGAAAAATCAACTGTAAAAATGTCTTTTGGGAACACTTTGAATTTATCAAAGAAAACGGAGCAAAAATTGTTGCTAAATGAATTTTGATTTTTACCAACTGCGTAAATTGTGGAACTACCATGATGAGCCCACTATATTCTACGCAAAGCATACCTTGAAACGATGCCGGGGCCAGGTGTGAAATATTCTGAATCCTATTCAGTTTTAAGTAATGCAAATATATTCAGCAAATATTATTTAATATGTTTCTTAAATTGGTGGTTTTGTTACCTCGTATAAAGTAATAAAACACAACCCAATTTTCGAAAATTATTTTTGTGTTTGAAGAATTAAGAATTTAAATATTTTTAGTAGTAGTTACTATTCTTTCAAGGTTTTTATTTTAATAAAATAAATTCCAAAACTGCATCTGTTGCCTGCATTCACGTGTACTCGACAGAATCTCAGAGCTCTTTTTCCCCAAAATGGAACCTCGTATCTACAAATATTGTTTTGAAATTTCGAGTTTATTCAAATGGAATAAACTCTTGCCAGGTTGTATCACCATTACTTGCCGGTCCTGTGTAATCGCGTATGAAACTGTAAGGTTTCACCAAATGTTTTTTGGTTCGTCAACTAGGAAAACATGCGTTTATTTTCTGTTCGTTTTTCACTCGTGCAAACTGGGAACGACGGATACTAATGATTATACAGACGTATCGTTTCCTTACATTCTTCCAGAAGAGAAAAATGGTTGGGGAGTCGACGTCGACCCAAGTACTGCGGGATTTGGAAATCTCCTTACGCACGAATCACATAGAGTAAGCTCGTATATTACATTTAAAAAAATTTGCTGAGCATGTAATGTTAAGTGATAAAATGAACTAATCGAAGTTTGTGAAATAATAGATATTTATATACTTGGACTAGACTTCACAGGGCCTGGGTTTACGAAATGAATAAAAATAAGCAAACCAATTTTTCTACTCAAATTAAGGGGTTGCATCCCCTTGATAGGTTGGAAAATAGGGTCATTTTTATGATTTTTTTCTCATATAAAGAAGTGTTATATTTAAAAATCAAGATATACACCGTGTTGTGTATAAATTAAGCTGTATTCTCTTCAAAAATAAATTTGTTATCCTAAGAAATGGTGCTGCATACCGAAAGTATCTCCGAGATTGATGAATCAAATTTCGCAAGAACATTCTTAAGACTATAATCAAGTACTTGTCGGCGCCGATTTCGAAGAATTTATTTTTCGAAAATCGGCTGCTACTCAAAGTGAAGCATGTACTTTTCGAGCTAAGTTCTCAAACCACGATAGCAATCGAAAAATGGCCTTGACAAGTACTAGATTATAGTCTTGAAAATATTCGTGCAAAATTTTATTCAAATCGGTCCACTAATCTCTGAGATACTTTCGGTGCCGCAAATGCTGTAACTATGAAGACACTTGGGAGAAGGGGCTGCTATGGCACCATCCCTTAAGTCTAAGACATCAAATATCTTTTTGAAGAGAATACCTACACCTTAATTTTTACCCAACAATGTGTACATTAGGGTTTATAGAAAAACCGACTTTTGAAAAAACCGGTTTTCGAATTCCATTATTCTCGAAAAATCAGTTAAACCGGTTTTCCATTTTTCACAAAAAAATGTAATTAAAATGGTAAATAAATATTTGTACTTATTTTAAAAATGTTCAGTTTCCTTAATATTATGGAATTATAAAAATATAACAAAATAAAATATACTCTACCTGTACAAACCAAAAAAAAAATAAATAAATAGAAGTACCCAGAATCGGTAACAATACATACAATTTTTGAGTTCACTTAATATTTATGGATCTACAAAAATATAACATAATAAAGTAGACTCCATACAAAACAAAATGAAAAATCTAAAATAATTAAAATCCGTACAAAATATAAATCTTTATTCCATTTAGTATTTTTCTCTGAAAATATGAACTCACGAAGATTAGTTTTAGAGTAAACTGTTAGCTACTACAATATGCTTGTGTCCAATGCAATTTCAAGTCAAAATGTTAACGTTTTTAATTAAATAATTCAATCATTTCTGCATATTAATTCTAGTATATAAAACCGTTTTTTTAAATTTAAAAACCGGTTTTCGAATTTTACAAATTTATAAATAAAAACCGGATTTTAAAAACCGACAAACCCTAGTGTACATCCTGATTTTTAAATATGACGTCTCTTTATATGAAAAAAAAAAGGTAAAAATGACCCCACTTTCTGATTTGTCAAGGGTATGTAACCCCTTAATACTGAATCACAAACTCAAAATTGCATCGCAGAAGTGGTAAACATTAACTCTAACTATGCACCTATGTATACAGAGCCGTCCTTAAATTACGTAAGGGTAATTTTGTCGATTTCTCACCCTCTCCCTCCCCCAGTATAAGACTTCCCAAGATTTTATATTCCAAACCCCTCCTTCGCCCTTCCTCACACACTATCTTCTCAGTTATTAACATTCTTTTAAAGGTTCATATAATTCATCCAACCCGGCTTCGTGAAATTTAAACTAAAACTACTTGTCTGGAACATTAAGGGAGGTTTCTGCCTCGTTGAGCCAAAAAATGTTCGATTTTTCACCAATTTTTTGTGCGAAAAGTATTCAATATAGAATGTTGATATTTTGCATGTTGACTGAGCGGTCTTTATTGAACATAAAAATATTTTTTAAAGTTTGACAAAACATGGTAGTGGGAGTGGGATGAACCACGTATGTCGGTGCGCGGGTGATGACATTCTTCGCTTGCGGAAGTCGTAAGTCCCGGACAGGTGATCTGAAGCAAAAAAATGAAACATATTTTTACTTTGTACAATATTGTGTATAAGTTGAAGCAGAATTATCCAAAAATATTCAAACGTTTTTATTTAATGAACAAAAAACTGCAAAAATTTTTGGTAAAAAAACAAACTTCCCTTCGATCGCTCACTATTGTCTTATTTTCCAATTTTTCTTCTTGATTCTGGTTCAACTTATACACAATATTGTACAAAGTAAAAATATGTTTCATTTTTTTGCTTCAGATCACCTGTCCGGGACTTACGACTTCCGCAAGCGAAGAATGTCATCGCCCCTGCACCGACATACGTGGCTCATCCCACTCCCACTACCATGTTTTGTCAAACTTTAAAAAATATTTTTAGGTCCAATAAAGACCGCTTAGTCAACATACCAAATATCAACATTCTATATTTAATACTTTTCGCACAAAAAATTGGTGAAAAATCGAACATTTTTTGGCTCAACAAGGCAGAAACCTCCCTTAAACTACTTGTCTGGAACATTAAATAATAGAATTTGTATTTATTGAGTATTAGATTGAAAAGTATTACGTAAGACCCGACTCCCTCCCCCCTCTTTGTAGGAAAACGTAACAAATTCTTCACCCCTCCCCCAGAGCCTTACATAATTTAAGGACGACCCCTAAGTTACCTAATTTCAGGTATGCTTGCAAATACGGTGTAGGAATAATAAGATCCAGTGGCTCATTAGCGATATCGAGCGAGCATCGTCTGTTTAAAGCATAAAGCTATAATACATCTGGAATTCCGTCTCATGATGTAAACGATGCTCCAGGTGGGTGAGGGAGTTCCTAGACGAGGAGAACCAGGGCTTGGACGCCCTTATAGACTACCTCAGCTTCAGGTTACTCATGATGAGGCACGAGCAACGTCTCTTGGAATCCCACGCGAGCTCCGAAGAAAAATTACAAACCGGTAAGAGTCTCGGCAGGGGCCGGTCCACGAACTCACTGTGTCCGTCTCTATCATAGCCGAGGCCCAAGATTTAATTGCTTACCGCTAATCGTGCGCGACGTAATTATTTTCCAGCCGTTTCTGGGGACATGTCGCCCTTAAACAACGGCTGCCTCAGGCCGCCTCTCCACAAGCTCAAGGATAGCCCCGGCGTTAAAAGGAGGTCCCGGCACGTGGCGCGCCTGAACATGGGCGAAGCGAAAGACGACATTCACGTTTGCATATTGTGCATGCGCGCAATCATGAATAACAAGGTACGAAACTTGCGTAAACAGATATCGACACATCCGCTTCTCACTGTGTTCTTCTATGATAGTGTCTATATACAGGGGCGTGGCCAGGATTTCATTCAGAGTAGGGGTGGGACTATTTGTCGAATTTTTCGGCATTCGAATGCATCGGTATTCGAATGCATCGGTATTCGTATGCATCACTATTCGAATGCATCACTATTCGAATGCATCGGTATTCGAATGCATCGGTATTCGAATGCATCGGTATTGGAATGCATCAATATTCGAATGCATCGGTATTCGAATGCATCGGTATTCGAAAGCATCGATATTCGAATGCATCGGTATTCGAATGCATCAATATTCGAATGCATCTGTATTCGAATGCATCGGTATTCGAATGCATCACTATTCGAATGCATCACTATTCGAATGCATCGGTATTCGAATGCATCGGTATTCGAATGCATCGGTACTCGAATGCATCGGTATTCGAATGCATCGGTATTCGAATGCATCGGTATTCGAATGCATCAATATTCGAATGCATCAATATTCGAATGCATCAATATTCGAATGCATCAATATTCGAATGCATCAATATTCGAATAGTATTCGAATAATTAAATTCGAGTACTCAAATATTCGAAAGTTATTCGTAGCATTCGAATACTTGTAAAATATTAGAATAGTCCCAGCCCTAATTCGGAGAGGGGCAGTAAATAGTAGAACCGAATTTTGAATTTATTAATGCGGAATTACTTCACAATTTAATTTATTTTTATTTTGTAATAAGGCAATTTAATTTTTTAACGAACGACTAATTTATTACTTTTTTCCAGGGGAGGAGGCAAGCGCCCACCCCTATTCCACCCTCGCCACGCCCATATCTATATAATCTAGACAATGCAAAAAATTAACTGCAGTGATTTTCTGGAGATATCCTAAGATTATGTCAATTTTTTACAGTACGGTTTTAATATGGTCATACAGCATCGAGAAGCAATCAACTGCATCGCACTTAGTTTGATACACAAGAGTTTAAGGTAAACATATATTTCCCCTCTCTCGTGTACCTACCCCTAGTAGCATTTCCAGGGCGAAATTCCACTTACGCCCAAATCGCCCGTGATTTTTGTTAAGCTAACTTTTCCTGTACGCGACTGGACGCAACGTAAAGAATTTCAAAGTCGATTTTCTCGAAAATGAAGCGCGATACCAAGAAAAGTTACTCTTCCTTTTCGACTTATAACAAGTAAATAAGTCGAGAAAAACGAATACAATTTCTTGGTATTGCGCTTCGTTTTCGAGAAAATCGAGTTTGAATAGGGAAACCTACCCTAATGAAACTCACGGGCGATTTGGGCGTAAGTAGAATTCGCCCCTAGTCGGCCCACAGTATCCCCAAGTTGGGAATCCGTTAGCCATCAAAATGCCAACAATAAATGCTGCTACTTAGGAACACTGTTTTTTTTAATGATGAAATAAAAAAAGAGGAATTTCTTTCAGAACGAAAGCTCTGGTATTAGAACTCCTTGCTGCGATCTGCCTCGTAAAAGGTGGCCATGAGATTATTCTGTCCGCGTTCGACAACTTCAAGGAAGTGTGCTCGGAAAGGCGAAGATTTACAACGCTCATGGCATACTTCACCCAGTACGACAATTTTCACATTGAATTCATGGTCGCTTGTATGCAATTCGTGAACATCGTCGTCCACTCCGTGGAAGATATGAACTTCAGGGTGCACTTGCAATATGAATTTACCAAGCTCGGGCTGGACGAGTATCTGGAGAAGCTCAGGCATACTGAGAGCGAGGATTTGCAGGTCAGTAAATTTTGTGGTACATGCTTATTTCGTAGAGCTTCGTATTTACTTTAATCCTTGGGCGGCCGTGATTGAAGTTGCGCCCAGTTGGTTTCTTTTTTTTCTGACGGCCATCGTATTACTTATTGAAGCATTTGGCGATGGTAATCGGTAATCCACGCGGAATGAGGCGCCTGAAAATAGTTTCATGGTAATTTTGAGAACTGACATTGAAATTTGGAGAAAATGTATGTAAATGTATAGTAAATAATTGTGTATTTAACGATGAACTTCGGGGGCCAATTTGAGTATATTTAGGCTAAGTTGGCTGCAGCCTAGGGCGGCAAATTTTGGGGTGCGACCAAATTTAAGGGGAAGAAATTAGAAAAGGCGTAAACGTGGCTTGAGACAACTTTAAAAACGAATCACTTTTCTCCTGTAGCTGATTAGCAATGTGTTGCCATATTGAATTAATTTTAAAATTGGCTCGACTCTTTTAACCCTTCGTTAACCCTTATTTTGACGCTTTGTAACTTCTATATGCAAAATAAATACCTTTTTTCCAAAGGTGACTCACAAACTATTTTTGTTTCTCAAAATATATCGGAACAACTATGTAGATTTTTAGCTTCTAATATTAAAATTTGTAGAAGCTGCAATTTTTTAAAGATTTTCTTCGTGTTTTCTTAATATATGGTAATCTAGAATTTTTTTGCAAAAGCTGTAATAAAATGTCAATCAAAAATATATTGGAATGCATTATAGAGACCTTGAAATTGACCCATGATATTTTTCGTAACTATTGGATACTTTAGATGAGAATGGCAGTCGCTCAAAAATCGTTCGGGGTGTGAGCCACCCAGGTATGTCAAAATTGATCGAAAAAGGAGTGTCAATGAAGGGTTAAATTAAAATATTTGATGGTATTTCACATCAAATCTGAATCTATAATTTCTAATCTTTGTATTCGGTCCATATTCTTGGAAACATCGTAGAGAAACCACCTTAAATTTACTGAAATCTTATCTGAAGTGCTTACAACGATGGACATTTTTTATTCAATACTGTACATTTTTTTAAATTCAATTAATACAAAGCTGTTGATTCCGCTTGGCTAAATTGGCCCAGTTACATGTTAAACGGAGTCCTTCTCGTTCGTGAATCATCGGTTCAGCTACACTTTTACCGATGTGTTCAGTGAAACCGCCTTATATGTTCTAATACCCGCACCCTATCTATAAAAAGAAGAACAAGTACATGCCTTGCTTCTGAGATATATCGTACTAGCTTTACTACTCGGCTTCGCCCGAAATTTAGATTCTGATTTCATAAAAAAATTATATTTTTAGTTCTTTTTTGGTGAAAATAGTCACGTTGATCTGGATTAGTCAGCAATAATGAGCTGAGGCACATTTCTCAAACATATAGAAGCTTTCTGCTTTATATATTAAGATACATTATTACAAAACTTTCTGATTGCACGTGGATTATTCGAAACATTTTTCACTTCCACAAATAATTTGTAATAAATAATAAAAAAAAGCTGTTTCATTCAGCGCACTTTGAAGAAGTGTTTCATCCTGTTCAAAATTCTTTGCCCTATTTTATGCTAATATTTTCTAATGCTCTACAAATTTATGCCCATTTGAGTAAACAGAATTACTTCTCAGGATTCATTAATAAATATTTCGACCACGCAGGGTCAGTGGCGGATTTAACAGGGCGGCCGATGAGCAGTTGCCACCTGGGCCCCTGCGCAGAAGGCCCCTTAGGGCCCCATCCTTAAAAAAAAATTATTATATCCAAAGCATATTTTTTCTGTATTATTACACTGAGCCTGTTTTTAGTAAACTACAGCTTTATTTTCCCGAAAAATGGGCCTCAGCTCAGAAGGCCCATCTAGGGCCCTGTCTTAAAAAAAATGTATGATTATATCGAAAGCATATTTTTTTCTGTATTATTATACTGAGCCCGTTTTTAGTAAGCTACAGCTTTATTTTCCCGAAAAATGGGCCTCTGCTCAGAAGGCCCATCTAGGGCCCTGTCTTAAAAAATGTATGATTATATCGAAAGCATATTTTTTTCTGTATTATTATACTGAGCCCGTTTTTAGTAAGCTACAGCTTTATTTTCCCGAAAAATGGGCCTCTGCTCAGAAGGCCCATCTAGGGCCCTGTCTTAAAAAATGTATGATTATATCGAAAGCATATTTTTTTCTGTATTATTATACTGAGTCCGTTTTTAATAAACTACAGCTTTATTTTCCCGAAAACTGGGCCTCTGCTCAGAAGGCCCCCCTAAGGCCCTGTTTTAAAAAAAACTTTTGATTTTATCCAAGCATTATATTTTTTTCTACACTTTTCTGTACAGTTACCCCCTTTTAGTAAACTGCCTCTTCATTTCCCTGAAAAAAAAATGGGCCCCTCAGAATGTTTGCCACCTGGGCCTTTTTTCTTAAATCCGCCACTGCTCAGGGTTATCAATATTTGATCAAATACTTCAGATAATCAGCATCATGTTCATTCATCATACTTTCTCTTCAGGTTCAAATCTCTGCGTACCTAGATAACGTATTCGACGTAGCTGCTTTAATGGAAGACAGTGAAACTAAGACTGCCGCGTTAGAAAAAGTAGCTGAATTGGAAGATGAGCTTGGTCACGTAAGTACACAGTTCTACTTACATTCAACAACTACTAGAGCAACTGTTTAACGACTGTATTACACAATCAAAACAGGCGCACGACAGAATGGCAGAATTGGAAAGAGAGTCCCTCGCAAAATTAGCGGAGTTAGAGACCGAACTAGGCGCGTTAAAGGTGGAATATTCCGACGCGGTGGATGCTCGCCGGTTAGCAGAAGAGGAGCTCACGGCGCTGAAGCGACAAAAGCAGGACTCCGCTCGTAGGCAGAGTGTCTTAGAAAACAAAATTATCGAGTTGGAGACTCTTACTGGCACTCTGACGAAAGGTTCCTCAGGTACGTTTCAAATATCATTTCTGGGCTACGTTCTAAATACGAGATGTTAACGAGCACGGTTCCGAACTTCAGCAGCCAGCCATCGAAATGGACCTGCAACAAGCCCCCTGCATAATTCAGACAACGTCACGTCCTCAACGTGCAGCTCGCCTCCGTCGCCGACATTGGAGCAGGCTCCCCCGTCAGCCCCTGCGCCACCTCCGCCGCCCCCGCCTCCATGTCCGCCCCCGCCTCCCATGGCGTCCCTTTCCCCCGGGGATCAGAAATTACCGCCACCTGTACCTATACCTCCGCCACCTGCTGGCATGATGCAAGCGCCGGACGGAGCAATGACTATCAAACGAAAGGTGCGTGTCTCTTCTTTCCCCGCAAATCTTCGCACACCGCCGCAGCTTTCTCGAGTCTCGTTTGCCTCAGGTTCAAACGAAGTACAAGCTTCCCACGCTCAATTGGATCGCCTTGAAGCCGAACCAGGTGCGAGGCACTATTTTCAACGAGTTGGACGACGACCGGCTGCACAATTACATAGACTTCTCCGACTTCGAGGAGCGATTCAAGATTGGCATGGGCGGGCACGTGGCTAACGGCAACAACGAAATCGACGGGCTGCACAGCTTTCCCAGCAAAAGATTCAAGAAGCCGGAGAACGTGTCGCTTCTGGAGCACACCAGATTACGAAACATTGGTACGTGGATTCTTTTAAACCGTAATGCTTTGCCAATTTAAAGGACGGATGTTTGCGTAATTTTCTTGGGCAATTCTTCCAGCTATATCGCGAAGAAAGATGGAGATGCCGGTGGAGAAAGTGATTTCTGCCGTGAACGCTCTCGACTTAAAGGTACTTTCGCTGGAAAATGTGGAGTTGCTGCAACGCATGGTGCCTACGGACCAAGAGGTACGGTTGATGCTAAGTTACTGGGAGCGAGAATAGTTGGTTGGCGGTGGTAAAGCAGGAAGTATTTCACGACTTTGCAGATTAAAGCGTATAGGGAGTATATAATAGAGAAGAAGAACGTTAATCTTCTGACGGAGGAGGATAAGTTTTTAATGCAACTCGGCAAGGTGGAGAGGATATCGACGAAGCTATCGATCATGAACTATATTGGGAACTTCTTCGACAACTTGCATCTGATTACCCCGCAAATTCATGCTGTGATATCCGCGGCCAGCACGGTGAAGAGCTCGAAGAAGCTGAGAGCAGTGCTGGAAATCATTCTGGCCTTCGGGAATTATTTGAACAGCAGCAAGCGGGGCCCGGCGTATGGATTCAAATTGCAGAGCTTGGACACATTACTCGACACTAAATCGACCGACAAGAGAATGTGCCTTCTACATTACATTGTAGCGACGATTCGCGTCAAATTCCCGGAGCTTATCAATTTCGAGTCGGAACTTATGTATATCGATAAAGCTGCGACAGGTACGTCTGTCCACTGCTTCTTTGATTTTGTTTGTGTTTCCTGAGATTTTAAAGCTCGTCGTGATATGTTCCACCGTTTTGTATTTATTTGTAGTTATTTTCGCATTTATTTCGATAAGTGTGCTTGCATAATATTATAAGTGGTGTTTGATATGTTATTTTTGTGACTTCTCACTTGAAATGAATTCTGTACGATAATTGGACGTAAGAAATTATTTATAATTTGACAAATTATACACAATTATCGATTCACGTGAAAAAGTTGAGAGTTACTATTTAAACGGAGATTGCGCCTTCCTGAACCGAAAGATAGGTGATTCTTTTTTTGTATAAAAACCGTTCGACAAATTAGTTTGACGTTCGGCATCATGCTTTATTGTATCTTGAGCTATTTTTCTGAATTTTTGGGCGACAGTGAAACAGAGAACATGGCAGATACAGAGTGCTGACTGAGGGCGTTGAAAAATAATCGGGTGATGCTGGCGTTGACGAAAAGTACTGTAAGGATTATCCGAAACACAAAATGGAAAAAGATTCTTAATCTATATGAATGTGGCTATCGGTGGTAGTAGATTTATTGCCGTACCTGTTACCGTTCCTTTATGTTTAAAGAGTTTTCCCGATATTTGGGCGAAATCTTGGTTAGACTCAAATCAAGGCGTTTCATCTTCTTCAAAAGGCTGCCATTTTAACATTTTTCTATTTTTCTTAATGCATCTACTACCACAGATAGCCACATTCATATAGATTAAGAATCTCCTTTCCTTTCGTGTTTCAGATAACCCTTACCGTACTTTCCGTCAACGCCAGAGCCACCCGATTATTCTTCACCGCTCCCTCTGTATCTGCCATGTGTTTCTTTCACTGTCACACAAAAATTCAGAACAATAGTGCAAGATACAATAAAACAGCCTGCCAAATCTCAAATTAATTTGTCGAACCGTTTTTGTACAAAAAATTCATAAAGAATTACCCATTTTTCGGCCCAACAAGGCCGTTTCGCGTGCACCAACCTTTGTGTCCTTCAAGTTTGAAAATCTAACATTCTTTTTACCCGTGAATTTCAGTTTCGCTGGAAAATATAACGACCGACGTTCACGAGTTAGAGAAGGGTATGGACCTAGTAAGGAAAGAGTTCGAGCTTCGCGGTAAAGAGAAGCACAACACGGTACTGCGGGACTTCTTGAACAACTCCGAAGAGAAGTTGCGCCGCCTAAAATCCGACGCTCGGGCTGCCGGCGAAGCGTTCCGGGAATGCGTGGAATTTTTCGGGGAAAGCCCGAGACAGGTCGATGCTAATACATTCTTCTCCCTTCTCGTTAGATTCGCGAGGGCATTTAAGGTAAATTGTTTTCGTGTGTACCTCAAACTGTACGATCCTTAACAGCTTAAGACCGAGTAACAGGGCGAGATTCTCTGTCGCCCGTCAACGTAGAAATCAGGAGCAAAGCTGTTCACGCGATACAGTTATTAACGACACAGCTGCCAATTAAGGAGCAAGGTATTGCAAAGTTAAGGTATTTTTACAGGCTGCGGATCAAGAAAACGAGCAACGTCGAAGGCTAGAAGCCGCTGCTGCGGAAGCTTTGAACACCTCGGAGGAAGTGATTAAACGAAATAAATTAAATCAGAAGAAGCAGCAGGTATGTTCCTCTCCACGTGCACTACTCTTTACTATTTACTCAGAAAGGAAGAACAACCGTAATTGCTTAGCAGTGTTATCACGAGCTGATTCTGCACGTTGCGCATCTAACATTTTGTATTTAAACGGAATTTATTTCTATATTAACAAACACTGCTGAAATACAGAAATAATTTGTGATATGACTGCACTCGGATATGTTCGATTTATTTCTTTGTCGAGCTTTGTCGATTCTCTTTGTCTCTCTGAATGTATTTTAATCGTATAACGTATAATCACAGTCGTACGCATTATATTTTAAGCGAAAATTACCGTTTTTATTATTTAGGATGACGTTATTAGTAGTTGGGTTGAATGCGCTAATATTATTTCGTACTTTGTGTGGTAGTACATACGTGTATAACTCTACGCACTAAAAACTACGCTATTGCTTGAAATCAGACTCTCCACTCGTACACTTGCATTCAGAAGCTCGATAAGTTTATATTTTTATTTTAAGCGTTTCCAGAATAGTTTCGCAAAGTTTACAATTCTCTAATAAATTCTAATATATTCTACTAACTATCCACTAACAATTTTAAACAAACAAGACACACATCTTCTTCTCTCTTCCCACCCCCTTCTCTCTTTCGACATCAATGCTATACAAATTTCATTTATTCTTTTTCTAATACCACAATTAACCGATCTCTGAAAGTTTGAACTTCAGTTTGTTACGAGTGTGAACACAAATGCTCGATGTTAACGACGTGGTAATAATTCAAGTGTTAGTAATTCGAAGGAGTGTTGATTAAGTTAATTATCGTATGTGATGTGATATAACAAATTAGATGGTATCAGACAAATGTTCCTGTTTAATTGCTTACGAAAACTAGCGAAAATTGCAATTTCATCGGAAGAACTTGCTCTTTGATTTCCAGTTTGAAGTTTCTACTTACATGTATTATGTGAAACTATCACGATGCAATCTTAAACGTATTTGTGCTTTCCGAACACGTTTATATATATATTTTTTTTATAACAACGCATGATTTATGCTTTTGTGAAAGAGGCTTGCATATCTTGACATTTATAACATCTTCTAAGTGTTTATACAATGTACTTCGTGGAGGAATCATCTATCATCGCCGAATAACACGTCTTGTCTTAATCTGACGCGTTTTGATCGATCAACTTGCTGAATTGATCGTCCTAGCGTCGTGTGTACTCCTTATAAAGAGAAAACTGCTGATATTAAATGCGGAAAATAAATTCGTCTGGTGATATTAAAAGAAACAGCTGCGCGAAGCGCCGCATTAAAAGAGGCAGCGACGACTGTTGAGAACAATTTTTGCTAATTGCAACGCTCGCGCAACAATCGATCTGTAAAGGCAATTCCTTTTCGCTGCATGTTGTGAGATAGCATGATATTTTACAGGGATTATTCACTTAACTATAATTGTGATTATATCGGGAGTGCTCTTTTAGCATTCTCTTCCGTGTCTCGTGCGGACAAACTGTCTATTAAGGTATCTCACGAAAGTCTATTTTTCTTATTTGTTACATATTTATTTGGATTGTAAAGTCACCGAAATTTTGCTGTAACACGAACAAGAGTCTGTTACACCGGCATCTTAATGAACTGGAGCTCAGAACGTAACAATATAGAAACAATTCACAACATGTAAGTCTCTACTCACTCACTTCCTCCTAATAACATATTTTTAATGACTGCACTAGCGCATACATAACACTGCACCTAGACAACACACGTGTAGGTACGGCTTTTTATTATCGAAGCGCATTTTTTTTTATATCGTACGCCACGTACTCCGAAAACAGTTCTATCATTGGATTTAATTGAATTTCACGCGCGGATATATATGTATATACAGGGTGAGTGGCGAGAATTAGGATACTTTAGTATCTCTCTTGGATTTGAAAATACAGAGGAAATATGAAACACGGTTTAGATAGTTTCAAGAGGCAACTATGATGAACGTGATTTTCTTTAGCCATATTTCAAAATTATCAAGGATTGTGGCCATCGTTTTGTTTTCAGAGGGTTGTAGTATTTTTATTCCTTGCATAGTGTAGTCGATACAGATATCAGTTTAATCAGTAAAAAATTTAGAATCACCCCTCGCATATCCTAGCACTTATTAAATGAGTTCCTGAAGTGTTGGATTGATCGTAATATACAGGGCATCCCGTCTAGAAAACATATGGACACAAATGGCCAGGCTTTGTGCAGTAACATCTTTGGAAATAATAAAAAAGTCACTACAACCATTTGAATAAAATTTGATACATGGTAAAAACTTACTTTGCTACCGGCTACAATATGCAAGAAATAAAAGTGCGAAATTCCTGTAAAAATAGCCCATGAATGACCTCGATAATTTGGAAAAATGTTCTTCGGGAAAAATGTCACTTTCATCATATTCATCCTTCGGATCCGTCGAAATTGTTTACCACGCATATTTTTGTATTTGCAAACGCCAGGGACGTATGCAAGTATTTGATTTCGCGTGCTACACTCTGAACTAGGGCTGGGACTATTTGTCGAATTTTTCGGTATTCGAATACTTCAGTTGCTCAATTATTTGGCGAATATAATTCGAATATCCAAGTATTCGAATACTATTCAAATATCCAAGTATTCGAATACTATTCGAATATCCAAGTATTCGAATACTGTTCAAATATCCATGTATTCGAATACTATTCGAATATCCAAGTATTCGAATACTGTTCAAATATCCATGTATTCGAATACTATTCGAATATCCAAGTATTCAAATACTATTCGAATATTTAAGGCCGGTATTTGAATACTCTGATGTATTCGAATAGTATGGTGTGAATCTTGTAAGCTAATTTTGACCCAATTCATATCATACTATTCGAATGTTATTATTCGAATACTATTCAAATACTGATGAATACTATTATAGTATTCGAATACTATTCAAATACTGATGACTACTATTACAGTATTCGAATACTATTCAAATACTAATGAATACTATTATAGTATTCGAATACATCAGCATTTGAATAGTATTTGAATAATAACATTCGAATACTCAAATATTCGAAGTTTATTCGTAGCATTCGAATACTTGTAAAATATTCGAATATTAAATTATTCGAATAGTCCCAGCCCTATTCTGAACAGCACATGTTCATAAAAGAGTTCCTTTCACACTGTTTTACATGTAACTACTTGACCATACAATGCTGCGTTCTTCCAGAAACTATTGACGCACTGATTTGCGCAAGAAATTGTACATACGTATAATCCAATGTTATTTTTCGAAAGGTATTGACTCCTTTGGAATAGAAATTATCCCATTTAGGTAGGAACTGTGGCAAAACCGAGATCGTGTTGCTTTTCTATAGAACTGTCTTCCTAAACTCGTGGTATAGAACAATATTCACTCGATTGATATCATTAACAAAGAATTAAGAGATGCATCGGCATGTGTTCTAGCTTGCATTGATGTTGCCTGAGAGAAGTCCTCTATTATCACTTTCCTATGCTACTGCCAAAACTCTCATAGATTAGACGCATATAAATTAACGATAGAGCATTCGATTTAAAATTGTATTAGGCCTAATTAATAATAATTGTTAATAACACGATAATTTATCCGCGAGTAAAACATTTAATCGCAAGATACATACTACAGTGCTGCCTCTAAAAGAACCCGCGTCTTATGTCTCGAAAAGAAGCCGTCGCTATCCCTGCCGTTTCTTTTGTAGTTGCCGCGGCGAGTGAGAGATGTATTCCGTCTTTTTTTGATACGCTGATTCTCAGTCCCTCTCACTCCCCGCGGCACGCAACAAAGGCAAGCCAAATAAGACTACCCGCAGCGAAAAGAGCTCGCGCCTCGGCCCGAGTAGGGCTGGGACTATTTGTCGAATTTTTCAAGTATTCGAATTTTCAAATATCCAAGTATTCGAATACTACTCGAATATCCAAGTATTCGAATACTACTCGAATATCCAAGTATTCGAATACACCAGTATTCGAATACTCAAATATTTGAGGTTTATTTGTAGCATTCGAATACTTGTAAAATATAGGAATATTAAATTATTCGAATATAGTCCCATCCCTAGTCTCGAGACGCGAGCTCTTTTCGAGACAAAACTGTAATTAGGAGACGCTTTTTGATTTCAGAGGTGTAATTACGACTTCTATGAGAGCAATAGATAATATTTTCCCAAATTTATTTATTTCCCTTTTTTCACAATAAAGATAGCAAATCAATGATTATTGAAACCCAAAGTCGAAGTTGAACGTGATTTCGAAATTTCTCGCGTTCTGTTAAAAAAGTGAGAGGGAGAGAAATAATAAGAGCAATAAAAAATCGTGAGGAATTCCAAGTAGCACGCATTTTATAGAACAGCGAAGAAATATTCTTAAATGCTCGAAAGCAGATTTTATAATTATCTTTAACTGTAAATATCACGCATAATAATTTTTGTGCAAAGAATTCTTGATATATTAAGCAGAAACTTTGAAACTACGCTTCTGAAGGAATAGTATATTCTAGTATATGTTATGCGTGGCAATGGTGAATAAAAGAAACAGTAGTTTCCAGTAGTTTCCAAAAACAACACATCTGTGTCTTTCAATAAATATATTATAAGTAATATTTCTCATATAAATTTATCCTGGCAGTGGCGCACTCAGGATTTAATCTTAGGGGAGGCCGAGTTGAAGGTATAAAAATATTTTTAATGCAAATTCGAAGAGGCGAAAATTCATTAGGCAATTATAAAAATTTATTTAAAGAATAAAATTGAGTTTCCGTTTTACAAAGCTCTTGAATTACTTCAGTCGTGCTTCCTTTTTCTTTGGGGGTGCCAGGGCCCCTTGCCCCCCCCCCTCCCCTCTCAGTGCGCCACTGTATCTTGGAGTTACAGAAAAATATTCTCGAGTAAATCGAATTTATTCCAATATTTATTCATTACTGCAAGAGAAACTAATTTCTTGAGAAATGCTATCTTCGAATGGCAATCTACAAGTTAGTCCTTTTGATTTCACTATCTGTGTCATATCATACAACGTGCAAAAGCGTCATCCAGTTAATTAACGAAATCAAATGGATGCAAGGGATAGGGTCAGTGGCGGATTTAACGGGCGGCTGCTGAACAGTTCCCCCTGGCCTCTGCTCACAAGGCCCCATTTTCAAGAAAAAAATTCTGATTTTATCCAAAGCCTTTATTATTTTCTGCGCCACGACACTTAGCACGTTTTTAATAAACCACCTTTTCATTTTCCCGAAAAGAATGGGCCCCTCGGAACGTTCTCCACCTGGGTGATTTTCCTTAAATCCGCCACTGGTTTGTTAAATGCATATGTGTTACGATCTGTGACCGAGTATTCTGAATATAGACAAAAGGTATTTGTTGTCTCCAGATAACTTATTCTCGCTATAAATGAACAAGCTAGCTTTTCGTGTTTGTATACATATGCGACATTGCCGATCAGTAGCCAGGCGACTAACTAGATTCGTTGTTTTACACGTTCGTAGGACGCTGTGATAAACGAGCTGAAGAACAAGACGAGGTTAGTTCAGGAGAAGAAGCTGTTGCAGCAGGACGAGGTTTACAATGGTGCTCTGGAGGACATCCTTCTCGGACTAAGGTCAGAACCGTATCGACGAGCGGATGCGGTTAGGCGTAGCCAACGCAGACGCATCGATAACCACAGACTCTCTCGCACCGCCGAGGAGCTAGAGCTCTAAGCCGCTGCTCCATCGGCGTGTGCTCGTTTCAGTTCGTGGGAAAAGGAAACAAATTTCTTTCTGAACGGGAAAATTCACTCTCGCGTCTCCGGAGAACCTGTATGCTTTGTATTCGTAATTTTCAACGTAAGTTAAAGCTCAGCGCGGTTCTGAACGAACTATAGAGTACACGATCGCCGTACAGGTTCAGTTACTATTAGTGCCTTTATTGTTTCCGATGCCTTATTAGGGAAATACTTGAGGCAATTTTTTCTATTTCGCGAATCACGTGTCTCGAGAAGTACGGCCACTTTTTATTTCTATCTCGAAAGTCGTAATTTATTTTTGATGTTACACGAGAGTGTAACGCATAATTTGCATAATAAGTGAGGCCCCTGAATCTCTTTGGAAGCCAGTTTCCGATATTAACGAAATGTGAATATAATTCTAGCGTTCTGTTAAAGAAATTAAAATCTGTGTGTCTCAAACGACACCATACGCCAAGGGAAAGGTTATGGTTGTATGCTAGCGCCATCTGGACGGTACAACTTTTGCTTAATAAGTTTTCCTCCAACCGCTACACTTTTGAAAATAATCAAGCTGCTGATAGTTGCTGAACCACTGTGTACTTCCAATCGATTTATTCGAACGGTTTATCGATCTCATTCGGATTTCGAAATTCTTTAGGAAGTATACGTTGAAATTTTAAACTAGTAACCAATCAAAGAGCGGACTATTCAATACCTACGTTGCCGGGGAAAGTTTTAGAATCGATAGATGTAGTATTGATAATTCTAGGCACAGCAAGTCGAGAGAGATTTTCGAATTTGATGTTGAATTGTTACGCACATAAGTCAGTTATGCGGTGCTATATATTCGCCGAGAGTCAAACCACTTTAATTAAATCTCGGCAGTGAATTATTTCATTTTTTAGCGAACGATAATAAGACGCCGACGTTCCATGAATTGTTTATTGCTTTGTACCCTTTGTTGTACAAAGTGTTGACAAACAAGAGCTTAGGGGCGCGTGTCGAACGAATTGTACGATTATTTTTGCATTGTTTCCAGGATTAATGTCTTTAAGCGACTAGATACGAAAATTGTTTGCGTTTAATTATTGTTGATTGTTATACGCGCTTGAGATATTTATAATTTTCAAATTTAACTAATATCTGTTGATCGTTTGTTCGCGAGAGCTTCTAAGAAAACGAGGGGATGAGACACTGAATGCTTTCGCCGACCGTAAATTGATATTAGGTTGGTGCAGATGAAATCACCGAGATATACATGAAACTTTCAGCGACTATATTTTTATTAATCGGAATATCACTCGTCAGAATTCGTGCAATTCTGTCAATCGAGAGATCAATGCGTTTATTTATTTGTCAAAAAAAATCTGTGCTTGTGGATGGGGTGAATTCTTCGGAAACCCGTTTTTACTCCTTCGTTATTAAATTATTTTCCTGTTAAAAATGATCTAAATGTTTAAAAACGTGAGTACTTCGTATTGTCATTGCGCGTGAAAAGGGAAGTGCGTATCTTCCACCAGCGTTGCTTCGAATTGTCCGTTAGGTCGCGCGGAATCCACTTATCCAACTTCCTAACATTTTTAATAATTTCCAGGTGGCGAGCAACAGTCCTTAACATCCGTTGATCGCTTTGTTTCATTATCTTCCATTCTTAAAACAATTGACGATCCACGAATCGTGTTAAATTCAGCTAGCTTCAAGTTTTATAATCATATAAAATAAGTGCCATTTAGTATTACTTTTAATTAACTAATGACTGGAAAACTTTAAGCTACACGAAACCGGCAATTCCATAGGCACCAATCTAATACGAGGCACATTTATTTATAAAGAAATCTCCACTGTTAATTCGGACGTCTGCAAAGCGACTTTTAAAGAGCCGTAGCTTCTAATTATACCGTAACATTCCGTGGATACGAGAATCCAACCCACCTCGCGCAGTTTCTAAACAAAACGTCTATTTTGCACAGAACGATGCGAAGCTGCATTTTTTATATACATTTACAATTGAAACTACGATTGTTCCAGAATGCAATTACCGCGGCGACACTTCTCGCGAAGTCTGAAGCCTATTTCTCTGATTAAAAGCGTACAGCCGAATAGCGAGCGCGCGCGCGAACAATTTACAATCGACGCGAACATTTTGTGAAAGAATCTCTTATTTTGATACACGTAACGCGTAGAGTTAGCCGAACTTGGTACATTCCGTCAGGACCTCGAGATACGCTCATATAATAATACACGCATAGTAGAATTTAGCGCAGTCGTTTCTACTATAACGCATATAACGAAATATCTCAGCCTACATTCTATAAAAAAAGTAATAGCATAGAATATAACAGAAGTACGATTATAGAGTATTCAGGATAACTGGCATTTTGGAATATAGGTGTAATTAAATAAGCAATGCGAAGGAAGTTGATTAAAAGGATCCATTTAAGTTGGCACGCGATGCTACAGCATATATCAAAAAGTTGCCGGACGGAATCGTTAACGTCGGAACGTGCTTTCGAGGATTAAACGACGTGGAATTGTTTGAGGGTGCGTTAAAGTACCTACGAAGTGGTTAGTGGACAAACGGTAATTTAAGGGCATGTATCGCAACGATACATCGTAATACATGTTCGATCGGCTTAGCTTTTTAGAAAGCATGGCGGTGGAGAGCGGGTCGCTGTTCTCGTATATCCTGAATTCTTGGTTGAGCGCGTGAATTGCATACTAAAATCGTGCGTTATAGTTGAGCCGACCTTTAGCAGTCTTTCGTATCCATTACCGTCTAACTCAGCGAGCCAGATATCGGAAAACGACTAGTTACGATGCGGAATCGTCATTCAGAGTGGTTTCGAAGCGCATTGCCAAGCGAAGTTTCAGTGAGCTTGCGTATAAATTTTCTACACAGCTTCTTTCGGAGTTTTTTGGAAAGTAATAAAATTTATATTTTCACTTTTCTACGTTTTTGATATTATATATATATATATATATTATCGATAAAGAAAACACATGTAAATATTACTGTAATATATGAAACGCGCTGGCGAGGATGAAGAAATGTAATTACTACTAATTGTAGACGAATTGCCAATGTGATGTTTAGATAAGTATAACATCTTTGTGTTATAAATATTGCGTAAATGATATCGTTCGTTGCTGTATTCCGGCGATAAAAATTTCAAATGATTGCGACAGAAAAGAAAACGTATTTTATGTATCTTTTGCAAAGAAAAAATGTAAATATTGTGCATTTTATTAAATAAGTTATGTGAAATAGGCATATTGCTTTACTTTGTATAAAATTCATTACAAATAAAAATGATACCGATGTACTATATAGATATATATATACACACACACACACGCGTGACTACCGATACATTTTTTTCCACATCACGTGCCATTTTATTTAATTAATGCTTGGTGAGACTAATTTTATAACAAATGCGCACCTTTTCGGTAATACAACTTAAGGGGACCGTCCGGTCTGAAAATCGATTTCTATATTATTTCATTTTTCGAATGCTCAACCTTTTAAGAATACGCGTTTAAAAGGATTATTTGAAATTCGTAAAATTCCCGAAGTTATAGGCATTCGAGTAGCGGCAAATGCGTGGGTAAAATCCGGCCACTTGGCACTCGCGTAAAACTTTAAACGCGTTTTTCTCGAAACATGATTTTTCCGAACGGTAGACAGCATAACAAAAGAAATTATCAACCGATTCCAAAAAACTTGGTGGTATTTTCTTTGTAATTGAATTCACTATCGCGTCACCCTTTGATCGTCAATTTTAGAGGTCATAGTTCTTCGCTATTAACATTTTTAAGCGCAGAATTACTAGGGCTAATAATTTAATATTCGAATAGTTTACAAGTATTCGAATGCTACGAATAAACTTCGAATATTTGAGTATTCAAATGGGATTATTCGAATATTATTCGAATATTGATGTATTCGAATACTATTGGAATACTGATGTATATTGATGTATTCGAATAGTTTGGTGTGAAGTGGGTCAAAATTGGCTTACAAGATTTCATCCTGACAAGTGAACCTAAAGAACTTGATTTCGAATACTTGGATATTCGAATACTTAAATATTCGAATAGTATTCGAATACTTGGATATTCGAATTATATTCGCCAAATAATTGAGCAACTGAAGTATTCGAATATTCGAATACCGAAAAATTCGACAAATAGTCCCAGCCCTAAGAATTACCCACTTTTTCGCATGTTTGTGTTCAAACGTGCACCAAACATCGCCATTTAGCTTTATTTGCCTTCTTAAAGGCTAGTGCGATAGTGATTGATACAACCTATAAGAATATCTGGTTTTTCGACTTCAGACAATCCTACGTCGAGTTCTACTGTCTACCGTTTACGCCTCTTTTGCTGCAGCAGTGCATTGAGCGCCACGTAAAATTCGAACCATTATAGGAAAATGAAAAGAAAAAACAGTTTTTGTATCCTTGAAGAACGAATAAAGAAAGACCATAAAGTTATTTACTGCAAGTTGTGTACTTTTTTGAAAAAAAATCCTAAAGATCACCTACTTTTCGAGCGTTTGACCGGACGGTCCCCTTAAGCGACTATAAAGGGGAAGTTTATCGATTAGACCAACCATTTTCTAAAGTTTTATTTATTGTTTATGCGAATAGACTACATTATTACAATATTTCATGTAAAATATGTTTATATACAAATATACAATATACAAAAGGCACAGTATATCTACATTCCTTAGATCATGTATAAAAATGCAAATAAAATAAACTTCGAATATACATATGACTATCGGTAACGGACAGAACAGCTCTCTCTATTGCTTTAGTATTATCAGATGGGAATTCGTAAGAAATTGTGCTTCGCGTAGAAAATCGATATTTGCGCTTAAACTGTTTCGAAAACTGTTCCATCCATTTAAATTACATTGTTGTCGGTGCCATAAAAAACTCGCAAGAAAATACTTCGTTTCCCTGTGATCTGTTAGAAAATACACGCGTCTGTCCATTAATAATTTATAATTCAATGGCGAACACAGTGAATGTATAATTTATTGCTATTAAAATAATTAAAGTCCCTTCTCAAGATAAATTTCTCTTTACAAATGTAAATAAACTTCTATACAATGATCGAATATTCTAACACATTTAATGACCCATTAGCGAATTACAAAAGTGCGGCAGTACTGGTTTCATCAGTTGAAGTAACGTTAATTATTCCTAGTTATTTAAGAGTAATAATTTCACACAGTTACAGTAAACCACAGATAATCTTAGCCCTCGGCTTCTCTTCGTTGCCGTTGCTACCCGCCGTTTTTTTTTATTTAAATATTCTCGCGATCGCATAAAACGAATCCGCGTTCCATGATTTGAGAATGTAGGTATGCGTATAAAAGTACCTAATGTAAGTATAATACAAATCATAATAAAATCGTTTTAAACGTATATATATATATATATATATATATTTATATATAACACTGCTGTATCATTGTCAACGATATCGTAATAATAGAATACCTAAATCCCATCTTCTTTTCGTGTAGACTGAAGTGTATAAAATCGATTAGACTGGACAGATGAAAACGATCTCGGCGTTTGTTTTTTTTTTAAAAATAGAAAAGCCATTTTCTCTTCACTTTTACCGATACTCTATCACAAAGTTATTACACGCTCACAGTCCGCGTTACATTAAAACTTCCGACTGTTTTATAATTTCTTTAATTACCTCGCAACAGCTTGACAGAAAACTTACATGATACCATGGTGTGATGTAAATTGATGTACAAAAGATTTCGTAACAGTTCCCTTTACATTCCGAGCCTCGATGGAACGTGTCGGCTATGCTTTTATTCGGCTAGTTCCAAAGGTGTATATCACGCTTAAACCTTTATAAAACAAACTGCACCTGTATGTGCGCAGTGGCATACGCTTGGTTTTAAAAATCCAGGCTAGAGTCGTTATAATTAGTAACAGATGGAAGTATAAGGTACGCGAATAAAATAGCGTGGTAAACGAAGATTGTTGCCGGTTTTTACCTTGTTCATTCGTTAACAAAGTTGTATACACACACGCCACCCTTAGTCAAAAACTTGATTAATAATCGCAGAAACATTAATATTCAAATTTCTAAGAGAATTTTCGAAGAGATTCGAATTTTCTTAAGAGGAAAAAATCTTGGAAAATCGCTGCTCTGTTGTTCATTAAAAATATTCAAAACATCACTCACGAGGCGGAAAGACACGAAAAGGAATATATCCTTAAATGGAAATCAACTGTGGATGTGAATAAAATAAATGTTGCTAGTGTGAGCTGTAGTAGTGCAACAGCACGAATGATATGACGTGGAAGTCTTGGCCGTTTCGGCATTACGAAATCGTTCATTAACACAAAGAATCAAAACGCTCGATCACAAGATCTGACAATAATGCGACCTTCCCTGATGAATCCAAGTTCCATCAGTTTCAAAGTGATATGAAAACAACCCTGTAGATAATAAAAATCAAGTTTCTTTGCCAACCATCAACAGTGGATCATGGCTGGGGAAAAGTGACTGTTTGAGAAATCTCCTTTGTCTAAAGAGACGGTCAGCCTGGACAGATAAACGAAATTATGAACAGTGTCATATGTAAAGACGTTCTCTTTAAAAGTTTGCCGTGTATAGAAAAAAAGATACATAAAGATTGGGTGTTTTGACTAGATGGTGACCCGAAACACAGATCAAAGTTGTTCAAAAGGGTTGCCTCCCAATAATAATTTTAAAGTTGCCATTTTAATCGTCGTACTGGAATTGTGTTCGAAAGTACAAACAAAGTAGAAGTATTGAAATTTTGGAAGAAATAGCGGAATAAAATCCCTCTTAACGGATCAAGTGATGACTCGCCGTTGTGCGGCTGTGATTGCTGGAAAGGAGATGGCAACGAAGCATTAAGATTGACAATACAATACTAATATATTATTTCAAGTGCGGTAACTGTATTATGTGTGCCTTAAACAGAATAAAGTAACTTGCAACTTTTCGTTTCCCTTGTACTTTCGTTCGATATTATTTATAACGCCTCCAGACTTTAACTATTTTATTTCCCTGGCTAGAAACTTGCGCACGCCACCGCGGGATAAAATCTAAGTATCATGAAAATTTTCTACAAAATAGAGACATTTTAGACACGCGTTATATATCTACTTGGACTCACAGGTGAATTTGATCGTTCATGGATTGCCAAGAGTATGCATTCTCCTTTAAAATATTTCTATAAAAATTACAATTGGTATTCTCGATTAGCATCGATAGTAGAGGCCTTGAAGATCAAATACCCAGTTAATATTCAAGTATTAATCGATTAACCAATTAACCAGTTACAGGTACATATATAACCATTATCCAAATAATAAAATTAATCCATTAAACAACCTTTCATCGAATGAAGCTGAATGCAATAAATTCTATAACAGAGAATTATTAACAAATAACCTTATCGTTAGAAACTTAATAAATGCTTTTAACGAAAAATCGAGAGGATCGATTTAAGGCATCCGCTTATTAACAACTCGGACGTATTTTATAGAAATAGAACGAATGTAGTTTACGACAGTAATAGCTATTCAGAGAACTGTAATGCAAGTAAATTATATTACCTTAGTAACAAAAAAGTAAGCAGTGTTATTGAAATACAAAATTCGCAATAAAATTGCATTTTTATGAAATTAAGCAACTTTTAAAAACAGTCAACGTGGAAAAACATTGTCAAATTGGATGTCGGATATTTATCGACGTGATTTTTCCCTTAAAAAAGGAAGTTCAATGGACAGATTAAAGGCCGTCGCGCATTTTGGCGAAACGCGGCACGGCGAAGCGAATCGAAGAAGTTAATAATAACTAATTAATTCTCGCTGCGCTTCGGTTTTGTCGTTTCTCTTCGTATCGCCGCCTTCGCCAAAATGCGCGACGACCTTTATTGGCAAACATACGATTAGTTATATAGTAATTTACCAATATCTAATTTAACGAAATATAAACATAATATTCGGCCTCTCAATTCCGCAAAGGCATATTTGAAACCTTTGGTGCAGTCTATTTTTTCATATTTATGAAAGCAACTTCTCTTTTTTAATGGAAAAACTATGTTACCAAACATCCAACACAGAAAACACAGCTTAATACTTGCCGATATTAGCCATTTGTACGTAAAGGACTATTTTCTCTCCCAGTAATATAATATTTGCTAATTAAAATTGCCTGCGTACCGAAAATGGAAGAGTATTCACATTCTCCGTGTTACGACGATTTATTCAGTTGCTAACATAATTTCCGTGACTAATATTATTTGTTAACAGTTATCAGTCATTTTATATCACTGTATTCCTAGTGCCATTTCATGAAAAGTTTTTTTAACCTATTAACTTTAATTATCTAATTAATTATATTACGCGTGTGTCTGGTTAACTGCGACCACAGCATCTGTATACCTGGATACTAATTGGCTACCGAACGATCAAAGAAACATTCCGATAATTGGCGAAGTTAAATGAACGGCTCTATAATCGGTAGGTAAGTTTCTGTATATGCGGGGTATATAAATTGTATAAAATTTTATATCGTTCACCTTACAAACAATCCTCCATCGGAGACATTAATAATGTTCCTACGTTATACGAGTTGCGGCAAAGTTTAAAAACATTCGAGGAATATCAATTAAACCGAACCGGATTAACTTTACAGGAATGTCAGAAATATCAGTTACGAAAATACAGCAATTATTAATGTTAAATCCATATTGTCTTTGCATAATATAAATCATGCAAGAATTTCAGCCTCCTAATATCTCGCATCGTTATGCTACATCTAAAATTTCTTATATACAAACACAACAAAATATCGCTTTTATTCCCATCAATATTCTCGAAACAAGTGACCCGAAGTAAAACTCTTTTCCGCACCGCGATTTTCACATACGCATTCTTCCGTTACAAGCAGCAAAGAAAGCAAAGATTTTATGTAATAAGTGATCGAAACGTTAAGATTCGTATATAAATATGTGCACGGCTGTGATCATGCTTTTAAAAATATTTATATTAGGCGTTACATTAAACTAGTGGAAAATAAGTTATGTAGAAATTCATTAGTTTCCCTTAAAACTCTTTGGTTCTATCATAAACACTATTACATAAAATCCTCGGCTGTAACAATGCTTATAATCCCAATTTCAAACACTGCCCCGTAATGCTACGAGATTTCGAACTGCACGCTCTCCGCGACAGAACCAACTTAATCGTTCATCCTCGTTATAATCCGCCAGCTCTGTTTTGATTACATTATAGTAACGCTAATTGCCACATATTTAAAAGAACAGAAGAGGAAAGACCCGAAGATATTTCGTGCAGACCGCGCGTTTATAAAATTAAGGGAATACACGTAAATTTTGGCAAACTGCTGTTTCGCGCAAACTGAAAAACCATTTCTTTGAACCTTTGCATACAAGAAATAATAATACTGATTCGTGTAAATTTTCCTAAAAAGAAACAACGTCGAAATAAGGACCAGTCGTCAAGATCCGAGTTCAGCGGAACTGTTATTTAATCGTTTAAAACCAGAGAGAGAGAAAAATAAAGAGAAACTGAAACATCACGTTTATTATGCTCTTTTCGTATAAATTTCTTTAATCTAATCTCTTATAAGAAATACTGAAGTTTACATTATGAACAAGAAACTATAAGTAAACGCATAATATTCAGCTGTTAGAGTAATAATAATTTCAATAATAGCTGCTTACAAAATGTAATTCCGAGAGTTCGAGGCGAACTGAACCGAATTTGGGGGCACAGAAACAGAAAAGATCAGAGATATAACGAACGTAAAGGTACAAGAGAAATAACACTGCTACGTCGAACCATTGAGATTATTGTGTACAATTCGGAAGTCGAGTCGAAATGGCGAAACGGAAACGATGAATTTACAAATTTTGCACACAGCAATTTGAACACAAACTGGCTAGTTTCATTTGGTTTATATGGCATGGATCTAGTATTTGGTTTCTTTGTTACTTAATATATTCAATGTTAACAAAGATAATTAATCTTAAGTAGAAAATAAGTTACTCTTACGTTTGAGAAGGCTGGGTTACACGACCAGCAATTTCATTATACACTTTAATGTAAAAAGAAACAAAGAAGAAGCATTGGATTAAATATCTGTACAAAATAGAAAATCTTAGCTAAACTAATTAGCAAACTGATCCTTTTTTATACACATATGTAAAACCATTATTATTGACAATGTATAGATTACAAATTACTATGTACAATAAATTGTATATAATAACCTTCTTACAACCCTTTAATATTCATCAAAAAGGATGGAAATCTCTTGCTAATATATATGTATATATATATATATATATATATAGTCAAAATTTTCAATGTACGTTTTCCTCAGGCAGTTTTTACTTCCTTTGCTGTATAAAACTAACATGAAAACGTTTAATTTACTGTTATAAACAGAGGTAATCACATGATTTACATTGGTACACACAACGGTGTAACGCGTAACATACGTACATAATGTACACGTGTATAACGTATGCTACGTGCGTACACGTTACTCCGACAGGCTTCGTTCGTCTCTCGTCGACGCTCTAACACTTAGTTTAACTACAATCTCGCCCCGCCTACGTGCCGAACGCCAATCCTTTGAATGCATACCTTTTCAGATCCAAAGTTGTGCTCGCTTTTTTATATATACACATCGATCATTATTGGAGCATCAGCGACTCCAAGTTTCTATGCAGTATCGTGTCTTTCACGGCGTTAAATACAACTTTTATGTTCTCCGTGTCGACGGCGGTGGTGAAGTGATGGAAAAGCGGCTTTCTCGGGTCCCTTTTCACCGATATAAACATATCCAGTATAAAATTTTGCACATCCTTCATGGAATGTGAATCCCCTGCGAATTGTGGGAAATACCAACGAACGTTCGTGTCAGGCGATCTTACTTTCTTATCTAGCAAATCAGTTTTATTTAAGAACAAAATAATGGACACTCCACCGAATATCATGTTATTTACTATCGTGTCGAATATATTCCTCGACTCCTCCAATCGGTTGGTTCTCCTGCAACGTGCAATCGGCAGATTTATTTAACAGACTCCGGCTTTCGTAGCGCGGGAATATCAGAGTAATAACAGACCTGTCCTCCAGCAATACTTGATCGAACTCGGACGATGATACGAGGAAGAGGATAGAAGTGACGCAATCGAAACATTGATACCACTTTTGTCGCTGAGACCTTTGCCCTCCGACATCGACGAACAAAAACGGGATATTGTTGATCTGTATTACGAACTCCGAGATTCCTTTTGTGGCCTTTCTACAGTGCAAAATATCCTGATGCGTGGGTACGTAATCCTGCGAAGCATTCGGGAATATTTAAGAACCATCGAAATCGAGTTTACAATAAGCGATACGATAGATTCTATAAATTTGTAGATAGTGTGTCTACAGAGTCTGGAATATTACCATTCTAGCAATCCTGTCGAGACTGTCCAAGAAATATTGAACCGAATCACTCTGCAATGAAAAATATACATTAAATGCCTTTAATATTTGCAGCTGAATTTGGCAGATTTCTTTTCTTAAACGTGCACAGCACTTGGGGCAAGAACGATTAACGCTCCGTGGTCGCACGGGGTGTATCGTGCTCCTGACGATTATTCTTCGCCAATATTTCCGCAAATTTTTACACCGTAACACGTTCGTCGCCCACCGTGAATCGGGGCAGTTTCTCCCGGGGCCCAAATCCGAACTCGGAGCGCAAGCGGCGCGATAAGCTGGAAGAGCGATACGATGCGATTCAAATGTAGCTAGAGCCACGTAATTGGACGAAGGAGAACGTCACCCATATCTCGGTGACACGGCGACGAACGCGTTAACATTAAAATTGAAAAATGTGGCGAATTTGAACAAAAAACTCGCTTTCTCCACAACTATTCTTCCAACTGCAAATTACATTCCCAGAGGAAGACTATTATACCATTACGACTGTCCAATTATCACTGAACAGTTGAAAGCTTCAGAACTGGGAAACTGGGAGCTAGAAAGTGACTTTGGGGCGCAGCGAACCCTGCGTGACCAATTAATAAGCTACGACCGACGAAGGATTGCGCGTAACGCAAAGAAAACCTTACGCCTGATAACGAAACGCAAAATACATCTTACTAATTGAAACTCTCTTCGTCTATCGAAGGCCTTCTTGATCGACGCGTCTTTCCACAAGCTCTGCAAAGCTGGCACGTAATGCAGAAACAGTCTGGCGTCTAACGCCATGGTATTCTCGATTTTCAGTAGCTGGTAGCCGATATCGTAGTTCTTAGGGTTCTCCCATGGAATATTTAATTTGTCGCGAGCGTCCACCAGCACCTTCATCCCCTTAATTATGTTCTGATAAATAACGTGCTGGTACTCTTTCATTAATTCAGGCTGAAAAGAAGAAGAGTACTGTGAACAATAACAGTTGCGAATGTAATTTGTTTCGTAACAGATAGGCACGAATAATAATTCAAAGGCGAGCGCATATTCGTTCGATGCACGGCTGACAACCTATTTCGTGCGCCGCGAGATGTATATTCAATGATTAAGAGCAGGATAAGCGGTAAAACAAACAAACTGATAAGCTCGACGGTCTACGGCAAACCTGGTACCGAGAATGCTTCTTATAGATTTGTTACATAACTTATTGTTTCGTTAACGTTCATACTGTTCTCTTAACATTCGCACGTGCGTTCTATTTATTTAGAAATCTGTTATTTGCATAATCTACTCGATTGCAAGGGGCAATTAGTTGGAATTAAACACGAAACAGAACCATTTCACGGCGGCTCTTCGGAATTGAAGATTTGTAGGAAATAAGGAAGCAGTGGTTCGAAGAGTGAATGAAACATCGCGCGTCCGTGTCTCGGACCTACTTTCGCGTATAATTCTTAAATTGTTCGGGTCAACTACCTTCCCGCGAACTACGAATAAATACCGAAGTAGTGACGGCAGTGATAACAACATTACCAGAAATTGCAGATGAAACTGCTGCGTCCTGTAAATGAGTCACGCGTCGAAGCGATGAAACTGTCAATCGGGGGAATGAGAAGATTCGGTGGGATACGTTTGGTGGAGAGATCAAGCGAGAAACTAGAGGTTCGCGATCGGTAATCGAGGATGTCTTACCTCGAACTTAATCCCGTGAATGATTCGCATCTGTTTGAGGAATGTTGACTTTCCGCTCTCGCCCGCCCCGAGGAGCAGCAGCTTCACCTGTCGCCGGAGAGCTTGGCGATCCTTCTCCAGCATCCGATCGATCTCCTGACTTTTGTAGCGCTGCTCGAGCTCCTCGGGGCTGAACTTGAACCGCAGGCAACAAGTACACGACCACGTTAAGGACCCCGCCATCTTGCTACCCTGCTACCCTCCTCTACCTTCCTTCCTTCCTTCCGGCGTTCCTTCTGTCCTTCCGTGTCTGGCTGTCCTTCCGAACGAATATATCCTCGGATTGTCTAAACACCGTGCACGCGCGCGCGCGCACACACACACACACAGACACGCAGCGCACCACCCGTATTCGCACCTGCACGCGAGTTCACGGGCTGGTATCGCGGTAACCGTAGCGCACGCCAACGACGGGGCCACCCCTTTCGCGAGCAACCTGTTCGCGGATTGCACGGGGATCGGCGCACGTCGTGATTCAGAGCCGCATTTCTCGCTTAGGCGTAGCCGGGGAACGCGACCACCGAACGACCACCAACGTCAACACGCGCCGACAGCCACCGACTCTCTCGGCGTACACCGAGGAGATCCACACCTACCGTTAATCGCGAGACTCACGCCGTTGGCTGCCCACGATCGTCTCTGGTTCCTCGCGAATTGGACATGATTAAATAATCGTTCTAATTACCGGGTAACAGAACTGACTCGCGCACCGCTCTCATCGTGCTTTATTCTTCGGCTACGAGCCACGACCCCTGTCGCCTCCTTTCGCGCAGAAAATTCCCCGTCCTCGGCCAGCGGAGCTGTATCAGTATGTACGCTTGCACATGACACGCACCAACACCTGCAGTATCGCGTCGACGGGACACACGCAAGAGTTCACCTATGCCCGAACTACATGATAATAATGCGGGGGAAGAAATACGCGAAACGACGAACGGGAATACGTACTCCCCACCACGACGACATATTTGTTGTGAGATACTGTCACGACGGACACACACACGCAGACACGCACGGGATCTGCAACCGACCGAGAGCGTACCTCCTGGTTCGGCCGCGTGATCGGTTTAGCGCGCTGTCATTCGTCGGAAGACCTTTCTTCTCCTCCTCTATCCTTGTCGACTACTGCATCGCACGCGCGGCGACGGCGGGCGACGGTCCCCCTTCAACGTAGCGCGTCGTGCGTCAACGATCACACTGGATCACACGGTTTTGGCTAGGTATGCGGAGGGGAGCGGGCGATTCATTTCTCTCATTCCTCCCGTATCGTCGCTCGACGAACGGCTCCGCTCTGCCGATTTCTGTTACTTGAAGCTGATCTTTCAACGAGGCGGATGAACGAGAGGAATTGGCGATAAGGTTGCGGATTGGCGAACAGTGACGAGCGTCGATAGTGGCCAATCCCTGCGTTAAGTGAACGCCGTTGCTCATTTGTAGATGCATCTGAAGATGCTATGTTGCGAGCTGCGATCCTCGCTCTGGCGGCGTTCAGCGCAAGCTTCTAAAGCGCGAGGTTTAAACCTTAGAGCATATATACATGGAGGTCTCATTGCCTAAGTTTGACTGCCTCGAAATTGTGCGCAACATCACGCGAGAGAGAAAGACATGAGACCTCCATGTATATATGCTCTAAGGCACCTGGGCGGCCGCAGGCCGTTTATTATATGTAAAATTTTGATTAATAAGACTAATAATTGAAACTCTTTTGCACGAGTGTTTAAAATTATGTATGTATAGATATAAAAATAAACACTGCATATTAAATTCTTAATATTAAAGAATATTGAATTAATAAGGGCGGTAATATAGTTTTTGCACCTGAGCGGCCAAAACCCAGGAACGGCCCTGTTCATCATTACACATCACTGCGCTTGTGTGAAGCAGCAGCCAATAGAAAGAAGGCGCATGTTACCTCAAGGAGAACAACCCCCGCAACTATTCCTCCGTCACTATATTCCTATGTCCATGGTCCGTCCCTACATTCCTATGTCCATGCTAACATCAAACAATACCCCATTCAATTGCTTGAAGTCGTTCCGCGTAGCCGGGTACCCGGCGGGTCAAAAAGTAACAGCTCCACTTTGCAGTGCTGTGCTTCAGATCGCATCACTACCCGCAGAGCCAAAGTGCAGTCTACGCGGTTCACCGATTAATTTAAAACACTTACTTGTAATTCGAACGTGCAGTTTTAAACTCCACCACCGCACGGCAGATGCCAGCACTAACAGACCCTACCAAGATGGCCGAAAACATGTACCTTCCCCTCAAGCCCCCGCGGAGCTACACTCCCCGCGTCGAAGTTGTCAAACAGAGGGTTTCGAAACCGTTCGAAACCCAGTTTAATTTACACTCGTAAAGAATTTTTCAACAAACACGTCATGTCCTTGGCGGACGAGCTGCTAGCAGATCTTGAAGAAAACGATGATTCCGACGATACCATGGAAGAGCCGGAGCCGGACTTCGTGCCGGCTTCGGTTTCCAAACCGATCGAAGAAGGTTATTATCCTTTCTGTTATCATAACCTTTTACAACCAAGAAATTCTTATCATCGAAAACAGTGTCGTCGAGTGTCGTTCATTCTGATTCCAAATGCATCTTAATTGCAGAGATAAAAGTAGCTTCCGTGAGAGAATTAGCAAAACTTGGCGATTCGGAACTGTTGCGAAAGGTAATGTCGCACATAGACAAATACAGTAAGGTTCCCAGGAAGTCCGTCGACATTATCGGACCCGTCGAGTCTGATCCAGAATATCAGCTGATCGTCGAGGCTAATAACATGGCTGTTGATATCGACGACGAAATAGGTATACCTGAAATCATGAATTTCCAACATTCGCGTAATCTTTAAATATCCATATCTACCGCGAGCTATATTTTCAGCTACCATACACAGATTCACGAGAGACAAATACTCCAAACGGTTCCCAGAATTGGAATCTTTAGTCGTCGGTCCTTTAGAGTACGTGATGACTGTTAGGGAATTAGGAAACGACTTGGACAGAGCGAAGAATAACGAGACGTTGCAGCAATTTCTTACTCAGGCGACCATCATGGTGGTTTCAGTTACAGCGTCAACAACGCAAGGGTAATATAGATAGATAAATACTTTATTTCGGCCTCAGCAGCCTTGAAATCACCCATCACACCTACCTTCCCTCCTTCTATAAACCATATAATTTTACGTTACTTAAACGTGCTTTAGTGTGCTAAGCTCTCTTTCGCGCAGTCCGCATTTCCATCCCTCTTCCTTTCTTCCATATTGCCGCATCTTGCCGTTGCTATTAAATATTGGCTGCTTCCTTCTCCTCTTATGCTTAAATATTCTGGTATCCCTACACACCTAATATGCGGTGGCGGATTTAACAGGGTGGCCAATGAGCAGTTGCCACCTGGGCCCCTGCACAGAAGGCCCCTCAGGGCCCCATCCTTAAAAAAAGATTATGATTTCATCCAAAACATATTTTTGTTCTGTATTATTGCACTGAGCCCGCTTTTAGTAAACTACAGCTTTATTTTTTCTAAAATGGGCCCCTGCACAGAAGGCCCCTCAGGGCCCCATCCTTAAAAAAAATCATTATATCCAAAGCATATTTTTTCTGTATTATTACACTGAGCCTGTTTTTAGTAAACTACAGCTTTATTTTCCCGAAAAATGGGCCTCTGTCCAGAAGGCCCATCTAGGGCCCTGTCTTAAAAAAAATGTATGATTATATCGAAAGCATATTTTTTTCTGTATTATTACACTGAGCCCGCTTTTAGTAAACTACAGCTTTATTTTCCTGAAAAATGGGCCTCTGCTCAGAAGGCCCCCGTAGGGCCCTGTCTTTAAAAAAATGTATGATTTTATCCAAGCATTATATTTATTTTCTATACTTTTCTGTACAGTTACCCCCTTTTAGTAAACTACCTCTTCATTTCCCTGAAAAAATGGGCCCCTCAGAACGTTTGCCACCTGGGCCTTTTTTCTTAAATCCGCCACTGCTAATATGTATACTTATATACTCCATTGTACTTTGACTCCCTTATCGCATTGTATCGCACCAGTTCCTGAATTTCTTTATCTCTACTGTGTACCTCTCTACCTTCCTGCTCTAACAAAGTTAGACCCGCAAGGGTAATATATCGCGCGATATATATGCACTTTATAAATTACGTTCGCTATTTCGGAAAATAAAACTATTTCATTTACAGACAATTACTGACGGAAGATGAAAAGGAAGCTATTTGCGAGGCGTGCGATATGGCGGTGGAATTGAATAATTGTAAACTGAAGATCTTTGAATACGTTGAGAGTAGAATGGCATTCATTGCGCCGAATCTTTCTGTAATAGTCGGTGCGTCGACAGCTGCGAAAATCATGGGTAATCGTCCGAAATATATTCTCCTGTATTTATACATTCGAATACAATTATATTCTCCTAAAGGCAGAGTTAAACACGTGCAACAGCGCGCATCGCGCGTCGAACACTCAAGGTTTCCTATGGCACGAGGTCCTACGTTGCGCGCCGAGCCATAAAGATCGACCCTTGTAATGGTGTTCTGCAACGCGCATTGCACGTGTTTAACCGTGCCTTTAAGGTGAAAGTTCACGGCGTGTGGCTCGCCGTTTCGCCGAACCTGGGCGAGCCGAGCCGACTCGCCGAGCACGCGCCGTGAAGTCACTACTAGAGTTTTCCCTATCCGCGGCATGCCCGCCGCTTCATTGGCTTCGAGCGCCCGCTTCCACGCAGCACGTAGAAGACGCTATGGATGCTAGCGTCCTCGGACCGCCCACCTGGACTTCGCCGTCCTAAAACGTTGAATTTTACATTGCACTTCTCTGTCTCAGGTGTTGCTGGAGGGTTGACAAAACTGTCGAAGATGCCATCTTGCAATGTTCTAGTTCTAGGCTCTCAGAAAACTACACTGTCTGGATTTTCGCAAGTAGCAACTTTACCTCACACTGGCTTTATATATTACTCCGATATCGTACAAGACACGCCACCTGTAAGTCACAAAACATACATTTCGCGTACCTTTTAATCACAGTATTTTTCTATCAATGTTGTTTATTCGCCTTTTTAGGATTTACGAAGGAAAGCGGCGAGACTTGTAGCATCCAAAAGTATGTTAGCCGCGCGCGTCGATGCCTGCCACGAAAGTACGGATGGTCACATCGGCCAAATGTTCCGCGAAGAAATCGAGAAGAAGCTGGATAAGCTTCAAGAGCCGCCGCCTGTGAAATTTGTAAAACCTTTACCGAAACCGATCGATCCGGGCAGGAAGAAACGCGGCGGCAAACGTGTTAGGAAAATGAAAGAACGTTACGCGATCACTGAGTTTAGGAAACATGCGAACAGAATGAATTTCGCCGATGTACGTGTAAAAGCCGTCGCGCGTTTTGACGAAGCGCGGCGAGGCGAATCAAAGAAATTAATAGTAATTAATTAATTGTCGCTGCGCGATTGTTTCTTAACTTTTCGTATCGCCGCGCTTCGTCAAAATGCGTGACGGCTGGATTAAATATCCGGCGACATTCGCGCTATTTTAACTCGTTCTTTTCTCTGCGCACTGGTGTAGATTGAAAACGATGCTTATCAAGAAGATCTTGGTTACACGCGTGGCACGATTGGCAAGGCAGGAACGGGTCGGATCAGATTACCTCAAATCGACGAGAAAACGAAAGTGAGGATATCGAAAACGCTCCAGAAGAATTTACAGAAACAACAGCAATGGGGTGGAAGTACCACAGTCAAGAAGCAGGTTTCTGGTACTGCGTCCAGTGTCGCATTTACCCCGTTACAGGTATACTATTCTAAAATCCAGATATAAGTACCTATTGTTCCGTTCTTTGGTAGAAATATCAATGTGAAATTAACCGTGCTCATTTATAGGGCTTGGAGATCGTAAATCCGCAGGCAGCGGAAAAGAAAGTAAACGAAGCTAACGCTAAATACTTTTCGAACACAGCTGGCTTCTTGAAAGTGAAAAAGCCATGAGAATTATGTAAATAATGTGCACTGTGGTGTTGCGTTAATTAAATAAATTTAACTTTGTACATTTTTTTATTATAAACCTACTACATCTTTTATATATATATACAATTTTCGAAATCTCTTAACTCACTGCGCATGTTCAATCGATAAATGCTTCTCTAGGCAGACGCTCCAATTAAGTGGAGAATCGTTATCGATGTACGATCGACACTGCGAAAACGAGAAAAAACACGGAGGTTCAAAGATTCTATATTTCTTTTACGTTTCAGAGAAATGTAAATACAGTATTTTTGTCTTTTTCTATTAAAAGAATATTTCCCAAGAGGATGAATTACTCTTTTCGAAGAATATAAACTAGTATAGAAAAGAATATAAACTAGTACAGTTTATATTCTTCGAAGAGAAGTATAGTTTAAAAACTACAGTTTAAACTATAGTTATAAAGTATAGTTGAAACTATAGTTATAAAGTATAGTTGAAACTATAGTTATAAAGTATAGTTGAAACTATAGTTATAAAGTATAGTTGAAATTATAGTTATAAAGTATAATTGAAACTATAGTTATAAAGTATAGTTGAAACTATAGTTATAAAGTATAGTTGAAACTATAGTTATAAAGTATAGCTGAAACTATAGTTATAAAGTATAGTTGAAACTATAGTTATAAAGTATAGTTGAAACTATAGTTATAAAGTATAGTTGAAACTATAGTTATAAAGTATAGTTGAAACTATAGTTATAAAGTATAGTTGAAACTATAGTTATAAAGTAGTATAGAAAAGAATATAAACTAGTACAGTTTATATTCTTTGAAAAGAAGTATAGTTTATAAACTATAGTTTAAACTATAGTTATAAAGTAGTATAGAAACAAATATAAACTAGTACAGTTTATATTCTTCGAAAAGAATTATAGTTTATAAACTATAGTTTAAACTATAGTTATAAAGTATAGTTTATAAACTATAGTTTAAACTATAGTTATAAAGTATAGTTTATAAACTATAGTTATAAAGTATAGTTTATAAACTATACTTCTTTTCGAAGAATATAAACTGTACTAGTTTATATTCTTTTCTATACTAGTTTATATTCTTCGAAAAGAGTAATTTATCCTCTTGGAAAATATTATTTTAATAGAACAAGTAAAATACTGTATTTACATTACTCTGAAACGTAAAAGAAATATAGAATCTTCGAATCTCCGTATTTTTTCTCGTCTCTGCAGTGTCGATCGTAAATCGATAACGATTCTCCACTTAATCGGAGCGTCTGCCTAGAGAAGCATTTATGGACCGATCATGCGCAGTGTCCTTGAAAGCGCCATTGCCGAAATTTAAATGGTCGCGAATCGGTTGCCCCACGTATAACAACGCGAATGGAAAACGATTTTACAGCAGTAACCACTGATACACAGAACATATTGCAACTGACGTTTAAAACTTTACGAACTTAACTTGCATTCCATCGCAGATCCTATGGATTTCTATCGTAAATTATTAGGTTAGTGAGAACGTGCCTCAGGCAACTAGGCGCGAATTTCCGTACGTGTGGTCACGCATACGCATGCAAGTACAATAGACGATGGTCCGACCTCGCGGTAAACCGATTGCAAAAATAAACAGTGCTACGGGTGACTGGTGGGAAGAGGAACGTCGATGCGTAACGAAATCGGTGTAACAAGGACGGCCGCGCGTACGTGCGACTGGCGAAAGAGCGAAAGGTGCGGTTGTAGTGGTGAAAGACAGGATAAGGATGGAGAGAACACCGGGTGGAGCGAACAGCAAACCAGAACTGGGTGTTGTGAGGGAATCGTTGACTGCTTCGAGTGCTCGTGTGTGTTCCGACTTCGTTTCTCATCTCGACTGGAGACGGTTGCCTGTGAATGCTGCGCGAAGTTTCGTGTGCCGACCGCTGCGTTCCACACGACATTACGCGGGAAGCTTGGTTGTGTTTCGGTCGTGACACGGGAAACGCGAGCCAACATTGCTGTGACAAGGTGGAAATTCTGCTTTCTTCGTGGCGGACCCATCGGAGGAACCGGTAGCGAAGGAACAGGTCCTGACCACCGGCCATGGCGACTTTTAAGGATTTAAAGAACGATTGGTCCATGTTATGTCAGGATTGCACCGATTGCTGGACACATTCCGGTGAGCCTCTGTTTATTCTTTCCACCCGTCGCGCGCATATTAGAGGCTATCGGGCGATCGGAATTACGATTAAGAGATTTCGAAAATTATGTGACTCTAGCGAATTTTCGATAGTTTCTTTCTCTCGAAATTTTGCAGTCTTTTCGCAAAACTATTACGCTGTGTATTCTACGCTTGCGAAATACCTGCGGCAGGGAATTTTACCGGTTTTTAAAGTGAACGAGTTTGAAGAATTTCGTTCGTTTCACGGCGATTGACCCCTCGGGTATATCGTGCATAGACGAACAGGTGATCTTTCGTTCGGACGGTGTGAACCGCGCAAGAAAGGCAAATCTCTTCGTAGTATTATTATATGTATGTATCATGTAACAGAGTATATACATATAATCCTCTATAGATTAGAGGTGTTTAAAGGATACAGGTGAGTAAGAAGAGTATTATTGCTTCGATTAATTTATACTTGTATCGGCCGCAACGTATTATGATAATAAGTAATGTATATTTGCGTTGCTATCGGCCATTAGAAGCGTAATTAATTTCGGAAGTGGAGATAGCAAATTCGAAATATTTTCGAAGTGAAAATGATAAGAAGGTGTTGTCACTTTAAATAAAAGTATAAAGTTATATGACCGTTTCTTACGTTCACATGTAATTATATCCCTCGTGATTTGTGTATCCCTCTCTAACAACTTAGAGTAATATAATTACTAATTACGCGTAACATATCAAGAATTTAGAAAGAAGGCGTTACTGATTACAATCGGTGCAAGGATTCAGATGTTTACGCAATTAGTGGATATCGGTGTTTGGGCACAATTATCAAGTATGTCTGTAAATATTGCGGCAAAGTTTGTGTTGTATCATTTTTACTTTGCAATTAGCTTGGTAAACGACGATAACAGTTATACACACAACGTTGCGTCGTGCTTTCTGCTAATTAATAGAGCTGTAACAAATTCTCAGCTAATTACTGTTACTTGGAACCGGGTATGCAAATCGAAAATCTTTATTTACGAGTAAAGTAGGATTTACTTTATTTATTGGTTTTTCTTTCCAGTCGTAGCATCCGCCTTTCTAAATTTTCCGTATTTCGTGTATCTTCCTTAATGACTGGCTTTCGAACGCAACTATTTTACAATATTTTTTGTCCCGCTCGTGCACCGGGAAAATAGTTAATTCAGTCATAGAAATGATACGGAACCATATTTGTGGTTTTTAAGAGCAATGCGTAAGTCTCGATAAGGCGATTACATATCTGGTATAAATGGAGATTAAAATGTTCCTTATCGACTTACAAAAATATTCACTTTTTTGACGATTTTATCTTCGTTAATTATACTCCCGTTTATGAAGTTACCAGATACATATCTAGGGGAAAGTTCCCTAACTTGGACCGGATCCTAAATTGGAGCATATTCTTTATTCGCATATTAATTGACCTAGGCGATATCTCTTAGCCTGGGGTTGTAGCTCGCGTGTCGCTTAGCAACAGTGTGCAAACGGAATACCGTAGAATCGTTAATAACTACAGCGAAATGAATGTTTCGTTTTGATGCCAGGTGATGCAATTTTTGCCCCTAACAAGGAGAGGTTCCCAGGTGTCCGCCGCCGATTGCATTGAATTTTGGATACGTTTTACGGGACCGAAAAATAAGATATACGTGTTTTTTTATAGCGACCTGTTTTGATATTTACGGGGTGAAACCAACCCCCAAAGTTATACGATTTTCAGGTGTTCGTCTCCGATTGCTTTGGTTTTTGGATATGTTTTAGAGGATCGAAAAATATGAAACACGGGTCTTTTTATTTTGGCCTGCTTGAATGTTTAGGGGGTGAAACCACCCCTCAAATTCCATAAGAATAGGTGGCGGCCGCCTCTGATTGCTATGGTTTTTTAAGAATTTTATGAATTTTTTAGAAACGTTTCAACTCTCTTAAATGGGTATTTAAACGGTTGTGGGGGTAGTTTACCCCCTAATGAGGGTGACTGACGACAAGAACGTCATCCGTACAGCAAATTATAACGCATATGAAATTTATATGAAGTTTTACTTAACACAATTTTGTACCCCTTATGAACTTCGAGGGGTGGTTTCGTCCACTAAAAATTCTAGCTGGCCAAAATAAAAAGACACTTATTTCTTATTTTTCGGCCCTTTAAAACATATCCAAAAAACCAAAGCAATCGGAGACGAACACCTGAAAATCTTATGATTTTGAAGGGTGGTTTCACCCCCTAAATATGAAAACGGGCCGCTATAAAAAAAACACGTATATCTTATTTTTTGGTCCTCTAAAACATATCCAAAAATCAAGGCAATCGGAGGCGGACACCTGGGAACTTCTCCTTGCAAGTATTTAAACGTGTATAGAATATTGTTAAGTATTTAAACGTGTATAGAATATTGTTCATAATTATTTTGACTCAGCACATGGGTAAAAGCAAAGATCTTCACCTTCTGTGTATGGAAGGCGTTAATTACTTTCTATTATTTCTGGATACAAAATTATTTAGAGTTATCTAGGCTATAAACGATAATATATTAGATAATACTAACTTATGTCAGAAAATAGGAAAAAGGAGATATTTCTTCTGTCATCAGGACACAATACGATTAAAGCAAACTCGTGCTGTGATACAGCCCAATTTTAATATGTAGAAGAGTCATATTTGTTATCGCAAATTGGTTTTTTGGGCGACAAAACATTTCAGGAGTGCAATTTTTAATGATAATAACAGACGCGCTCCGAAATCTTTAGAACGAGATACGTGGGACATTCCATGCGAACTCGGACAGATTTTGGAGTAAGTTTTCCAAAATTGCTGAAATTTGAATATGTTGTAGTCTTTAGTGATATTTATACGTACCTCAAAGGATTTTTGAAAATTTTGAATAATGTAGATTTTACAGCTGTTTGAAGTTAAGTGCTAACTTTTTTTTAAAAAATTATAATTATGGAAGTAGGAAACGGATGGAGATGAGCTTTACGGTGCTTCAATAAATATTTCTGTTCCATTTCTAGAAAGCATATTCATACTTCACGAAGAAAAATTATTAATTTAGAAAATAATCATGCGATTGAAGTAAAGTTAGAATGCATCATCGCCTTGTACTTCCAGGTCTGACAAACTATACAGGCTGTTTCACTACAGGTGGTAAACCTTTTAGGGGATGATTCGCCAGGCCAAAATAAGACGAAGATATAGAATAGAATTTTCTAATATCGCGTTTCGTTTTCGAGAAAATTTACTCGAAGTTGGTAAAAATGGGGCTGCACCCTTCTTGTTGCAAGCTTCTAAACTGCTTCAAAGCAAAGTAAATTTTTGCACTTTACCACTAATAATATCACGCAATAATTACACGTATTCAACTGATCCTAGTAATCTTTTATTGTCTAATTAGTATACATAAGAAACAGCAATACGTCCAAATAATTATTCGTCTGAAATTCTTCAATTATCGCCAAGCATTTCTTTCTTAATAAATAGTTACAGCGAAGTGTATCTTCTTTAATTAATAATCGCAATCCGTGTAGAGATAGATGGCTAATGAGTGTGAAGAAAGGTGCTTCTGAATTGTGCTTTAAATTACACAGGTACAGTTACTTGATATTTAAGTAAGCAGCGCAAGGTAGTTAATAAATAAAATTTCGAGGTATTAAAGAATCTCGGTGATTTGCTCGAAATGATATTAACCTTTCAAACGGGAGCGTGGCGCAACGGCAATTATTATTATTTCATCAAAGCAATGAAACTTGAACTACGCTTAGTACGCGTGGCACGTGTTGTTCTCTTTTATTTTTTCGAGTAAATGTCTAACACACGATGACGTAACGCGAGCGGCTTATTAGTTATGCGAATACTTTCTCGCATCGGCGATTCACAATTCTGCAATATTATACGAGAAAGCGATGGGATACCACTATTCGCGGTAAGGGGCATAGCTTTTTTCTCGTTACGAGTTTTCAGTCATCAAAATCACTCTTTCAAGAGAATCTGCACGCCAGTGAAAGTCTAACAACGGGACTCGCTTAACTTGTTTTACTGACGAGGTCCTTATAGAGGGGCGAAAATTCAGTTTTCTTCCTCTTACAGATTGATGCGGAAAGCTTCACGCGTTTCCCTTCGACTTTTCTTTACTTTTACACCGTCGATGATCTGCAATAATTATACTGTTGGATGTAGGGCTGGGATTATTCGAATATTTTATAAGTATTCGAATGCTACGAATAAACCTCGAATATTTGAGTATTCGAATGTTATTATTCGAATACTGATGCATTCGAGTACTGATGCATTCGAATACTGATGCATTCGAGTACTGATGCATTCGAGTACTGATGCATTCGAGTACTGATGCATTCGAGTACTGATGCATTCGAGTGCTGATGCATTCGAGTGCTGATGCATTCGAGTACTGATGCTTTCGAGTATTGATGCTTTCGAGTACTGATGCATTCGAGTACTGATGCATTCGAGTACTGATGCATTCGAGTACTGATGCATTCGAGTACTGATGCTTTCGAATACTGATGCATTCGAGTACTGATGCATTCGAGTACTGATGCATTTGAGTATTGATGCATTCGAGTACTGATGCATTCGAGTGCTGATGCATTCGAGTGCTGATGCATTCGAGTACTGATGCATTCGAGTACTGATGCATTCGAGTACTGATGCATTCGAGTACTGATGCATTCGAGTACTGATGCATTCGAGTACTGATGCATTCGAGTACTGATGCATTCGAGTGCTGATGCATTCGAGTGCTGATGCATTCGAGTACTGATGCATTCGAGTACTGATGCATTCGAGTACTGATACATTCGAGTACTGATGCATTCGAGTATTGATGCATTCGAGTACTGATGCATTCGAGTACTGATGCATTCGAGTACTGATGCATTCGAGTACTGATGCATTCGAGTACTGATGCATTCGAGACTGATGCATTCGAGTACTGATGCATTCGAGTACTGATGCATTCGAGTACTGATGCATTCGAATACTGATGCATTCGAGTACTGATGCTTTCGAGTACTGATGCATTCGAGTACTGATGCATTCGAGTACTGATGCATTCGAATACTGATGCATTCGAGTACTGATGCTTTCGAGTACTGATGCATTCGAGTACTGATGCATTCGAGTACTGATGCATTCGAGTACTGATGCATTCGAGTACTGATGCATTCGGGTACTGATGCATTCGAATACTGATGCATTCGAGTACTGATACATTCGAGTACTGATGCATTCGAGGACTGATGCATTCGAATACTGATGTATTCGAATAGTATGGTGTGAAGTGGGACAAAATTAGCTTACAAGATTTCACCCTGACAAATGAACCTAAAGAACTTGATTTATAATTCACACCATACTATTCGAATACATCAGTATTTTTTTGTTTGGCAGCAAACAAAAATTTCGTTCTAATCAGGAGGAAATCCTCTACAAATTCACAAAGTTTCGGAATTTTTTTAATTTTCGGGTTCGGGATCTTCCCTTGTCAGTGCCAAAAGTCAGTTGCGAGAAAAGTGTCTGTAAACATTACGAAGTTAGATATTTTTTATACATAGTGAATTTGTTGCAACACTGTTTATAATATTTAAAAATTTGATATATCTCCTTTGTACAATAGTTGCATTATTACAATCGGAGTTATGTAATAAATTAACCAGTGAAATTCATTTTAACTGTAATCCACTCAGGCCTTTCTTGCATAAAATGGAGAAATATAGAAAAAAAATGTTGTTTTTACCATTCTTTTTTATTACTTATTTAATATTCGCATAATATTGCATAAAATGCGTACCTTAGCTTAGTATAGGTCAGAATAAATTAGAATCAGTTAGTACAGAAGGTGGAGGTAGATGAGAGCAAGGACAGAGAAGCGAGTGCAATGTGTGTGGTATAAGTATGAGAGAAGTAATTCAAATAAGTATTATTTATGTAAAACCGAGTCCATTGCTTTACTAGTACTAATATCTGTCTTTTAAAAATAAACAAAATCAATACTGTCTATCAAGTCGCCACACGTTCAGCTTAAATTTAAATTCAGTTCAAATATAAATTCCCATGTTTTAAAAACATTTACTGATAAAAATACATTTAAATCACAAATGCTTCGTTTGAAATATTCACCTATGTTTTCTATGCACACCAGAATATGCTACCTGCATTTCTTTATCTATTCCTTTATCTGTCCTAAGTTTCTAAGCACTCTTATTCCATATAACCTCTGCCATTGAATCGAGCTCTGCCTATAATAAAACCTTGTATAAGTTTTGTAATCTTTCCCATAAAAACGTAAATAATAATATGTCCCTACATTAGCATTTTCAAGCTTATATTTTCAAAACAATTTTATCATACGTACACGCAATAAATTATGTGTACTGTTGGAAGCCAACATTAATAAAAAAAAAACACACCGCACTAACTCTTACAATGTAAAATTGACCTTCGCCTCTCTCCGTTGTCACAAAATCAATTTCTCTTTCGAAATCTGCACTCGCGATCGACGAGGATGAGACGGAATCCCCACTGGTAGCGATAAGGTCGACGCGGTACGCGGCTTATGTACTTGTTAGCTAGGATTATTCGCGAACGAAAATCGGGTACTTTCTACTCGCGATAAAATCGCGTCATTTTTTACGGGTTCGATCTCGAGGCACAGCAGCGATCGTTATTTCGATCGCAGAGTTCCCCGACCTCGTAGGTGGCTCGCCAAAGAATGTATCAGAGCCAATTAACCGGTTGGTGTTTCGCAATTATTAACCCGTGTCGACGATACCGCAACGACGATCACCGCAATCGATATCGCACGATCGATCTCGCCGACGGGTATCAGACGCGAAGAAATTCATCGCTGTGTTCCACGATGATAATCTGAATACCCCGGCTCTTAAAGCGAGCTGTTAACTCGTACGTCGCGATCTATCGGATCTACCTCCTCTTCTGTATCACATACGACGGGCGCGCGACTCGTGTTTTCAGCGAAGCCAACACGTTGCGCGATACCGTCGGCTTAATATCGCTCACTGAGAATGAAATGTAAGGATAAATGGATTGCAGGATGATACGGCTACACAGGAAGGGATACAAGGAAACGTGAAAAGTGGTTTCATCAAATGCATAAATTCAGTATTTATGCGAAAACTTTATCAATTTTCTTTTAGGAAACGGTGCGATTGCGGCATATGGGTTCCTTTTAGACTTTTTCTTCTTTCATCGAGCAGAATATGTTCATATGAAAAGAAAAATTAACATTAATTTTTAATGTTATAAACAATTTTGCGGCAAGTTTTTTTTACAAATTTGCACTGATTTGGAGGTGTAGATTGGCCCCTGAAAGCAGTGACCATCAGTTTCTTAAGACACTGTACAGTGTTGAAGTATTGAAAGTATTACGAAATATTTGACAGTACATCTTAATATATAAAACAGAAAGCTTCAATAAGTTTGTGTACTTGTCTGTCGCCTAAAAACTTTCGAACGATAAACTCTGGGATCACGAAATGTGCCTCAGCTCATTATGTCTGACTAATCCAGATAAATGTGACTATTTTCACAAAAAAAAGAAAATTCTTTTTTTTATAAATTCAGAACCTAAATTTCGTGCGAAGCCGAGTAGAAAAGCCACTTTATTGACAGAAATTGATGGAATCCTTTCAATAAATTCACATTTCTCTTTTATTGGCACGATAATTCTTACGTTATTTCATAAAATAGCGACCTGCACGTGGATTAATACAAATTCAAATACATTAGTCTTAAGAATTTACGAAATACTTAAATTTTTCGAAACTTACCCAGACCTAAACCTTTATAAAAATACTTGTAGCTTTAATGCTACGCGTTATCGAAGTTAGTTTTTTGGTAATTTTTATAGTAAAAAGCTCTCATTAAAAAGACTTGTAAACACACTTGCTCTTTATTATATAATTACACCATTTTTAAATTTGAATATATTTTGCCGAAAATATGCTGCACTTAGAATCACATAAGGCCGTCTTTCAGCGAACTTGCTATGAGACCTAGAATCACTTAACTAATTTTTAATAAGATTATCTCGAGAAGTACCATTTAGTAGTACCTTCTATCCATTTATCCGGATGAATCTTTCTCAATTTAACTCACTTCAATCGGAGTTATTATTCGAATCGTTTCGAAGAAATATTTATCTAAGATAATTATCAAAATGAATTCCTTTTAGTCGAAAATTAACCTACAGTTATTTAACCGAAGAATTTACTCGGGTAATTATTCCAAAATTATTCAATTAATAATGCGGTTAACTGTTGAAAGTGTCCGTTGTCTGCCATCTGGTAACTGTTTTTGCAAATAATAAATGCAGAGTAGGAGAGTTGCCTGTATCGTACCACTTAAGATATTTTATATTTCGTATTTGGTACTAATTTGGACGCAAGTTAATATTGAATATTGTAGCTTGATGTTTTAGGCACCTACTATTAGATGTTTAACCTTTTGTCCAGGACAAATTAATTTGTTATTAATCTTTTCGCGACATACCTATCTGATTCTTTCAAATGGGGTGTAAACTCGAAAGGTTTTTATTTAAAGGATACTTTTACCATTACACGTTTATTTTCATTAATTATTGAGAAATTGATGAGGCACTATTTAAGTGATCAGTACAATATTCCCAACTCTCCCCTGTGTTATTAGATAAATAATAGAAAATGTACAAAACAAATAATGCAAATGGCGAAAAAAATGTCCGACTAAAACTTACTCACCTATTGAAATACATTCCTATTTGTCATTAAGGAACAAAAACTTGTTCAGTATTCTTATCTGTTATTAGCCTTCAGAATCAAATTGCATCTAGTAAGCCTGCGCGACGCGTAAATAATAAATTCGCTGCGAAGTGAATGAAATAGGGGAGAAATAATCGATCGCAATGTTCCGACTATTACGTACTTACTTATATCTATTACACTTTCAATTTTTCTCACCATTCCTCTCATTCCTATCCTCACAAACGGCGCGCGGCAACGTTTCACATCTGCAGCTTGTTATGCAGAATTTGCAGGCGTCTTCCGCGTTCACCAGTTGATTAATGCTCGCAGGAAAGTCGAAAGGCGTAATGCTATCGCTAACGCCATTCCCAGCCCGCTTTGCCGGACAATGAATTATTAATTATTATCGATTCCAAATATAACCGGTGCTCCGTGAAATATGAAAATCGCGGCGCGGGTTATGTAAATGGGGGGGTTGGCACACGCGAGGCATACTTTTCCAATTATTTATAGCGCGCGTAGTTAATCATCCGTTAACTCGTAATACCGCGGGTTATCTCGACCACGCTTTGCCGGACACCGTTACCGCGTAAACTCTCCTGCCACCGAGGAAATTTCTTATCAGCTTGAGAAGCCGTTCCAACGCGAGCGCCGCGAATTAAATATGAACAACCTTCCGCGGTTCATTGGGATTCAGGCGATCCACGATTTACAAGCCCAACATGTGTATCCTTGATCGGATTAGGTGTAACTAGGCACGTGATATTCAACTGGTTTAACTGTTGCCAGGTTCCGTGCCACGGTGGAGATTCAGACTTTTTGTGGGATTTTGAAAAATGATGAGGAAAGTTGACTGCGATATTAAATTATAGAAAAGTAGTAATTCTGTTTGTACCTATATTTAGTATTGAGTAATTTCAGCCTCTCCTGTTTTATTTTGATCTCCACACTGAACTGGAATTCTGATTCAATATGATTCAATTCTGATAAATATTAGGGCTGGGACTATTCGAATAATTTAATATTCGAATATTTACAAGTATTCGAATGCTACGAATAAATTTCGAATATTTGAGTATTCGAATGTTAATATTCGAATACATCAGTATTCAAATACTTAAATATTCGAATAATATTCGAATACTTGGATATTCGAATAGCATTCGAATACTTGGATATTCGAATAGCATTCGAATACTTGGATATTCGAATAGCATTCGAATACTTGGATATGATGAAAATGAAAAATCTATATTTCTTCGACCTTCTTACAATTAGTAACACGATATCTTGATTCTAAAATGTAGTGCGTGGCGAATACGGTATATTTAACTTAAAATATTCAATGCTACGGAACATGCATTAAGATCATAAAAGTGCAATGATTCCATCCCTTTTTTAGTACTTTTCATGGCTGTCCCAGCACCGACTTGAATGATTCAATTCATTATTTAAGACAGAAACACAACGACGATATCAATTTAATATTTTCTGCCTTTTTTATTACTCATCATAGCAGGTGTCTTACAGTCGTATTAAATTAAGTGGTTACATATTATAAATTATGTTATAAATATTATAAAAAAAGTTAAAAGATTCAAAAATACAAAAACGGTAACTCAAGAATAGCGTTGGGGTGCAGTGAACTCCGCGTGACCAATAATTCATGATTATAAGCAGGTGTGACCACGGAGGGTTAACTTACAAACTAACTACTTCGTTTTTAACGGTGTCAATAATCGATTGACGCGCGAATTCGCATGAACATGCATATTCATGCAAATATATTCGCTTAACCGAACCGAGACAACGTTTCCAGAGACACACCTGTGCTGTTACATTCAAGGCTTCGTAACATGTAACTCGACAGACCTAGTTCTTTCAACCCGCAGGTCGCTTATCGTCAACTTTGCGCAGCCTTATGCAATTATGAAAGAATGCTCGTATAAAATGTGGGAGAGTAGGAAATCGCAGGGAAAAACAGAACGCTGTGGCTTTCTCCGCTTTTCGCTTACAACGTAAGTGCATGGCAGGCGGGGCGTATAGGCGCAATTAAATAAATCGAACAATGAAAGAGATTGGACTGTAACGTTGTGTACGAAATTGTGCCGTAGAAGTCATGGAGCTCTGTCATTTAGCCGAGATGTTACTTCTGTTACGAGCCGAAGCTGAGGGCAATGATATATATTATTGATTATTGGCGGCAGCGAAGCCGAGGATCGTAGCACTTCAATTGTTTTCAGCTGATTGAAAAATCTGTTTTTTCACGTTTTCTTTGTACCGCATCGAAGGCTAGCAATTTACTTTCGAAAATTATCTTTCAGCAATGCATCACTGCTAGTAGTAAGGCTAGGCGGGTTCCAACGCAAATTTGAGTTTCAAGGTCAGGCGAAATCCAAATTTGAGTTTGAAAATTTTCAAAATTTGTTTTTCTTGCGGCGGCGGGCGGCGCGCGGCCGGGCGGCGTCGGATGACGTCATAGAGATCACGGAGTGGTGGGGTATATACCGCGAGAGCAGATATCGAATCAATCGATACCGCACCGATACCGAAGTGCATCGAGGAGGGGGAACCGCGGGTGCAGTGCTGCTACTCTAGAGCGTGGCGGTACCCACTACTGTCGGTAAGGAGGGAGACGCTAATTTAGGATATTAATATAAATGAAAAAACTGAATCTCGGACACGACGGGGATCGATCCCAAGACCTCCCCGCGGTACGAGTCAGCCGCTTAACCAACTCCCCCAAAGCCAGCTCTCCGACAATAATCTTTCCTGAATGGTACATATACCGAGCGTCACACGCGCGCGGACAAACCATGAGCCATTACCAAAAAAAACGTCAACGCATAATAATTTATCAGAAATTGCTTCGGACAATGTCGGGAAAGATCGGCGTTTTTACACGCCACTTATTTGGAGGAGGGAAAGAGACAGAGCATTATTTTAAAGCTAAATTCGTGGAGGGGCGTGGAGCGCCTCTGGGCGCTCTGCTCTCTGCCGAGCGTCGCGCTGCTTGGCTCTCGGCTGAGCGCCACGCTGCTTGCTCTCCGCCGAGCGGCGTCAGCCTCTGGGCGCTCGGCTCTCCGCCGAGCGTCGCGCTGCTTGCTCTCCGTCGACCGTCGCGCTGCTTGCTCTCCGCCGAGCGTCGCGCTGCTTGCTATCCGTCGACCGTCGCGCTGCTGGCTCTCCGTAACGGTGTTTCGCGGGTGAGGTGTAGTAAAATGGGTGTATTCCTAGATGACTGCCTTAGACATTCAATTAAATATCCTAAAAGTTTCGAAGGGAACCAATGACGCATTTCTTTGAAAAAAAATCACAAACATCGCCTCATTTTCGTCAGGTTACACGAGTGCATTTGGTCAAAACCAACACTGGTTTCTGTAACTCTTGCGAAATTCAATTACGAATTTATTCGGTGGATGTTCGACCGCCACTTTCAACGTCCTCTAGCCTTTGTGCAAATGGCAATTGTTGACGACTTCTGTAGTACTTGATGATGCGTCGCAACATGCATCGCCATAATTCGTATATCGCGTCAGATATACAACGTTCAACCGCCTTTCGAATAGCGGCTTCTACGAGTTGTGAATCGATACAAAACATTTTGTCGTAGCTCCGCTCGATGTGTCGTTGCAGCCTTGCAGCTTCCTTACTATATATACTTCTAAATAAAATTGATCATGCAGCGCGGCGCTCGGCGGAGAGCCAGCAGCGCGACGGTCGACGGATAGCAAGCAGCGCGACGCTCGGCGGAGAGCAGACGGCCAGAGGCTGACGCCGCACGGCGGAGAGCAGAGCGCCCAGAGGCTGACGCCGCTCGGCGGAGAGCAAGCAGCGTGGCGCTCGGCGGAGAGCAGCGCGAATTGTATTTAATAGTATATGTAGTAAGTATTGCGGTGGCTGTCGAGCATCGCGATACTTACTATATATACTGTTAAATAAAATTGGCGGTGCTCTCCGCTGAGCGGTGTTAGGGCCTAGGCGCTCTGCTCTCCGCCGTGCGGCGTCAGCCTCTGGCCGTCTGCTCTCCGCCGAGCGTCGCGCTGCTTGCTCTCCGTCGACCGTCGCGCTACTTGCTCTCCGCCGAGCGCCGCGCTGCTTGGCTCTCCGCTGAACGCCACGCTGCTGGCGGAGAGCCAGCAGCGCGACCAGGGGGCTACAACTCAGTGCACCACTTTACGGCAGCGTTAGTACTGCCATCTGGACTAAGGACCATTTGTCCTCGAACTAAAATTCAATATGGCCATGCACTAATGTTTATGCTAAAAGGTATCGTATCAAATGCAAACTCCCATTTGCTTATTATTTGAGGCAATCAGAGCAACAACGGACGAACCTACATTAAAAAAAAATTTTTTTACCTATTTTACATGGTTAGTAGAGCCTATTGGAATACGTTATTGCTATTAATTCAATTTCGAAAAAAGCTAGGTTAGTTCGTTTTGCTCTGACTGCTTTATTTCACAAAATGCAAGACGTCCTCAAATCAGTTGATGCACTACATCAAAACTGTTGTAAAAGCTGTCGAAGAAACAGGACTTATCATCCGCAGTATGGTTTGCGATCAAACTACACAAATGTTGCAGCAATTAATAGATTATTACTGGATTCGCAGACTATGTTGGACGGCCATATTGAATTTTAGTTCGAGGACAAACGGTCCTTAGTCCAGATGGCAGTACTAACGCTGCCGTAAAGTCGTGCACAGAGTTGTAGCCCCCTGAGCGCGACGGTCGACGGATAGCAAGCAGCGCGACGCTCGGCGGAGAGCAGACGGCCAGAGGCTGACGCCGCACGGCGGAGAGCAGAGCGCCCAGAGGCTGACGCCGCTCGGCGGAGAGCAAGCAGCGTGGCGCTCGGCGGAGAGCAGCGCGAATTGTATTTAATAGTATATGTAGTAAGTATTGCGGTGGCTGTCGAGCATCGCGATACTTACTATATATACTGTTAAATAAAATTGGCGGTGCTCTCCGCTGAGCGGTGTTAGGGCCTAGGCGCTCGGCTCTCCGCCGTGCGGCGTCAGCCTCTGGCCGTCTGCTCTCCGCCGAGCGTCGCGCTACTTGCTCTCCGTCGGCCGTCGCGCTGCTTGCCCTCCGCCGAGCGCCGCGCTGCTTGGCTCTCGGCTGAGCGCCACGCTGCTTGCTCTCCGCCGAGCGGCGTCAGCCTCTGGGCGCTCGGCTCTCCGCCGTGCGGCGTCAGCCTCTGGCCGTCTGCTCTCCGCCGAGCGGCGTCAGCCTCTGGCCGTCTGCTCTCCGCCGAGCGTCGCGCTGCTTGGCTCTCGGCTGAGCGCCACGCTGCTTGCTCTCCGCCGAGCGGCGTCAGCCTCTGGGCGCTCGGCTCTCCGCCGTGCGGCGTCAGCCTCCGGCCGTCTGCTCTCCGCCGAGCGTCGCGCTGCTTGCTATCCGTCGAACGTCGCGCTGCTTGCCCTCCGCCGTGCGGCGTCAGGCTCTGGGCGCTCTGCTCTCCGCCGAGCGTCGCGCTGCTTGCTCTCCGCCGAGCGCCGTATCGTCGTTTTTGCATGCAATGCATCCGAGGGAGAAGGTACACCGAAAGAGTTAGACAGAGATACCAAATCGTTGTACCAGCTATAAAAGCGCGGTCTAAACCACACGAAGCCTCATATCGTTGCAACGTGTTGCGAGGAAAAGAGACTACATATACATTCCATTTACGATCATGGAAAATTTCGCGCAAGTAGAACGTCAATTATTGGATCAATCTGCACGATTGACTTTGCGGGAAGAGTACCTCGCGTGGCAAGAACGGTGCAACGAGTGTATCGAATTGTTGAAAGAACACAGCCGGGTAAAACGTTCCCGATTATCGATCGGTGTTCGGCAATCGTTGGTTGCGCGAATCGCGCAGCTCGAAGGCCTGAAATATTCGCTGCGCGGCCGTTTCGTGCGCGAAGGTGCCGGACATTCGAGCACGGGACTTTTGTGGCGCGAAATAGACACTGCTTTCGCTACCCGCGTATTAACTGGTGCAGTGCTAAATTCGAACTACATCGAGCCGCGCAACTTCCTTCAAGATGCGGCAATCATTGTGTTGGAGCATGTGCGGGGCGCTTTGAGGAAACATCGAAACCTCAAAGTGAACACTGTATTTAGTGGTGAATTTGTGACAGGTGACAAGCATGCTTGCAAAAGCATCAATACCCGAAACTGTGAACTCTTCGGAACATCCGATCTGCAAGAGTGGTACCAGCGATGCGTCATCGAACCCACCTTGGCATCGCTGGAAGAGTTCCAGGAACGCGACAGCGGATGGGCATTGACGAGGATTCTCAACCTAACCGTCAATGTCAACAAGTACAATCCGCTGCGCGCGGGATGTCACTGCAAGTTGCCGCGGAAAATCATGTTGAAGAATGCAACAATTAGCGTGCGATCCGAGGACAATGCATGTTTCGCGTGGGCAGTGGTCGCCGCCCTCCATCCTGCCGACAGAGACACCGCGCGCCCAAGTTCATACCCGCACTATACACTGGTGCTAAATCTCCAGGGCATTGAGTTTCCAATGTCCCTGGCGCAAATTGGGAAGTTTGAAGGGTTGAACGACATCTCCATCAACATCTATAGTTTCACGGAGGAGATGAAAAAGGGACCGACAATCTTTCCGCTGCGTCTCACCAGCCACAAGAGGGATCGGCACGTGAACCTGCTCTACACGCCGAATCAAGAGCATGGCGATGTAGGGCACTTTGTGTGGATCAAGAACTTGTCCCGGCTGGTGAGCGCACAGCTGAGCAAGAAGAAGGCAAAGAAATTCATCTGTGATCGGTACGCATATATAAACTTGCGAAATGTTGAGATGTCTCGCGAAACATATTAAATAAAAAAAAAAATTTGGTTTTGCAGATGCATGCACTACTTTGGATCTGCCGAGAAGTTGGAGCTTCATTCGCTGGACTGTGGGAAAATGAACAACTGCGCCATTCTGCTGCCCAGTGAAAGCAACAAATTGCTCAGTTTCGACAACCACGGTAGGAAGGAGCGGCTCCCCTTCGTGGTGTATGCAGATCTCGAGTGCATCATCGAGAAAACGGAGGACAATCGAATGGGTGATAATAAATTACACGCATACCAGCACCACAATGTGCACAGCATTGCATATTATATGCATTGCTCGTACGATACATCGCTATCGATGTATCGATGTCGCCGCGACGCGGATTGTGTTTCTTGGTTCGTAGACGAACTCAAAAATTTTGCAAACTTCGCCAAATCTATTCTTACCAATAATATTCCAATGTTAGATTTAACTAGCGAACAGTGGACGACATTTCGCAATGCGACACATTGCCATATTTGCAAAGAACCATTCGAAGCTGCCGATATACGAGTTCGCGATCACTGCCATCTATCAGGACGGTTTAGAGGTCCAGCACATTCGGAGTGCAATTTAAATTATAAAAATGCGTTTTACATCCCCATAGTTTTCCATAATTTATCCGGCTATGATTCCCATTTTATTATCGAGAAAATTGCTACGGCTTTCGAAGGTAGCGTTGATGTGTTGCCTATAACCAAAGAAAAATATATTTCGTTTACCAAAAATGTCGAAGATACGGCTGAATCAGACTCGCGAAATTATATTAAATTACGATTCATCGATTCGTACAAATTTCTCAATACTAGTCTCGACAAATTGGCATCTTTTCTTAGCACAGATCAATTAAAAATTTTAAAATCCAAATTTGAAACATTATCCACCGAGGATTTCAATTTATTGACGCGAAAGGGTGTCTTTCCATATGAATACCTCGATTGCGCGAACAAGCTGCAGGATCCATGGTTACCACCGCGCGAGTCATTCTACAGTTCCTTAACGGGTGAGACTGTATCCGAGACCGATTATGCACACGCTGAGACTGTCTGGCAGCGTTTCGGGATTAAAACCTTAGGCGAATACAGCGACTTGTATTTGAAAACAGATGTCTTGTTATTGGCAGATATTTTTGAAAATTTTCGTGAAAGTTGTATCAAGAGTTATGGATTAGATTCAGCACATTATTATACTTTACCTGGTTTCACGTGGGATGCCATGCTAAAACATACCAAAATTACAATCGAATTGCTCACAGACGTCGATATGGTCATGTTTATCGAACGCGGTATACGTGGGGGTTTAAGTCAATGTTCCGGAAGATACGCAGAGGCCAATAACAAGTACATGCCATCTTACGACGCATCGAAAGAGTCATCGTATTTGATGTACTTTGATGTGAACAATTTGTATGGATGGGCAATGTGCCAGCACCTTCCATACGCTGATTTTCAATGGGTCGAAGATGTCGCAAATTTTGACGTGTCTAAAATCGGTGTCGATTCGCCCACGGGATACATTCTCGAGGTAGATCTGGAATATCCACAACGTCTGCACGACACTCATGCCGATCTACCGTTCTGCCCGACGCGTGCCAAACCACCAGGCAGCAGACAGGACAAATTACTCGCGACGGTATACGATAAGCAGCGTTACGTTATCCACTATCGCAACCTGCAGCAGTGCACGCGTCACGGTCTTCGTATTACAAAGATACACCGCGTGCTTCAATTCGCTCAATCCCCCTGGCTCCGCGATTACATCGAATTAAATACACGGTTTAGAACAAGCGCGACAAACGATTTTGAAAAAAATTTGTACAAATTGATGAACAACGCGGTATTCGGTAAAACTATGGAAAATGTACGAAATCACGTGGATGTAAAACTTTTGACGCATTGGGAAGGGCGATATGGCGCGGAGGCAATGATCGCGAAACCGAATTTCCACAGCAGAAGTGTTTTTTCGGAAAATTTAATAGCTGTTGAATTGCGGAAACTCGAGGTGAAATTCAACAAACCGATATACGTGGGTATGTGCATCCTGGACATATCAAAAATTTGTTTGTATGAATTCCATCACGAGTACATGTCTCCACTGCACGGCCAAAATTGTAAAATTCTATACACCGACACAGACAGCCTCATTTATCACATTAAATGCGACGATATTTACGAGTCCATGAAACACAATATCGATAGATTCGACACAAGCGATTATTCTACTGACAATGCATATAATATGCCGCATGTAAATAAGAAGGTCCCAGGGCTGATGAAGGACGAAAATAACGGTGCGATAATGACCGAATTCGTAGGTCTTAGAGCGAAAATGTATGCACTTCGCGTAGACGGTAAAAAAGATACGAAAAAGGCGAAAGGCGTCAAGACCAACGTCATAGCCCGAACGATAACTTTCGACGACTACGCGCAGTGTTTGCATAGGGAGATCGAAATGGTTCGCAGACAATCATGCATACGGTCTAAATTGCATAAAGTGTACACCATTTCGGAATCCAAAATCGCTCTAAGTCCATACGACGACAAGCGGCATATCGTACCCGATTCGACCAACACTCTGCCCTGGGGACATTACAAAATTCCGCTATAAAATTCCATTGTAAAAATATCATTGTAAAAAGAAATTATTATGTAAAATTGTTCACTCATGTATATCATTATCATTGTATTTATTTTGAACCATGTATTGTTATTATTATTATTATTTTACAATACATTATTATTGTATTTATTAAGTCGTGCTTATAAATAGTGGAATTATTGCATAATATAAAATTGTTCGCACATGTATAGAAATTATTATAAATAACAGAATTATGCCAAATAAAATTGTTCACTCATGTATATGTATCATTGTATTTATTGAACCATGTATTATTATTTTACAATACATTATTTTTATTTATCCAAGAATTGTGTGATTTATCAAACCCCAGCCACTTGACGTATACCTTATCCCCCTTCCTACGCAATACTTTTTCCACTAGATATACATCAGGATCGGTGACGCGTTGCAGCTCCTATTCGTAGAATCCTCCGACAGCGGGTTTTCCACAGGAATCGACGAGCAGATACGTCGCGGGATTAGTTGTCTGTACTTTGGCTATCTTGAACACCTCCGTTGTCCAATTCGGTGTATAGCCTTTATCGAAGATGGTTTTAAATTTGCTCACGCGCACAAACTCGCCCAACTTGAATCTCGCTGGAGCAGCGATCTTTATGTTACTGTATACGGTGGCTAGCAGCTTATCGGCGATTGCTGGGGTAACATCGCAAGGACGCATTCTGATGGTTCTATGTTTTCGTCCGTTATACTCTGCAAGTAGACGCGGTAGCGCATCGGTCCATTTATAGGTTCCATTGAGCGCAAACAGTTTCCACATATTGTTCTTCAAAGTTCGATTGAAACGTTCTACGACGGAGGCCTTCATCACCGAATAAGTCGAATAATGATTAATGTCATGGTTCGTCAAGAGTTACTGCACATCGGCGATGCAAAATTCTTTTTCTTGATCGGTTTGCAAATTTTTCGGATTTTTCCACTAGGTACACATCAGGATCGATGACGCGTTGTCTCTGGCCGTCTGCTCTCCGCCGAGCGTCGCGCTGCGTGCTCTCCGCCGAGCGTCGCGCTGCGTGCTCTGCGCCGAGCGGCGTCAGCCTCTGGGCGCTCTGCTCTCCGCCGTGCGGCGTCAGCCTCTGGCCGTCTGCTCTCCGCCGAGCGTCGCGCTGCGTGCTCTCCGCCGAGCGTCGCGCTGCTTGCTCTCCGCCGAGCGTCGCGCTGCTTGCTCTCCGCCGAGCGTCGCGCTGCTTGCTCTCCGCCGGGCGTCGCGCTGCTTGCTCTCCGCCGAGCGTCGCGCTGCTTGCTCTCCGCCGACCGTCGCGCTGCTGGCTCTCCGTAACGGTGTTTCGCGGGTGAGGTGTAGTAAAATGGGTGTATTCCTAGATGACTGCCTTAGACATTCAATTAAATATCCTAAAAGTTTCGAAGGGAACCAATGACGCATTTCTTTGAAAAAAAATCACAAACATCGCCTCATTTTCGTCAGGTTACACGAGTGCATTTGGTCAAAACCAACACTGGTTTCTGTAACTCTTGCGAAATTCAATTACGAATTTATTCGGTGGATGTTCGACCGCCACTTTCAACGTCCTCTAGCCTTTGTGCAAATGGCAATTGTTGACGACTTCTGTAGTACTTGATGATGCGTCGCAACATGCATCGCCATAATTCGTATATCGCGCCAGATATACAACGTTCAACCGCCTTTCGAATAGCGGCTTCTACGAGTTGTGAATCGATGCAAAACATTTTGTCGTAGCTCCGCTCGATGTGTCGTTGCAGCCTTGCAGCTTCCTTACTATATATACTTCTAAATAAAATTGATCATGCAGCGCGGCGCTCGGCGGAGAGCCAGCAGCGCGACGGTCGACGGATAGCAAGCAGCGCGACGCTCGGCGGAGAGCAGACGGCCAGAGGCTGACGCCGCACGGCGGAGAGCAGAGCGCCCAGAGGCTGACGCCGCTCGGCGGAGAGCAAGCAGCGTAGCGCTCGGCGGAGAGCAAGCAGCCCGACGGTCGACGGAGAGCAAGCAGCGCGACGCTCGGCGGAGAGCAAGCAGCGCGACGCTCGGCGGAGAGCAGACGGCCAGAGGCTGACGCCGCACGGCGGAGAGCCGAGCGCCCAGAGGCTGACGCCGCTCGGCGGAGAGCAAGCAGCGTGGCGCTCAGCCGAGAGCCAAGCAGCGCGGCGCTCGGCGGAGGGCAAGCAGCGCGACGGCCGACGGAGAGCAAGTAGCGCGACGCTCGGCGGAGAGCAGACGGCCAGAGGCTGACGCCGCACGGCGGAGAGCCGAGCGCCTAGGCCCTAACACCGCTCAGCGGAGAGCACCGCCAATTTTATTTAACAGTATATATAGTAAGTATCGCGATGCTCGACAGCCACCGCAATACTTACTACATATACTATTAAATACAATTCGCGCTGCTCTCCGCCGAGCGCCACGCTGCTTGCTCTCCGCCGAGCGGCGTCAGCCTCTGGGCGCTCTGCTCTCCGCCGTGCGGCGTCAGCCTCTGGCCGTCTGCTCTCCGCCGAGCGTCGCGCTGCTTGCTCTCCGTCGACCGTCGCGCTACTTGCTCTCCGCCGAGCGTCGCGCTGCTTGGCTCTCCGCTGAACGCCACGCTGCTGGCGGAGAGCCAGCAGCGCGACGGTCGACGGATAGCAAGCAGCGCGACGCTCGGCGGAGAGCAGACGGCCAGAGGCTGACGCCGCACGGCGGAGAGCAGAGCGCCTAGGCCCTAACACCGCTCAGCGGAGAGCACCGCCAATTTTATTTAACAGTATATATAGTAAGTATCGCGATGCTCGACAGCCACCGCAATACTTACTACATATACTATTAAATACAATTCGCGCTGCTCTCCGCCGAGCGCCACGCTGCTTGCTCTCCGCCGAGCGGCGTCAGCCTCTGGGCGCTCTGCTCTCCGCCGTGCGGCGTCAGCCTCTGGCCGTCTGCTCTCCGCCGAGCGTCGCGCTGCTTGCTCTCCGTCGACCGTCGCGCTACTTGCTCTCCGCCGAGCGTCGCGCTGCTTGGCTCTCCGCTGAACGCCACGCTGCTGGCGGAGAGCCAGCAGCGCGACGGTCGACGGATAGCAAGCAGCGCGACGCTCGGCGGAGAGCAGACGGCCAGAGGCTGACGCCGCACGGCGGAGAGCAGAGCGCCTAGGCCCTAACACCGCTCAGCGGAGAGCACCGCCAATTTTATTTAACAGTATATATAGTAAGTATCGCGATGCTCGACAGCCACCGCAATACTTACTACATATACTATTAAATACAATTCGCGCTGCTCTCCGCCGAGCGCCACGCTGCTTGCTCTCCGCCGAGCGGCGTCAGCCTCTGGGCGCTCTGCTCTCCGCCGTGCGGCGTCAGCCTCTGGCCGTCTGCTCTCCGCCGAGCGTCGCGCTGCTTGCTATCCGTCGACCGTCGCGCTGCTGGCTCTCCGCCAGCAGCGTGGCGTTCAGCGGAGAGCCAAGCAGCGCGACGCTCGGCGGAGAGCAAGTAGCGCGACGGTCGACGGAGAGCAAGCAGCGCGACGCTCGGCGGAGAG